>VXBO01005156.1:28058-129972 GCA_013400135.1 Rhinoptilus africanus
GGGGGTCTCGCTGGGGCCGGGACGCTGCGGGACGTCGCATCGGACGCGGGTTCTCCGAGGCGTCGTTTTTCAGAGGTGGGGGCCGTGTCAGGGCGAGGGAGCGTGGGGTGCTGCCGTCTTCTTCCCTCTCTCGGCCGCTGTGGAGCTGGTGGGGTCCGGGCGGCCGAAGCCCGCGGCACCCCGGGTGTCCTGAGGGCCACGGCTGCAGCCCCCGGCGTCGGTGGGTGTGGGAGGGGGGACACTAAGAGGTCTCTGGGTTTTTAACGTGCCCTCTGATTCATTGCCGCTTGGAAAGAAGCGTAACTGCACGCAAGTCTTCCTTCTTTTAGCCTCCCGCAGCTTTGAAATGGTAATCAGCAGCCGCTGTGAGTGGGGTGCGTGGGACAGGCGTCGGCGGGCAAACGTTAAGAAAGTACCAGCAGCAGAAAGCGTGGTTCTGAGCGCATACTGCTCCTCGCATAAGGTCATACGACAAGACCGCCAAATGCGGATATTTAGTGGAACACAATGCCTTACGTAGGCTAACAGCATGTTAATAACGTTTTTCCAGGGCACTGGTAGATTTATGTTTGTGAAGACGATTGTGTGATGTTCTCTGATAACTGGAGACGGGGCTCATGCAGCTCTGTAGTGCAGGCGACAGGTAAACGATGATAACTTCACATGTGCAAATTATCCATTATTAGGTGCTTGACTAATGATGGCCTGCAGAAGGGAATAACATACTTAATTACCTATTGCATAAGATTTTTCCCTTCCGTCCACCCCCTGTTGCTTCTTATTTGTCTCTTGGTATAAGACGGTGGAGCTGGCAGGTGTTGGATGTAAGAGCATCAAGATAGATTATCCTGTCAGAAGAGGCAAACCTTAGTATTATCTGTAATCTCGAGGAACATAATGTTGCAAAGTTATTGGCTCATACTTCATGAAATAAACCTGTTTGTGAATGAAATTTTTGTGTGTGTGTGTGCGCGGTGGCATTAAAAAGAGAATTACATCCTCATACGCTTTTCACTTTCTGTTGCAAGTGATGGGCTAATATGTAAAAAACAAAACAAAAAAAGCCCCAACCCCTCTGCAAAACCACAAAAAAATCACTTCAGAAAAAAACCAGCATGTGGGGAAGTTGTAGAGCTTGATAGTTTCAAGCATAGAATTTGTTATGTCTTCCAGGCTAGAAATACATCCATCAGTATGATTTTTCTATTTCGTTTAAAAGTGAACATTTCATGGATGTAAGCCTGTTACTATCAACACTGATTTTAAACCACTGCGAACTATAGCCTTATTTAGCATATCCAGTTAAAAGTAAGCATAAAACTACATTTTGTGCTTCCAGGTTGATTTCAAATCACAAATCAGATTCAGCTGCCTTCCCCCCTGTTTTGTTAGACAATTTGGCATTGGGAAAGAAGACCTAATTATGTTGAATTAGCTTCTTACCTGCTTCCAAAACAGTCTTACTAGAGAATTGAGAAAAGAAAATGAAAAAATCATGCTTGGAATAAACCCATAACTTTTTATGGGTGTGGGAATTTGCACTTTAGCGTCTTTTACATAAAGGGAGGAAGAGCCTCAAATGCGATGAAGGCATGCTACTGAAAAGAGGAGTGTGATAATCCCTACCTATTGCTTGTGCTTTATAGGTCATCTAGCTCTCCTGTATCTGACACGAGTCTTGAGTTAATTCCAGTTGCTGATCTGGCAGAAAACTTAACATATCCAACTGAAAGCTCAGTTTGTTTAGTGGTGGAATTATCTTATTCCGTGAGTAGGCTGGTGGCACTGGAGGTGGGGAGCTAGAAGTGGTATTGTTCCTCTTGGCAGCTGTATGGAATTAAATTTGTTCAATTGTATCATCTGCCTGCACCCTTATAGGAACAGTAGCAAGAAGTTTGTTAGTTAGACTCTTTCTAAGTTAGGTTTTAATGTAAACTTTTAAACTTTTTGGAGAATATGTTGTTTTTACAGTATTTATTGTGATAAAAGGGAGATGTCTTGGCCTGTGAGTCTTGCCATCTTCTCACTGTGAAGAGGGTGACAGTCTGCTCTGTCAACAGAAGCGGCTTATCCAGGAAAGAAAAGATGTTATCCAGAAAGAAAACCTGTAGCAGTTTTCCACCACTCATTAGATTAAAATGTGTGAAACGTTAATTAGAAAACCAAGAATATTGTAAGAAGAGGGGAAGGGTGAGAGGAACAGATCTCTTTGTATATACGTACGTATAGATTCAGTGGAATTTGGAAATGAACATTGGTTTTATCTGGTTATGGAGTATGCTTTCTTCATTCTTAATATTAACTGTATGAGTGTTGTGGTTTTTTGTTGTTTCATGGATTTTACATTTTTCATTCTTTGATGTTAGAATTATGTCCTTCCTGAAGGCTGTTCTTGGGAATTCTGGTTACAGAACATAAACTTTATGAACAAATTCAGATATCTCATAAATTTTTTTCCCCTTTTTTATAGGAACTCAGAAGCTAGAGAGTGTTGTGCTTAGTAAAATGAACTTTGAATCTTTTGTGAGAGATCTGCTTCTGGTTCGTCATTACAGAGTTGAAGTTTACAAGAACAAAGCAGGGAGTAAATCTGTCAAAGAAAATGACTGGTATTTAGCATACAAGGTACAGTTTTCAATCTTTTTTTGGAATTGTGAGATGAAAGAAAAAAAAAAACATAATTCTTTCCTGATTGTCTCAACTTGGAGTTTTGGGATTTTCAGAGACTGATGTTGGTGGTTGGTGGTATGATGGTAAATCGTGTGGTCTGTTATATATATCCCTGTGTTTTCTACTGCTCTAAGGCTGGAAGACCTTGTTCTGTATCTTTGCCATAGGTTGGCAAATAAAGGAAACCTGAAGCAGTTCACTTTGTGCAGATGAGATGTAAAATTTTAATGGTTAAAAAAATAGAACAGTTTTATGTTTTATATTAATGGACTGTTTTAACAGTTGTCCTTTTTAAAGAAAAAAAAGTGTGTATATAAACACTCTTTAAAAGTGTATTTCGTTTCTAATTAGGGTTCTCCAGGAAATCTTGCCCAGTTTGAGGAAGTTCTCTTTGCCAACAATGACATGTCAACGGCCATTGGGGTTGTGGGGGTTAAGCTGTCTACTGCTGATGGACAAAGAGTGGTAGGAGTGGGCTATGTCGACACAACGCTGAGAAAACTGAGTGTCTGTGAGTTTCCAGATAATGATCAATTCTCAAACCTTGAAGCTCTACTGGTTCAACTAGGACCGAAGGAGTGTGTGCTACCAGGAGGAGAGACTGCAGGAGAGATGGGAAAACTACGACAAGTAAGGGAACCATTGTGTCTGACGTTGGACAAAACTTTATCTAAAATTCTGTGGTATTAGCTAAGCTCTGTGATTTATGGAAGAATGAAGAAGCAAGGTATTAACTTGAAGTAGTTTTGATTTATGCATCCAAAATGTATTATTTGTTTGTTGGCTCATTTGCATTTTAATCAGCAAAAGTTGTTCTAAGGGTAAAATCTTGTCTGTCATTCTTCTCTCTGCACCCTAGCAGTAAATAAATACCTCTTCAGGGTTTGCTTCTATGTGCTGAATATCTGTCCCCTGAATATTGAAAGTAATTGAAAACTATGTATGTTTATGGACAACAGGTCATTCAGAGGGGAGGAATCCTGATTACAGACAGAAAGAAGGCGGATTTCACAACAAAAGATATTGTTCAGGATCTCAATCGCCTGCTAAAATCAAAAAAAGAAGAACAAATGAACAGTGCAGCATTGCCAGAGATGGAAAAGCAGGTGAGCACAGAGCAACGTGTAGAGAACTCCTGTGTTTTAGAAGCAGAGTGGTGTGTGCATGTGTTGTGAGCTGATGGTCTCTGTCCTCACTGGTCCTGTTTTATGCTGGATTCCTATACTTCTGGGAAAGTGTATTGTACAACCCATGGTATATTAAGCTAAGTTCTTGCTGAAGTGTTTACCAGTTCTGCTCAGCTTGAGTCTGTGTCAAAGATGAATTCAGGGGTCCTGGAAAAAAAATGAGAAAACCCTTCACTTACCTCTTTAAAGTAGTGAACTCTGGTAAGCAAATAGACTGTGCACAACAAGTGCTTCCTACTCATAATCTCTCTTGCCTAAGGACTGAAATACAATACTTCCATTATTTTGCATGACAGGAAAAGTTGTATTTGAAAACAAAGTAATGTTTATTATAATATTTTTGTGTTTTATATCATCTTATGGCTCAAGCGTATATAGTGCCTGCATGTGAACTGAACATGTTTTCTCTTAGTTGGAAACAGGACGTAATTTACTTGAGATAAACATGTTTTAATTTGTTTTAAAACGTGCTTCACTGATGATGCTCACTGCAGGTGTAAGGTACGGAGTTTCTCCCTTAATGTGTCATTTCACAACAGGTTAAAATTGTTTGAAGTGTGTTGCAGCTGAACAGGTCAGTCATGCTGCTGCCTCTCTTTTGTGCTGGAACCAGCGTTCGTAACGCCATGCAGTGAGTCAGATCAGATCCTTGTTCTGTGTGAAAACTAACCCTGAAACCATGTCCTGAGATGATCCATGATATCTCGTTTATCTGCAATAACTTGTTTGTGTTCCCGAGCCAGAAGCATCCTGATAACAGCTTTGGGAAGCTGGCGAGGCATGCACTTCACATTTTGTTTATCAGATTATGCAAATGTCTAGTTCGTTGTTCTTGCACCTACCTAGAAAGACTCTGCAGTGCCATACAATGTCCCTATGAAAATGAAGCCTTGTCCAACAGGATGAGTCTCTCATGGCTTTGCTGGAATTGATGTGGCTCAAAGACTTCCCCTGATTGTAACCTTCTAGGGGTGTTTATCAAATACTCCCCAAATTGTGAGTGTTTCTAACTAGAATGTTTCTGGTTGTTTTGTTTTGTTTTGTTTTTTTTTTTAAAAAAACCAACTTGTGGTTGCTGTTTCATCCTTGTCAGCCATTATCAAGTTTTTAGAGTTGCTGTCAGATGATTCTAACTTTGGACAGTTTGAACTGACTACTTTTGATCTTAGTCAATATATGGTTCTAGACAACGCAGCTGTTCAAGCCCTCAACCTTTTCCAGGTAAGAAATGCACACTTGAATTGAGAAGCGTTTTGCAGTATACTTATTTAGCTGCTCAATAAGTAGCCTGACTGCCCAGTCGCAGATCCCCAGATCCTGATTAATGGCAACTTTTACATTTTAGCTTTGTTTTCAGATCCTCCTGTACAGTGTGCGTTTTAAACCCTGTTACCACCTTTTTTGTTAGCATACTTTGAATGTAAAAGAGAAGATCATCAAGGAGGTAGGAAGTGGCCACAAACAAGTGTCTACGTAGAACAGAGATGTGGGAAGAGCCTTAGAAGTACCTCATGGTTGTAGCTGCTGAGGAGTCTGGCTAAGCAGTGGGGTAGAATGCTTCGTCTTTTGTTGGTTTTAGCCAGCGAAGTTCACATTTCCAGTGGCAGGTGCAGACCTGGGGCGTGGAAGGGGAGGAGAGTTCTGTAGTTTTGTTATGTGACGGGGAACTCCAAAGCACAGTTGCTTTGTACAGTAGCACTGTTTTGGGGAAGAAGAATAGAAGCCTGAATTGTGTAGTACAGGAGGCATATGGCAGGAGCGCTGCTGGTGGTGATGGAAAGGGAGGGCTGGCTGCAATAAGCAGGGCAGTGCTCAAGAATATTCTGAAAGCACTGTGGCATGCTAACTAGCCAGTGTCAATTTTACTTTTTATACACATTTTCTATAAATCCAAGCTGGTTGCCAGTCTCCTCCATACCTCCTACCATATTTGTTCTTTTGCTTTTCTCCTTTTTATAATTATAGGAAAATGCAGACTCAGAAGTGCTGTGTTGTATCAGCTTTTTTCTTTTGTTTTCTTGTTAGTAAATCCTGCTGAATGATCTTTGTTTTGAGCTAATTCACTTGAGTTTCAGGTTTGTATGAAGAAATCGCAAATGTGGTCCCCTGAGGGGACCCCCTTGAGGGATTTCTAGAGCAAAAAAGAGCATATATTCAACATCTGAACTGGTTAACCCTGGAGAGAGATGTTCTGATTTTTATTTTTCTTCATTTCCTGGCTCTGTGCTACTGTCTAGGAAATGAAGCAAAAATTGTATCTCTTTTCAAGCTTTATGGAGTTGTTCTAGGAAGTTCGACACTGTCTTAGCTACATCCCTTTATAAGTCCTTGCAAGTGTTACGCGTTTTGTGATAAGAAATACACTGCCATGTCTGTCTTAGGGTCTGTTGTGAGCTTTGGAACAAAGGGTTTGCCATGTAGCGGGTAGCTGTGTTGTTGCTTGTGTGGCAGGCTGTCTGTGGGCAGGTTTGTGGGCAGGTTTCTTTTTTTTTGCTAAAGCAAGGGCAAAATAGTTTGAAGTTTGAGTTTCTCTGTGAGGTATGTAGGTAAAGTTCTTATGATGCAGCAGATGCAGAAACTGTAACCTTGCAACTTGGATGTGCTGAAGTAGGTTATTCATGTGTGATATATGTACTCGCTGACACTTTCTTAGAATCAGAAGTTTTTCATGATTTAATACTGTCCATAAAACTGAAAATAGGTACATCCACTTTAGAGATTACATTTTCCAGGGGTTAAACGTGTCAGTGTACCTCCTCATTGTTGTGGTGATGCTAGTTCTACATCCCAGTTGTTTATGGGCATCCAGACCCGCTCCTAGTTGAATGCTTGCCTGCGGTTTTAGTTGCAGGTGTTCTTGGGGTTGGGGTTTTAATTTCAAAGTAAAGAGTTGAAACAAGTTTGTTTGCTGTTTTTCAACGTTAAACGCATTTCTTGCTCCCAAGCTGTTTGTGCAAAACCCAAACAAAGCCCGAAGAAAACTGTCCACAAGTCTGTCTTGAGTGCAGTTTATATTAAACCTAACTTATAGATCGTAACTATAATCTAAACAGAGTAAGTTTAGACATGTTTATAGTACTCCAAAGATGATTGGGGGAAGCTGGAGAGAATTTGGATAACTCTGTTCTCTCCCATTGTCTCATTCTGTTGTGTCCCCACCACCCCAGCACCAATCCAAAGATCTCCAGCCAAAACCCTTGAACCCAAGTCCTGTTTCTTGCCGCTTGTTTTGATGGACAGGACCCCTATTATTTTGACCTTACAAGGGGAAAACTAGCAAATATCTTGGTATATTTCCACTTTTCCTATTCAGACAGCAAACTACCCAGTGACTAGGTAATTTCTAACTTTCCTGTTCAGTCAGCTAGTTTCTAAATGGACAGACTTACTCATTGTTCACCATGTTCCAGGGACTAGAGCCTAAGTGCTTTAACACTGTGCTGTTTCATTTGCCTTTTTTGATGGGTGCCAAGTTGAATACAAAAGAAACGCTGATCTGCTCCTAGGTAGCAAAGTTGAGTGCTGTTCAGAGAGTGTCAGTAAATTTCACTAACTCCCTCTCCTTTTTTTTTTTTTCCCCTGTCCAGAGTTCTGTGGAAAATGCTAATACTGCACAGTCTCTAGCTGGTTTACTAAACAAGTGCAGAACCCCTCAAGGACAAAGACTAGTTAATCAGTGGATCAAACAACCACTTATGGACAAGAACAGAATTGAAGAAAGGTAACAGTGTTTGATAGACTTACACAAGTCATGAACAATTTTACAGAAGGCTCTTTTTTTTTAAGTACAAAATACTACAACAAAGAAATAATGGTGGTGGAGTTTTTGGTGTGCTATCCTGTAATGCATTATAGTTAGAGCAAAAAGTGTTTTTCCCTGAGGAGAATATTGACGGGTTACTGTTAGATTAAATGCTTTTTATAATTACAACATTTTAAAGAGGGGATACAATATGTTTAGATCAACAAAGGATGCATGCTACAGGCTAAGGCAGGATAGCAGCAACTTCTTAACTATTATACTGCAAATGCTCAAGCTGTGTAATATTTTGATGTCACTTCCAGTTTACCAATTAAAAAAAACCAAACACCACAACCAAAAAAACTAAACAACGCAACCCCAAATAATTAAGTGGTAGTTACCTCTTTTTCCATGAAAAAACCCTACCTTTGTTTGCAGAAGGGGCACTCTTACCATATCTTGCCTTGATATTACAGGTTGTCTTTTTCTTCCTTGCTTTTTCATACTGCTGCCTGTCACCATGCATCTACTCTACCAGTGGACAGAAGTATTGGTTGATATGAAGCCTTAGAGAATCTGGCAAATCTCTGCTGAGAATGAATAGATAATTCTTGGTCCTTCAGAAAAGAAAATAACAAAGACCATATTCCTGCAGTGTGTGGGGGGGTGTTTATCTCTTGATTATGTTCACTCTGCAAACAAAAGTTACGCTTTTTTTAAACTAATGCTAAATATAGCTGTATTTTTATAATCTAAAACCAAACTTCATGCAACTCAAGTGAATGGCAGGTTAATACATTGCAAAATGTATGTTAGCGTGTACCTCGACAAAGTAGAAGAGGCCAGAAACCTGAATTTAACTTTGATATTTTCTCTAAGGCTAATATTTTCAGATAAGGCATTACAGATATGTCTGTATATGCTGCTGGGCTTTAGCACAGATCACTACTACCAAAAAAGAATTTTTGGCTCTGTCATACTGATGTTTAAAAAGTTATGGAAAGAGTAGTTTTCCCTCTAGATTTCTAGAAACTGTTTTATTCTGCTTCTCTTCAACAAATTTTTATACTTTTGCTAATAACTTGCAGAATGGTGCCTAGTAACTTGATCAGAACACACCTAGAAATGTTGATGTGACACTTAAATATTTGTCCCCGGGTTTAATGAATGCTATATCTTACTCTGGCATGTATTACAGAGCCTTCATCATTAGTTCTTGATTACGTGCCCAGGATCTTTTACTTCTGTCAATTTTGTATCCTAAGATCTAAGCCGACTTTAATTTTACGGTTATAGTTGGTTTAAGATTTTGAAAGTTATTACTCCCCTTTGTAGTTTTCTTTTGTTTAAGTATACAATAGAAATTTTAACTTTTGTGTCAGACTTGTTTGCTCATTACTGTGCATCAGAAGTCCTGCAAGTTTGGAAGAGAGGAGGTGTTTTCTTTATAAAGCTGGGATTAAGTGATAGGCGGAAAATGTACCTTGACCTGTTCCGTAGAGTTATGATCATCTCCATGTTTCGTGTTGCGTTTCTGTATGGCTAATGTTGACTGCCTTTAGGAAAAGCTATATTTAAAGAAAGAGTGGAGAAATTAAATGGAGTTATGCTCTTAGCGAAGCTTGTAAAGGTTGATGTATCCAAGTGCTACTTGGTTGAAAGAGGTCCATTGATAACCTCCTATGTTTTGCCCAGCCACAGAATCATCGGGGTTGCAGTTTGTTAAAAGTGGTTTCTTTAAATCTGTACTTTGGGACACTGAAATACTATAGTCATCCTTTTCCAGTTTATTCTGCAGCATAGCTAAGCCTGCCTGAATGCATCTTGTTTTCAAGTACCGCTTTGATGAATTTAATTCTTTGGCTTTGGGATAAAAGCAATGTATTTTACTTGTAAGCCGTTGGTGTGCCATCCTCCCAGTATTAATGCTTTTCAAAATGTGTAGGACTGTTCTTTTTTTAATCCGAAGGAACGAACATAACAAGAGACGCTCTTAGTGGGACTGATAAGATGTATTGACAGGTTCAAATATCTTTTGAAAGATATGCAGTTGCCAGGTTGTTTTGTGTGTGCTTTACAGTATATTGTGTCTGTTTTAAGAATTGCAAACTATAATTTAGAACACAGAGGTGGTTTGAGAAGTAAATACCTGGACTGCTGTTCCTTTAGTTTTCCTTTGTAGTCAAGGGGAGTTACTGATTAACATGGCACACTTCAGGCTAGGAAATAGAGGACGCCATTTAACACTAACTAGTGCAAAACAGTTGGACTGATGTTAGATGACAATGTTTTGAAGTAAGCTTCTTGTTTTGCTTATACAGCAGTTATTTTGACTTAACTTTTATTCCAGTAGTGTAGAATGAGATGTCTGAGTTTTTATTTAAAAGACTTTTAAAAGTTAGATTCTTGCAAACTACTGCTGAAACCTGCAGGTGGAGCAAGTCATCTTTTGGAGCTAAATGGATCAACTTCTTTCAGTAGTTAGTAACCTGCAACGTGCTGTTAACATTTATGGGTAAATGGAACGCACTGTTACATCACTAGTCCATATTAACCATCGATACAGTAACACCACAAATTAATGTGCATAGGACACATGCTTCAGATAAAATAATGTGTTTATTTGGAACTGGAACAGCTCCTGAGAACTAAGAGAACAGAAGTTCCTGACACTTGCCTGTATTGAAAGATATGGGGTTTTGCCCATATCTGGCTGGTTTTCCATGATTAAAAAAAAAAATAATTATCAGTCATAAGTATACAAGATGCAGCCCTGCTCCCATGTGATGTGTTCAGTAGGCAAGTACATGAGGTTCAGCCTATCTCTGAAATTAAATGTAGTTGCAGAGGCAGGAAGTGCAAATACGTGTATTAATTGTGTAACGTGATTGACTGTAATACAGCAAGTAATTCAGTATGTAACTTTCAGATACTTGAAAGTCTGGGAAATGTAGCAGAATGTAAAATGGTGCTTGTTCTGTTATGCCCTGAAGGGCACTCGTGCTGAACATTTTTTTTTTTTCTATATTGAGGGGAAAACTATCTGATATTTGTGCACAGAACAAATACAAGACTCCAGCTTATATTCTTAGTCCTCTATGCATACTGTGGCTTAACCTCTTACACGCCTCTGTCCTGTAGTAGAGAAGGTGCAGGGGTCTCAGTTCCAAGGAGGTACAGGCTGTACTTTTAACATCACTTGTTCTGATTCCAGCCTGTTTTGTGTTCCTAAATACGATGCTGCATTGGGGGCTAAGTTGCAGAAACCAGTGCTATCTGTAGTGGAGTCAGAAAGTGATAGATTTAGGAAGCTTGAGGTCAATCAATGGCTGGCAGGGTAAAATTTCCAAGCTTGTAGAACATTCTCATGAATCAGTCTTGAATGACAATTAAAGTAGCAGCTTGCTTAAAAATGAAAAAAAAAAGGCAATTTGTTGCTAGCTAGTGTAGGCAGGCTTGACTGCCTTTACAGGGCTTTATTTAGTAGTAAGTTAACCTAACGTATGCTGTCTTCATCAGATAAATGGAGGGCCAGAGTGGGGTAGCGCGTATGGGATAGCTCAGAAGCTGAGTGTCTGGGGGCTCATCTCAGGTGCACACGAATGCACAGCATGGATGAGAAATGGGCAGGTGAAATGAGAACTCTGTGTGTGCGGCAGGCCTGTGGTCTTCCTCGTATCGCAGAAACACGATCGAGAAACTGGGGTGCTCTATTGCATGCTCCTTACGAAGGCTGGGCAGGGAAGATGGGAGGGGGATGCATACCTCTGCAGAGGTATGGGCTGAATGCAAAGAGCTCCGCTGTGAGCGGGGCAGTGCGCCCATCATGAGTTTAAGGGTCAGGATTAGAGAGGGGACAGCGAGGTGGGGGACATTACGGTGAGCATCTACAGCACATTTGCCCCATCAAGATGAGGAAGTGGACAAAGCCACCTTGAGACAACAAGAAGAAACGTGATTGTAGGCCCTGGCTCTCTTGGAGGACTTGAGCCACCCTGGCACCTGCTGGAGTGGAGGAGGGTACCTGCGTCTTTGCACGTTCTGGCAGGCAAGTCAGTGGCGTTGTGCCGTTGCAGCAGCAAAGGGTGACCATGCACTGGGCTACACTAGTAACAGCAGGATGAGGAATGTGGTTGTTCACATCTGCTTGGTAGCTGTGAGGCTGCATCTAGAGTACTGTATCCAGCGTGGGACTTTGCAGGACAGGTAGATGGGCAAACAGGAGCCAGTCCAGCAGAAAGCCACTGAGCAGGATCCTGGGCTGCAGCATGTGGGGTATGAGGAGAGGCTTGAGGGAGCTGGGTTTGTAGCCTGGAAAAGAGAAGACTAAGGGGCAGACCTAACTGCTGGTTTCATCTGCCTAGTGGGTGGGAGTCTAGGGAAGGTGAAGCCTTGCAAGGACACAGCAAGAACATGAGACAAAACAGACATATTCACCAAAGGACTCTCCAGCTGGATATAAAGAAAAAAATCTTCACCATGAGGATGGTCAGACTCTGGAATGTGTGCTCAGAGGTGGAGGGATCTTGGTTCTTGTTCAGCATTCAACTGAAATTAGCCTTGTTTTGAGTAAGGAGGCCTTGGGTTCCCTTCCAACAATGTAAATTGTTCTGTAATAGGTATTCACTACTCTTGTGTTCTTTTCTAAGCTGCAGCTGTCCCTGCAGAGCTTTGCAGGTGGCTTGCTATTTTCATTGTGGTCAGCAGCTCTGGAAACACCTTCAGTACTTTTCCAGGTACAGGTCAGTACTTATGCACAGCAACACACTGATTTCAGGCAGTTAAATTAGTAGGTGGTGGCCTGCATCCTCAGTAAGGGAGGGGAGAATGTGACCAACTTGGAGGTTTGTCTAAATGGCTTAATTAAAATGCACTTTAAATGCTGGGAGTGCCCCTAATGCATGTAAAGAAGCTTCTGAAATACAGGTTGAATCTGAACTAGTTGGAAGACAGAAAAGTGTTTTGTTATTGTCATGCAGATCATGATGCAATAAATATTTCGCATGAAAGAAGTCATTCCGGTGATGTGAAAATGGTATTGGCTTCCCAGTAAGCCTCTAGAAATGTTATGAAAATGCCACCTTTGTAATTACTATCTGTAATTCCCCTAGAGAAACACTGTCAGGGCTGCTTCTTTAACCCTTTCCCCTCCCTTCACCTACATTTACTATTTTCAAAACTACTACGTAACCTGTATTTCATTTGGGTTTGCTTGTAAAACTGAGGTTGATAGTGAGTGCTGTCTAGAAACATTAAGTAAAAGCTCTACTAGTCAAGCATGTGTCAGACAGGCCTAATCTTTAGGAAGGAATTTCCATCAAAATCTCAGGCACTTGAAACCTATTAAAAAGCTTAGATTGTTGTGTTGCAAGAGACTTAATTTTAGTTTTCTTGTTTGAGGAGGGAACAGGGGAATATAAATAAGAGCTGAAGAAAGACTCCTTTCATGACACCTTCAGGTGTGGGAAAGACAACATTGCTGTTTGATCTGGAGAAGTGCCTAAAAGCTATTTGTATTCTGCATGTTATCCAAATCATTCTTCTAGGTCAAGGATCAGCAGTCACCATTGCAAATCTGTAAATTATAGGTGTCATTCAGTTGTGCAGCACTGGAGCAGGTAGTCATAGTATCTCCTAGTTGATACTTCCAGCTCTCCCACTTCATCCTGACAAGTCCTTACTTGGTGCAAAACAAAAAGAAGGATTAAGCTTTTAGTCAGTTTCTTTTGCATCTGAATTTTGAGGCTCAGTCATCAAACTGGTTTTCAGATTTTTAAGAAATAATCAAATTGCTATTTATTTAGGGATGTGTGAATGTGTTCTTTTGCTCTCAGCCTGCCAAAAAGGTGGATGGTAATTCCTGCAGTAGTTAAATTTTACTTAGAATCGAATCTGTGTTTAATTACTCCGTTTATTTTTTTTTTAAATCACAGCCGTAAGTTAATGCATCTTCCAGTTAAAGAGTGTGACTATATCAAAACTTTTACTATGCACATGTGCAAAGCTCTCTGGTTTGTCACAGTATCCTTGGTGGTCACTAATTTGATCATTGTATACAGGAATATGGTATATTCTCCATGGAAGAACAGTATTATTGTTCCTGCTCTGTTTAATTTATATCCACGAACATTAGAAAGGTAGTATGTTAGGAAAATGCAATGGGGCTCTTGGCAAGATAATTTTGTCATGACTTGTAATTTAGTTTCATTTATCATGTATAAGGATTGTAAAGGTCTTTAATGCTTTGTTTACATACAATTTTGAGTTCCTCCTGTGTACAGAATGAATACAAATGAAGAAATAGTTGCTTTTTACAGCAAAGAAATGGAACCTGTTCAGTATGCTCTTAGTCTGCACTAGTTCAAGGAAATGCACAGGTTAGCAATTTGAAATAGTGTTGATGGAGTGTAATAATCTCTTCATTTTAATAATTTATGGAAACTTGCAAGGAATAAAACACAAAAAA
Source organism: Rhinoptilus africanus (assembly GCA_013400135.1). NCBI lineage: Eukaryota > Metazoa > Chordata > Aves > Charadriiformes > Glareolidae > Rhinoptilus > Rhinoptilus africanus. Next base: position 42,124 of record VXBO01005156.1, read on the forward strand.
AATATTAATGGAAATAACTTTCCTCAGCTGTCTCTAGTCTTTGAAGACCATGCAGTAATATTGTTTGATCACTGGATCCCAAAATGCTGTATTTAATTAAAAAGGAAGACTGGCACAAAACCTCTGCAATGTAAGGCATTATGCTGAGCAGCAACCTTAGCTGCTTTCCATCTTTGGTTTCTCTGGAAGGTTTTGGGTGGGGCAGTTTCATTATATGGAGTTTACGAACTTGCCCATGACTCTACAGTACTTGATGAGTTCTTGCTCTGCCATCTCCGTTGTTCTTTGTTATCGTATTAGAAATGGAGGTTTATTAGTAATTCTTAAGAGATGGGCATTTGTTTTCCAGAAGCCTAAAAACTATGTTGACGGAATGGCAATGTTAAAAAAAAAAAAAAGTATCGTGAAACCGGTTGTTCTTGTCTTTATTTAATTTAGGATATTTTTGCCTTAATGTACTCGACACTTGCTCACACTAGCTATTCTGTATGTAGGTCTTCAGTGGTCAGAGTTCAGTGTGAAGGTTTTTTGTTTGTTTTTGACTCTTAAGCATCATGCAGCAATCTGCAACGCTGAGTTCTCTCGTAATCAGTTTACACTGGAACCACTTCAAATCAAAAGGTATAGTCATGCTTCCCTGACCATGGGTTGTCACCAGTTCCCTTCTTATTGGCACTGGCACTAGTGATCATGTAGCTGCTGAGTTCATCTTTTGATGGGGAATTTAGCATGCTAAAATAGTGAAGGATGAAGTGTTGTATAGCATCTAATCCATTAAAACCAGGCAGTTGCCAAAAGAGGCAATCCCAGTTCCCCTTTCTAGCCTTCATCTCTTGCTGTTCCTTTTTTTTGGTTTCATAGCTGCAGAATAATTTGGTTTGGCTTGTTCACCTGATGAAAACTAATCCATGAAAAAGTGAGGAAAGTTGTCATTTAAAATTAATCCTTTTGCTCTGCTGCAGCTGGTCCATGACCTGCTATCATCATAAACCTGAGAAGATTAACATTTTCTTAAACGCAGATCAAGCAATATCAAAAGCCTGTTTGAGATTTAGTAATCTGACTTGCGTTTGCTTTCTCTTGGTATCTTGGCTTTTTTAGAGCTTACACTAATTAATTTATATTGTGAGTTGGATTACCAAATTTGCTACAGGAGGATAAATTGGATATCTGCCTATCCTCAAATTGGAAAAGTGTCTGAATCTGCAGGATGGAGGTGTTGACTACCATTGCTCAATAAACCTGCTGCCTTTGACAAATTCACTACGAATGTGCTACTTGAATATTATTTAGCTCCTACAGAAGACTATGGAAATGTAATGAAAAATAATGTTTGCATGGAAATAAATTAATAAATCAAGTCTCTTTTAACATTGGAAAGACAGAAAATGTGTCTCTGCCAAAGTGTTTAGGAGATACTTAAAAAATCTTGTTTTATGAAATAACCACTTGTCACTTTTGTCTGTAAGGTTCCTTGAGACTAAGAGGCTGTTTAGCTCTGACAGCAAGATTGTGCCATGTTTTTGAGGTGGGAGAAGATTTGCTGTGTAAACCATCTTGTATTCAAAATTCAACTTTGCTGATGATGGATCTTTTGTATAATAAGCATGCATGTTTAAAAGTTGGGAAAAGTGTTTATCATTCTGTGGAGTAGCAAGTTGGGATAAGGTGAGAATTTTCCCTTTTTATGCCAGCTCCTCTTCTGTGGAGCTGTTTAATTCTTAAAGGGTAATAATTTTATTATTTCTTAACTGAGAATGAGGAGGAGTGGTGAATCAAATCTAAATAGTGCTGTTACATAAAACTCGAGTCTGAATGGCAGTTCTTGGTAACAATTTAAAAACAAACTTTGCTCTTATTTGAGAAACACAACTTTTTCGAAACATAAGTGAAGGTTTACTTTCCTTTTCTATTACTTGGACAGATGACTGTTACTGTAAGTAATATATCCAGGCTGTGGAACGGGAAATAAAGGACACTTGGTTTTGGTTTTAACTGTGACTGGGGTGATCTTGTAGGTTGGGTGCACAGGCATATGAAAGTTTCTTTAGAATATAGACAAAAACAATACTTTTTGCTTTAAATGTTTTAGTGTTTTCAGGACCCAAGTCTTGTAGAGCAGGGCTGGTCTGCCATGGAGTAGTCCCAGCCACAAAGCGAACCATCAGTGGGAGCTGGCGAGAGGGGATGCTGGTGGGCCTCTTTGGGTCCCTGCTGCAGAGCAGAGGTGACCTGTCCCATCTGGGGAGAAACAGTGGGACCCTTGACAAGCTGTGGTCGTCGCCTCCCTGTAGAAGTGCTACTGAAGGTCCCTCTCCTTGTTGCTCTGAAACACAGCCTGCAGCCTTTGGCCACGTGAAGAGATAGGTGTGTCATAGTACCAGCAGGAGCACTCCCAGCCTTGCCTTATAACTGAAGACAAAAATGCTTGCTTTCTGCTTCTCTTACTTTTTGCCATAGGGGATTTGCGTGCATGCCTCAGAGCCCTGCGGTTTTTTGCTTTGACATGCTTTCTGGCTAGAGGAGGCAAAGCAGAGCTCTGCTTGTGTGCTGCTGCTTTATTTGCCTGTGCTTCAGAATGATGCCAGGCACTCCCTTCCCTCAGGGTCTAAAAATATTGCTGTTGCAGCAGTCTGCTTCAGGACTGAGATCTTAACTGCATCGATTGGTACCTTGCTGGCAAGAATAAGACCCAAGATTTTATTTTTCTGCTGAAGGATTGTTTTCTTCTTCACCTTGATGAATCTGCTAGGGTTGGAAAACATTTAAAAACTTGTGCAAAAATAGCCAATTATTAGTAACCTCTTTGAGGAAGAAAACATTGTATTGGAGTTAAAAATGCCTTTTTTTTTTTTTCCCCTGTGAATCCTGTTTTGTTTTTTTGATTCTGAGCTCATTAGCTTGCAACCTCACAATCAATACACAACAGCTGCCAAAGCTTTGCTTGATTGTTAGAGAAAATAGTGATTTTGTGCCTGGTACCCCTGATGTAATCTCAGGGCTTTGATTTACTATCTCTAGGTTCTTACATAGTACTCAAATGGTATAAGCAGGAATTCATGTAGGGTGGGACAGTGTCTGTTGTTTTACTGATACATATTTATGTTACATAAATGTAACTGGTGTAAAGGAGTGAACTCTGATTATTTGGAAGAACGAATGCATGTACTGAATTATAAAACTTACGTGTAAGTGGACCATTCTGAGGTTGCAAATATCCAATATTGTTTTCATGGTAGGATGATTTGGGGATTAATTAGGAAAATTAGAAAAGGCAGGAGACTGGTGTTTGTGTGTGGCTTTCTCTTGCGTTGCTTAATCTTTCAGGTTAAACAGCAGGGAGCCTGATGTGGAGCTCTTCTGTCCAGCTGCTTAGTAGCACAGCACCCAGTGCTCTGAAGGGGTGTGCAGTGTGATTTCTGTGGCTCCTCTAGGGTCTAAAGCTGCCCTTCAAACCTTGGACTCTGCATTAGGAGGGACTACTTCAATAGAGCTGCAAGAAATAGTCTATTTATGATTGCTTCAAGTTATGCATTTGAGATTAAAAGACGGTAGTAGCGAGTTCATCCAAAGACCTGCCCTGTAATAGTGGAATGAAGGCCAATTTCTAGTCCTACATACATCCTGAGGGCATTGGATACATACCTGGAGGTCCCTTGGTTGAGTTCACTTCTGACTTGAGGGAGAAGGTATGGCGAGGTGGAGAAGAGCAGCAGGTAGCAATACTGCCTCACGCTTTCTGTGGTGCCGGTGCAGGTTTCTGCCAGTTTAGAAGTGTTTGTGGGACTGTGACTTGTGGGCATAGTTTTCTAGCCAGCTTAAGCCAACACCAAGATACAACTGGGCTTGTCCATAGCTGGCAGAGCCACCCCAGAATGAGCTAGTTCAGGGGAGCCCCGCTGGTGGAAAGCTAATGCAGCCACAGCAAATGAAGATGTGTGTTTAAGGAGGGGGCTGCATTACCTTCAGTGTCAGCCTGGGGTGTCTGCAGCTGCGTTTGCCAGACTACCAGTTTTTCTTCCTCCGTGTTATGTGGCTTGCCCGTGTAAAAAGCAGGACAGCTTTTAAGCCGTACCACTGAGCCAGGTCTCGCTTGGTCTCTCTGACTTTTTTTGTTTCTGCAGAGGAAAAGTTTTGAAACTCTTTGTTTGTGTATAGAACTGGGAATCATTGCAAAATATTCTAAGAAGCTAGGGAGGTCATCAGAGTACAAGGATTGCTGTAATTTTATGGGGGTGACAGCACTCAATCTTTAAGAACGCAAACATTACAGGTAAGTTGTAAGATGCGTCACTGTGGGGCTGTTTATTCCTGGTTTGCTGTTTTTGTTAATATACCCTATTATAAAATATCTCTTCACTGCTAGAAGCCTGTAATTTCACATCCTGCATGTGAAACAGTAGTGTGCTTTAAATTCTGAATTGAGGGTGTTTTACACTGTTGTACTCCTTCACTGTCATCTTGAAAATTTTGCTATTTAGGCAAGCTGTATCTTTTTAGTTTAGCTCTTTCTTTTTTTCAAGTTGTAATGATGGTTTTTGGGGTGAAAGCTGTGAAGTCATTTGATATTACAGAAGCATTTACAGCACATTCCTAACTGAGGAAACCAAACCAACTTTGTGCTAGCAACCTAAGAAGAAATATAACAAGTCACATGGTTTGGGCAAGAGTAGGTGGGGAACAGCAGAAGAACTTGAGTCGTTTAGCGGGGAGGGAAGTACATGTGAGGGTGCAGGCTGCTTTTTTGTCAGACGGAGCAGGAAGAAGCCTTGCTTACCTGGGTGCAAGCCTCTCGCACGGGCCAGCTGGAGTTGTCTGGGCTGTCTGTTCCTGAGCTGCAGGCCCCTGTGCATACACACGTATGTGGGAGAGCAAAAAGAGAGCTTACTCAGAGGAACAACTTGTGACACTCACGCAAACATGAGATTTTGGACCCTAATGATATTGTAGGGCCAAATTGTACTAATTTAATTAACAGAAAGATTTTGACCCCTTGCTTGGGATATTCTCTCTCATGTGTAAGGTGTGCTAGAGAGAGGTATGTATACAATTCATCCAGAGAGTAATGTTGAGAGTTGTTGATGAAACAAAAACCTGGATTCAGATCTTGTGTCTTGGAAAGTACTGAAGGCGCTGGTGCATATGGCGAGTCCCCTGCAAGGCTGCTCCTGCTGCTTGGGTACATATTGCCACCAGCTGGAGGCTCATTGCCAGAAATCAGAGCAACTTCTCTCTGCGCACAGCCCTGCCACAAACCTCTTGGTGTGATCTGGGTGTGGGAACCCAGTGGAGCATTGAGAAGATCAGCGATGTTTAGCCTGTGGTGTATGAGTAAAATAAAATGGCTTTTGATGGTATGAGTCTCTCTAAACCTGCTGGTTGCTTGTTCCTCAGGTTTTGTGCTATTTTTATTTCAAATTGTTTACAAAGATTGCTCTAGTTTCGTAACAAAGTCTTTTGTGCATAACGAAGTGCTTCCAAAAGCATGTGTGGGCTGTCTAGGTCTTTTGCATTGTTATTTCTTTGTGCTTGTCTGAGAAATTTTGAATGTTATTTTAATAAATGCATGTAACAACTCTGATTGTATTGGGCAAAATGACCCGGGATGGTCACTGTGGTTTTTATGCTGCTAAGAAGTGTGCTGAAGTAAAGTCATTCTTAATATCAGACTTCAGATACCTGATTTAGGCTCCTGTGTGGCCATCTTAGGTGTCTGCCTTTATACTTCAGAGGCTGTAAACCGTACTGGGATTTGTCATGAAAAGAGCTTTGCAAATTTAGGGTGATATTTACTGCTTACTTGAGGCAGCGATAACTAGATCTTGGCTGATTTTTCTGAGAGAGAAGATGCTTATCTAGGGAGCAATTGGGTCACCAGGGAGAAGTTTATAAAAGGAGCTTATAACAGTGCCTTGCTTATTTCTGGCTGGAAAGCACAAATGCTGGTATTAATCAACTACAGCAACTCGCTCTAGTGTGGACTTCCTCCAGGGTGTTAAAATCCCAGGTGCTTTGTGTGGAAAAGAAAACCCAATTAGAACAGGTAAGATGGTAACTTGGCTTTGCCCTGCCCTCCTATTGAAGAGGAGTACATGAGGCTGTAGTTTATTACATTATTCTGGTAATTTCTATAGAATTAGAAAAGAAGAATCCATCAGTTTTATGTCTGGGTTAAGCGTGTCCAGGGAGGTTTTACCTTGGCTGCATTGGATTTAAGAAGAGATCTGACTGTGAAAGAAACCCAAGGGAAACTGAAATAATGGTACATAAAGTGTTACAGGACTTTGTATAAAGGAAATATGAAATTAAGTTGGTATAACTGCATATTCTGAAACTTTTGTGATGAGGTGAAAGTCTTAGTGTATCTTAAAGCAGTCCTTAATATGCTACTTTTATAAGTGGCGTTAAATTCCATATAATCACATTGAAGAGTTGGACAGAAAACCTGATCTTATTCTACAATCATAGAAAACCTTTAGCAGGCAGAGAATACAAATTTATGCTCTTTGGAAGTCTTGACTGTTGTATAGCCAGGGGAGCTGGCACCTTTAAGATCTTCTGTAAAAGAGTGCATTCTTAATTTGATTTCAGTGTTAAGACTTTTTTCCTCGTGTCATGTAGAATTTGTAGTTAGTACCGTTTTTCCCATGAAAATGTCCAGCAGAATTTTGGATTTTAGGGTACTTCTCTGTAGTAGCAATTAAACATACATATTACTTATTTTAAAATATTGCTGATTATATATGGATCCAAGTTTCATAATATGATTAAAAAAATATATGCAGAGTCCTTTTTCTGAGCAGAGGTGTTTGGAGGAAACATTTTCCTTCCTTCCTGCATGGGAGGTGCAGAACTGCCCAGGGGTTTGCAGGATATTGGTGGAGGAGACATTAAAACCTGGTGGAGGTGCTTTATAACTCAGCCTGTTGTACAGCTCACTGGTTTGTTAGGGGTTTTTTTTTTACCGTCCAGTCCTGCTCAGGCATTATAAATATTCTATTCATTCTAACTCTAGTCTTTTATTTTAATCTGTTAGTTTAGTTATTACTACTACAGACAGAATTCTTTTCATCCTTCTATGAAGTCTGCATACAAATCAGGCTTCATTAATGTTTTCACCTTAAACTTTTATATCTAGCTCTGTAAAAGCCTAGTAATACAATTAAACTCTCCTGACCACCTCTGTTGTGGCAGTATTCAGTGCAATAACCTTAAAATCGTGATGAAAAATGCTGCATAGATGTCACGAAGGAAGAAGCAGTCTTTTCTGATGTGAAATGAAATATAAACCTCGGTGGAATGGAAGCACTATGATGAGACTTGGGAAAGTGTGTGCTGTTTATTAGGTCGAAACCAGATTTTTGTTGTCTTTTTTTTTTGGTGTGGAGTGTTAGTCTTTTGTCTGTTAATAGTAGGTTTGAGAGATACCTGTTATCAACAGTAAAACACAGAAAAGGATGAAATGCTATCAGTTGGATTCCAGAGTATCCAACAGAAACTTGGAGATAGGTGGTTGGTTTCTTTTCCCCTCTCTCAGGGCACGCTAAGCCTAACATTGCTTGTTATTGCACTTCAAAGCTGATAAATAGCCACGGTTTTGAATAGCAGGAAAAAAAGGGGATTATAATTTCCAAGTTCAAGAGAAGTACTTGTGTTCATTTTCAGTTATATTATCTGAAATTTTGTTTGCTGTTTTTGTGGTTTAATTTGCAAATTTAAATAACTGGCTTGAAACAAAGATTTCATTTATGTTCTAGTGTGGTTTCAGTAGTTATAATTGTTTCTGTTATCTTGGCTGTGCTGCCCTAGATCTGTGGTGGAAAGTTCTGCCTTGTTTTCCTTTCCCTTTCGCTATATGGCAGAAACAGAGAGATCCAATTTTGTCAACTGTTTGCACTTTCTTGGATTTTTTTATTTGTTTCTCTTTGTATTTGCTTTTTTTGTTTCTTCAGTCGAGCTTTATATTAAAAACAACCTGTCATTTGGTTTCATTATTGCTTGTGAGCATTAGGCATGGCTTATAGATGCATTATCTTAATAGCCCTTTCTGTTCAGCAGCCTTGTATGTGTTTTTACCATATAGGAAATTGTTATGCAAAGTGTGGCGTGAACACAAACCTGTCAGCCTTATATTCGTGGTTGGCAAATATGAGGGGGAAGACAGAACAGTATTAGGAAGGTCATGAGATGTTAGTCTAATTAGCATGATTTTGGCAGAGGAAAATTGTGTCAAGCTGATCTGAGAACTCTTTGAACTTGTCATTGTTGTGGACAAAGGAGGAAAAAAAAAAGAATAAATTGGAGCTTTCAAAATGCCTTTGACAAGTTCTTATCCAAGAGGCTGTTGAACAAGCTGAGGGAGTTGTGGGATGAAAGTGAAGGGTTTGTTTGTGTAAAAGACACAAACGGGGAAAAAGAAAAGTTTTTAATCTTGGCAAAGGTAAGCTCAAGAATCTAGAAGCTGCACTTGAGATATTCTCTAATGATCAGGATAGCAGCTGGCTAGTAAGGTACTGGCACTTTTATAGGTGATATAAATAAGGTCCAAACTTTTAATGAAAACCAAAACAGCCCAACTGATGGGGCAGAATAGGGATAGTTTGGATTTTAATGAGAATAAGTATAAAGCAATATGTATGGAAAGAAATAATTAATCTGCCTGTGTCTTACAGAGCTTTATGTGGATTCAGAAAGTGCTGGGCATTTGTGTGTCAGGTTGAAGGCAAGTCTCTGGGTTTTAAAGATGAGGTACTGTGGCATTATAGAAATTGTTGCTGCTGGTCTTTTACAAGTGCAAAATGTATTAAGTTTCAATAAGTGATTCCATGTATATACGACTGCCAGGATTACTGATTGTGTAAGGACCTGTTGGAAGAGAAACTAAATGCTCTGGCCTGAAATATAAGCTTCAGAGAGCAAGAAGGGATCTAACACAGAGGGCAAACTTTAATTTTGCACATTCTTGCATGTCTGAGGTTGGTCATCAAAACCAGATAAAATAGTTTTTATGCTGGAAGTTTGAATATGGAAATAATAGATTAGACTGTAGCTTAAGCAGGTTGGATAAAACCACCAAACCCTAGTTTCCTACCCCAGGCAAGAGTAATATTTTTCTAGATTAAAATTCACTTTTACAATTGGATAAGCCCTCCAAATGCATATGTTACTTTCTTCCTAGTACTTTTATTAAGTGAAGAAAGGGTGTTTTAAACTAGAACTTCATGCAGCTTTGCAGGTAAGAAAATATGAAGGTATTCGTTACTTCTGCCTTTTTATGGATTGATGTGTGGTGATATTTTGATAATAGGGAAGTAATAAATAGGCTTACAAATGCTGCATATTGCCTGGGAAGAGAGGACATAATATCAGAACTGTGCAGCCTCTTGTGTCTGTTTGCCATGAATAACTGCTAAAGACTAAGCACGGTAACAGTAAGAACATACGGGTATGCTTTATTGCAAATTTTCAGTGAATCCTGCCTTTTTTTTTTGCCAAAGGAGTTGTTTCCAGATTACAGGACTAAAAATGACCAGGTTCCTTGGTTCCTGTGAAGAGGAACAAGTCGGCAGATACTGCTCCTAAGTAAGCTCTGACAGGGCTGAAGATACTTTGAGGGGAACATCTGCAGATGGGATTTATTCCTTCTGTTATCTCCTTGGGAAAGTAGGCACACATTTGGTTGGTAGACTTATATTTAGTCTGCTGAGCAGTTGTATTGGGTATCCTTGGTGCTGGTTTTGCTGGTTTTTTTGTTTGTTTGCTATTTTTGTTGTTGTTGTGATGGTTTTTTTTAATATTAAAAAAATCTGGTCTTTAGAAAGTGTGTTTGTTTACCAGTTGCTGCTGGTGGTTCTGGGAAAAGTTTGTGATGGGAGTCTTAAGTCACGTCTGCTAGGTAAATTGTGGGGATTTTTAATAAAGATGGCAATGTATCTGCTGTGACAGAATCATATAATTCTTGTTATTCCTCCAAAGCATTTGACAGAAGCCTGAAAGCTAGAAATTGTGCACTTAAACGCCAACAGGGATCAGAATTGGGAATTATTTGGCTGTTATGACACTACTTATATAAATCTTGTTCTGCGTTCTTGCAGTAGGTATCTTAAGTGTATTCCTGTCTAATTCTCACAAGTTCTGTGTGCATGCTGAAACTTGAATGTATCTTTTAGAGATTCCCCATGTTTCCTATGCTTTTCGGAAATAAGACACCATTATGGGTCAGCAGTGTCAGTCTTTAAACTTATCTATTAAGGCAATAGTTGAATGGATAAATACAGAGATAGGATTTTTCTTTTGTCTTTTTCATTCATTTTTGTTTGGTATAATACAGAAGGTTCCCTGAAGTGGTGTGGGTAGAACCCTTTCTGCAACAGAAGGACATTCCTTTTGAATATTTTATATACACAAATGTACTTCTACCTGTCCACGTGTCTCTATCTCTTGTGTTACCTTAGGCAAAGCCTTTGTTTCTTGAGTAACTGTCTTTACTAATTAGCTGAGCAATGTACCATGTTAACCTCTGTGTACTGTTTCAGGTGTCTGGCTCTCTCTGCAGAACACTGCGTAGTGTAATGTAGAGATTACTGCTTTCAAAATGACCAAAAAAAAAATCTCATTCCAATGCAGTTTGCAAATGCAAATTGTCCTGTTATTGAAACTGATGCATTTTTCTGCCAGTAAGCAAACCAGTAGAAATAATGTAGTGAAAGCTGTCCACTGCTTGCATTTCTCTAACTGAAATTAACTTCCCTGCTGAAGCCGAGGTATTGATAGGTAGCATGTTAATGTGATTAACCTGAAATCAACACAGTATCATGTGTGGAGGTCTCTGAAGGGGGCAGAGTTCTTCCTTCATATTGTTAAAGTGTGACCAAAGAACATTGGACTATCTGGCATTCCAAAGTGAACAATATCTAACTTCCTTTGTTTAACTGTGAATGCAAAGTAATGCAAAATATGAAAAGATGACGATGTTAACCAGTGCAAAAAAGAAAGCAAGAAATCTGTGGAAATTGTCTTACATTCTAGTGGGGAAAACATAATTTAATGCTCTGTCACTTCTCATTGAGATTTATGCTTGCTTTCAGCAGCGCTTAAAGAGTATATATTTCACTACTTAAAAGTTCAAAAATGTTAGGACGGGCTGAAGGGAAGGCAGGCTGGTACCCTACAAGGATGCAGTCCTCCGATACCTGCATGAGGCTAACAGCGTAAATCCGGTGACAGGTTTGGGTCTGCCAACGGTCTGGGTCTCCGGGCAAATCTACAGTGATGATCTGAGGAGAAGCAAGGAAGTCAATTGGTCATGGTGGGGTGCGTGGGCAGGCACAGGTCTGGCTGCAGCATAGCGCAGGTGAGAACCAAGGATGAGTGCCTTAGTTTGAATGTAGCTCTTGCGTGAAGATGAGGAGGCCCCAGACAGGGCTTCTTACACCTCTTTTACACAACTGTTCACTGGTTTTTACTGGTAAGATTTACCTTTGGGAATCCCAAGCACCTGAAACCAGTGACAAAGTGTGGAGCAAAGAAGACACAACCTCATTAGAGGAGGACCAGGTTATCAAACATTTAAACAAATTGGGCTCACACAAATCCATGGGACCCAAGGAATATACCCAGAAGTGCTGAGGTAGGTGGCCAAAGTAGAACCAATCTTGATTGTCTCACAAAGGTCATGATGGTTGGAGGAGGCTTCTGAAGATAAGGGATGACGTTTGCTTTCTTCCAGTCCTCAAGAAGGGCAAAAAGGACTATCCAAGGAATTACAGGTTGATTAGCCTCATCTTCATCCTTGGGAAGGTGATTAAGCAAATAATCCTGTAAAGCTGAGGGCAGGACGGTGACTGGAGGTAGTTGGCGTGGATTTTCAAAGGGAAAATCATGCCTGACCAACCTGATAGCCTTCTAATGCAAATTGCCTGGGTTGTTGGATAAGGGGAGAGCAGTTAATATTGTTTATCTTTACTTCAGCAGCCTTTTGTCACTTCTTCCATTATATCTGATGAAGTATGGGCTAGTTAAGTAGACAGTGTGGTGGACTGAAAACTAGCTGAACTGCCAGGCTCAAAGGATTGTGATCAGGGGCATGAAGTCCAGCTGGAGGCCAGTTACTAGAGGTGTAGCCTAGGGGCTGATACTGAGGCCATACTTTTAGATACCCAAAATATGACTGAACACAGTCCTGGGCAGCTGGCTCTAGTTGACTCTACTTTGAGCAAAGAGGTTGGAGTCATCAATGTCTAGAGGTGCCTTCCAACCTCAAGGATTCTGATTCTGTGGTCCAGTGTTGCACAGCTGCACAGAGTCAGTGTTGGCTTTGAACACAGACAGTAAAACTCTGCCAAGAGTGTTTTATTTTCTATAGTGTGGGTTTTTCCTTCTTACTATCTGTTCTTTCATAGACTACTGGTTGACTTTTTTTATGATGCAGGGAAAGGATTAATCTCAAAGTAGATTCTGAGCTTTGACCTACCTATAGAGCAGATGTTGTCATTTGCACTTGAAACTTTCACTCCAATGCTGTTCATTAAGTACCCCAACTATTAAAATTTACAATAGCACGATGTAGTCTAAATATCCCTGCTTTCTCAGCTCGTGCATTGTCCTAGTTTCATTTGTTCTTTTATCAGAAAAGTTGCCCAGTGGATACAGCCATAGAGAAAGGATAGATAGAAACTGCCAGATAAACATTTTCATTCTAATTAGCGATGTAAAAGAATTATAAACCATGCCATGCTAACATTGTTATGAACTTCTCATTTAGGTTGAATTTGGTTGAAGCTTTTGTGGTGGATCCAGAACTACGTCAGTGCCTTCAAGAAGATCTTTTACGTCGATTCCCAGATCTTAACCGACTGGCAAAGAAATTTCAGAGACAAGCAGCAAACTTACAGGACTGTTACCGAATGTATCAGGCTATTAATCAACTGCCTCATGTTGTACAAGCACTAGAAAAACATGAAGGTAATGCTACCGCTGTCTGTTTTCAATGTTTTGTACCACATTGATGATGCAAAGAAATAGTGTGTAGTCTTCCAAAGATTACCTTTTTCCTGTGTACTTTTGTTTCAGGAATAAAGGTTAAAGACGTTTGAATTTGAAATGAGCTGAAATTCTGAAATACCAATCAGATACTTAAAAATAAACATAGCCAAATCTTTACAAGAAAAAGTATTCCAATTAGTGTGTAGCTGAAATACTTGAACTGTTGGGTGATGGTTTGGTAATATTTGATGTTGACTGACCAATTGCATGTGTGTGTTATGATCTTAAAAACATGATAGCCATTCATTCAAAATTGTTTTGTTGCTTTTGAATACACTTTGCACTTTCTTTTTTTCTGCATTTAATTACAAACCACTTTAAGCATTATTGGTGTAATTTGAATGGTGCTCTTTTTTTTTTAAAATTGTAATGTTTCTGTATTTGGTAAGAGTAATGTGGTAGTTTCTTCTGGTCTTCATTAGTAGGAAGCTCAATGCTGTGACAAGCAAATCTAGAAAATACAAAGGTTATTTCTTTTCCTTTTCTATGTGTTACCAAGAAAATGCAGAATAAGATTAGTGTCAGCGTAACAAGGGCATGATTCAATGCAGCAGCAGCAGTCCTAGCCTGTCAAAAAGCATAGTTTTGTAGAAGTCCATTGATTTGTTTGAAAATCTCTGCATAAAGCAAGCACCAAAGCCTTAAAGAGAAATAATTTTTGAAATGGTACAATTACAAAAATTTCTTTCCTCTGTTTGAGTAGACAGTAATATTACCCAGTATTTTGTACTTTTCTGTACTCTAGTTTCATGACTTCAAGTAATGAAACTTACTTTCTGAAATATTAATCTTAAATTAATTTTTGATTGCTGTATGTGTTATTTCCAAAAGCAGTTAAGATGTAAAAGTGGGAAGGAACTGGCAGATGCAACTTTTTTTTAAGAGCTGTGTCTCATTTTAGCTGCCTCAGTCAGGTCCCTTTGGCTTTTCCAAGCAGACTCTGATCGTTTTTGCCTTGGTGTGGAGCTTTTGGATTTCCATCTTAAACAGAGATATTAGTTCAAAACTCTTGGTTTCTGTTTTTACTTCTCTTTCTATTAGTTGTCTTTTTGGACCAACAGAGTTTTTCTGTCATAGCACTGGGGTAGGAAAACAATTCCATTTTTAGAAGTTTTGAGGAGCAAGCTGTGTAAGGCAAACTGCTAAGATCACCATATGGAAAAATTAATAGACTGCAAAAAGTTCTTGCTGTTTTATATGTGAATCAGTTGGCCTTAGGACATCTATCAGCAGTATATCCAAGATAATATAAAATAGGTGAAATGTGTTATATTTATACCTGTACATCCTTGTTTGAAGTACAAGAACGGTCTGGTAATTTTGAATTTATGTGACTGATTCAGACTGGATCTGATCACTTTGCAGTTCAAGACTACAAAATCTTTTAGCTCATCAAGGCATGGAAATTCAGAAAGATTTTTGACAATTCTGAGTATCTGCCAGTTTCAGAACTTCATTTTCTCGTGAATGGATATGGGGAGAGAGAGCAACTACACCATGAAGTGATCAGCAGTGATTGCCTTTCCCTCAGTATGAAGCATGGCTTTGAGATACTTGTTTTTATGGATGATGAAAGCTGAGGTTGGAGGTAGTGAGTAAAGACAACTTTTTTTTGTTTTTTAGACATAAGGAACATGCATAAGACAAGAAGGGACTCTGAGTCATCAAATCATTTTGCTATTGCTGGTAAAAGGGAGCAGTTGTTCATTAGTCAAATTGCTGGGGCATAAAATCTAGGTACTCAAAAGATGTCTGTCTGCAAGAAGCTGCTGAAGCCTCTTTCTTCTCATCTCAGACTGTCACTCTTTATTTTAAGCCTGTAAACATGCAGCATACAGGAATTGCATGCTGGGTTCCAGGTGTATTTTTACCATATTGTATACAGTGGCTTGAATACCCCCTTAATGCTTTTGGAAATACTTCTTATTGCCTGTTCCAGTACTGTTCTTTCCATGACTGTTGCACTGATGTGTTAAAACCATGTTGTGATCGAACGTGGCTGTTTCCCATCTTTTGTCACTTCCAACTGATTATTCCCCTACTCGTAGCGGAAATTCATTTATCTATCAATGTGTCATTCATTGTACTCATTGTTAAATTTTACTTCATTTCTGTCTGCCCAGTGTTCAAGGTCAGTTAGTTATGTTGCTACCCAGTGACAGGACAAGAGGTAATGGGCACAAACTTGAGTATAGGAAGTTCCACCTAAACATGAGAAGGAACTTCTTTACCTTAAGGGTGGCAGAGCCCTGGAACAGTCTGCCCAGGGAGGTGGTGGAGTCTCCGTCTCTGGAGACATTCAGAACCCGCCTGGATGGGTTCCTGTGCAACCTGCTCTAAGGTGGCCCTGCTCTGGCAGGGGGGTTGGACTAGATGATCTACTAAGGTCCCTTCCAACCCTGTGATTCTGTGATCTACTTTGTTCCAATTTCATCTACTCATATCTTCCACATTGTATATATTGGTGAATTTTATAAGCAGCCTCCTTTTTTGCTTTAATATCATTAATTTGCACATCTTAAAAAGATAAGCGCTTGTATGAACCCTGGAGTAACTGTATTGCTAGTGTCCTTCTAGCTCATTCAACTTTTGCAAGTTGGTGATGTACTCTATATCTGCATTCTGGTCATTGTATTAATCATGAATCTTGCATCTTAGCAGCCCATGTGACAATGTACTGAATGCTTTAGAAGAGCCTAGATTAGGTTTTAGGGGTTTTTTTTTACAGATTTCCCTTTGTCTTAGGCAGTTATCTCAGACAGACATGGTGCTATACAGGCATGAGCCACCCCTAGTCAACTCTTACTGTATTTTATGCCAATTTCCATTTTGTTCCTTGTTGTTTCCTCACTATTTTGTCTAAGACATTTTGTACCATCAAAGTGGCTGGTTTAAGTGCATTTAGTCCTTGAGATTTGTCTGTTTCACATGATAGAACAGTGTCAGTTTTCATACTTCTATTTGTTGCCAAACTAACTATAGAAATGGTTCAAATTTGAAGATTAGTGTTTGATTCTAATTTCTCAACAACTTTTAAAACCATATTAATAGTAAAGTCTTTAATGTATGTGATAAACACTTATCTGTGCTTCAGTAGGTAACTTATGGTTTAAATTAAAAACTGCACCTGGGAGCAGATAGGCTTTGTGATCAATATGCGTCTCTGCTTTTGATGCTACATAGGTCTATTATTCTTTCTCTCAATGGTTAGCCTACATGCTAATAATGTTGAGTAGGTGCAAAAGTAGTTTTTTTGCATCTTTTATATGAGTTTATTGAATGCAGGTGCAATGTAAGTTGGAGTTTAATACAGAATTTTTCAGTGGTGTTTCTTTCTCATATTCTCTTAATGCCAACTGTTACATTTTTAAGAAAAAGCATACACATACAACTTTTATAAATCCTCAGTGTTCACTAACTCCACTATGCATTTCCTTCGAGTGTTGGATAGTGAATATGACGTTGGGTTGAAAGAGTAAATCAATTTTGCAGTGTATTAGCTTGAACCATATCATAAATATGTGTTAATACATTAGTGCTTTACTTAAGAAATTAATATTTTCTAATTTTTGAATGTAACATCTTCCTACGATGTTTGAAGGTGTACTCTTCAAACTTAAATAATTAAATGGGATCGTGAAACTTTCCTACTTACTCCTTTTAAGAAAAGAAACTGTAATTACTACTTTAAGTTCAAGCACAATCATTTTTCATTAATTCAAGAATACTTAAGATCATTTCATTGTGGGTGCCATGCACTCCGTCAGCTGATGCACTGTGAACTGCTAAGTCCACTGTGAGGAATGGATGTGAAACTTCTTTTTTGCTCTTCAGTCTCTTCCTTTTATTTTCTAGATTGGTTTAAATGTGTCTTACAGGAGGGGGAAAAAAAAAAGATGTGACAGAGAACAAGAGATCTGGAATAAAAAGCAAGCTGTACTTTATTTCATATCTCTCTTAGTTTTGAAGATTTTTAGTCAGTAGAAGACTCCATTTATACCAGTTCAATAATCTCTCAACAACACATAATTTTTTTCTCTATTAAGAGATACTTTTCAGTTAAGAGCTTTAACTTGAAAAGCTTGGGAGAGTGGGGAAGCAGAAAGGCACAGAAGGAGAAGGAAGCAAACCAACCTGTTTCTTTCTACTTGAGTTACAGTGCTGAGAGAGAAGAGAGAGTCCCTTGGGTAATCATATCCTCACTGTGTAAATTCAATAAACCTGTATGGAAATTTTTCTTAGGAAAGATTAGGATTTTTTCCCTAGTCCAGTAAGAAATTGAGAGGCTCTGGAATAGCTAGAGCTTAATTCTTTGTTTCTCTGTCAATGTGCCAAGCCTTGTCTGTGAACATCAAAGGCAAATGTAGTAATTCTGTACATAATCCAATGACTATAAGATCATAGTATTGGATTATTTTTGAGGCATTTTGTGTAAATCATGTAGTCAATAATGCTAATCTTTCGGTGATTAAATCATAACTTGAAGTGACTGCAAAGATGTAAACATTCATTTACTGACAGTGTTTTTACAGCTGGCTGCTGGATAGGTGCTTATTTGTAGACCTGAAGAAAATACTTCTTTGACAAAATTGACAATATCTGTGCACGCTAAGTTAACTGTGAACTGGATTTTGCGTTTGATGCTTACAATGTTGTATGGACTTCCAAACAGTATGTGTGCTATGCAGTTATACGTGGTACTACAGAGTATCTGTGCTAACAAAATACATTGGAAAAGACTAATTTAATTTTGATGACTTCCTGTTTAGTGGAAATATCATTGACTATTAAAATCTGGTTAGACTAGGTGTTTGGGTTTTTTTTTAGGGAAAACAAAACCAAAACCCATGCATCTCAATTTCTATTTCTGTCCATATTGTAACCTACCAAATACTCCCGATTTTTTGTAATTTTGAATTCTAAAAATTAAAAGCTCTGAATGTGGATGATGAAGCTTCCCCTTTGTATCTTTAAAATTGGTTGCTGTAGAAACACTTTCTACTAAAGCCATTTCAACTTTTTGTGTGCAAGAATAGGTAATGTTCAGACAGCAGGTTTGCTTTCAGACTGTTGTTTGTCTGTAATTTTACTCATAGTAGAAGGGAATTAATACCACCAGATATGAACAAAGATGAATACGTAGAAGCTTAATGAGAATATAAATTGGATAATGCCAGTTTTAGAATACATGCGTCAGTGAAGTAATCATAACCAATCTCAATAAAAAATTAACCAGATACATAGTGGTGCTGTTTATCTTGCATAAGTGAATTCTGGTAAAGTTGTGGGGTTTTGTGAATGATAATTTTTCTTGTTTGTTCTTAACAGGAGCTCACCAGATGTTGTTGTTGGCAGTGTTTATAACACCTCTTAGTGATATCTACACTGACTTCTCAAAGTTTCTGGAGATGATAGAAACAACATTGGACATGGATAAGGTATGGGCTGGTGTGTGGGAGGGGGTTTACTTAGCAATTGAAGTTTCTTACTGAACTTTGCAATCTGCTCTACACTCACTAAATTTAATTGATCATCTATATTAAGTACTTCGCGATAATTTAGCTGTGGAATATATGAAGACTGTTGTTAATACAGCAGTTGAATATCAAGAGGATATTCACCCACCATCTGAAATTCTCTGACCAATGCTAGAGAATGCTTTGCGTACCTGGATGCTGTTGACCTGAAACTATTTTTTAAAAACCTTATCAGTATTAAGAGTGGGGAAGTTTTTTTGTCACTTTCCTGCTTCTTCGTGTCTTCAAAGTTACTGTGATGTGCCTCAAATCTGGAATGTAGCCAGAATATGCTTATTACATATTTCTTTGCTTCTATAAAGTTCATTAGACTTGCTTCTATTCAGTGGGATTAAGTCTTCATAACTAACAGTTTGCCTCTCTGAAAAATGATTGACGAAGGTATAAAGACTGACTTCCATTTCCAGTGTAAAAACATTTCTCACTAGAGAGAAAGCTACTACAATTATCTTAGTCTTGCATCTACACTTGCTTGTAAAATATTATTGATGATAGGATTATGCTTGCAAGGGAAAACTTACATTTTTGTCAGAGAAAAAATTGTCCAAAGAAAGGTGGAAGGAACGTTGCTGTTGCTTAAAACTGTAGTGGAAAGGAGAAGGGATGAGTATGAATGACTTTTTTATTATTGTTTAACGTTGAACACTTAGAACACAGGCTAAAACATGAACTGTTGCTTACCTGGGTGAAACAGTGCCTAAGTTTTTAGTGAGTTCTCTACATCATTTTTTCCCCACTGTATTTGTTAGAGAATTGGTGAGACATATTTTGAAATGTACATGCTTGGTTAGAAAAGCTGCTTATGTTCCTGTCTCAATAAGCCATGTCAGTCACTTTGGAAGGCTTTTAGGATTGTCCTAAGTGTGAATCTCAGCTGACTGTAGAAATATGAGATCCACTTAACCGTGTGCCAGGCACGGGAGTAAGGGCAAGGTGTTGAACTATTGAAAAATGCAGTGGCTTTAAAATTTTGAACACGCCTGTTTTTCTCCAAAGACAAAACCACCACTTTTTATCTTTTTGTATTGTGTATGCATTCATCAACTGCATTTTACTGTTCAAGGAAAGACTGTTTGATTGACATGTTGCTGTAATTTGTGATATATGCTAATGAAGAAATTTATAGCTTTATACAAGTTACAGACCATCTGTTGGTGCAGTTTGTATGCCCCGGGTTTTCTTTAAAACCAACAGCTGTTCTAAGGCATTCACCCTTCATAGCCCAGCTCTTCGAATTTCTTTTCAGGTTCTACTTTAAAAATGTTTTGTTGTCCTTCTAAACAGAATAACAAGTCAGTTATTTTTAATCAAGTCCCATGGAATCTGGTATTTTGGATTTGTTTGGGATTTTTTCCCCTTCAAGATACTGGAAAATAGCTATAAATAAACCAATCCTGGTTTTACTGGAAGAATACACCTTCTTTGTATAAATGTTAAAACTTGAACTTTGGCTTGAAATTTCTTTTAGATTTTTAAGGGAGTACAAGCAAAATACCCAGCTCTGTTCTGAGTGTGATTGAAGGACAGATTGTCATAGCAACTAAATTATGCCAATAATCCATTCTAGTATAAAAAGGAACATCTGAGTTCAAAAAGAGTGGGATGTGATTATTCATTTATCTAGCTGTAATAGAAGTTGAGAAACTGTCACTTCCATTCCCGTCTTTCACAGAGTCATAAGGGGCCTTGGAAAAACCATCTACTCCAACCTCCTCCTCAAGTCAGGGCAACTTCCAAGTTTGTTGGCACTTTCGATATATCGTGTTTTGGTTTGAGTATTAAGAGCACAGCCCTTTACAGAAGGACCTGTTTTTCAGATTAGCTAGCTAGCTCTACATAGTCCCAGAGTCTGCAAACGGTTTGCTGTCACCTCATTCATTTGAGCACCCCTTGGAAGTGTGACTCACTTGGGTCTTATTTCATGCAAGTAAACATATGCAGGTATCAAAGTCTTGTCAATGCTGGGAAGTTAGTCTCCTGCTTAACACACTAAGTATTTTATACTTTGAATCAGCTCAGAGTAGGTCTGAGCAAAAACGTAGATTAAGAAAAATGCAGTGTGTTCAGCAGAATGAAAGGGAATGTCTGTCTGCTCCTTATCTGTATTGCATTAAGGGATTTGTTTTCATTATAACCCTTTGCATGACTCCTGCCAGTAAAAGGTTATGTATAGAGTGAAGGTGGTAGCAAGAGTCTTCAGATCAATCTCTTGCACATGTCTGCGTTCCTTAATCTCTGAAGCAAATTTAACATTTGTATTTAATGCAGTACTGAATTGCAATTTAGGCTTCAGTGAATTTCAGTAATCAATATATTGGTAAAATATCACAATGATGATCAGTATTTTTATTCTTCTGGGGAGGTCAGAGGGCAGTGAGTTGGGTTCACTGGCATTTCTTCAGTTTTGCTGGTGAGATGTAGCCTTACTGGACCATAACTGATGGTGGATTCATTAGGTACAAAGCACCAAGAACTCAAGTACTTGATGTTCTTTGTTACTGTTAGTGCTTGTTCTGCCAGGTTATTGGCCATGTTCACACTGAGGGCTGCAGAAAAGAAAAGCAAAAGTTTGCTTTAATTGACTTACCTAATTATAGCTGAGATGCTGCTGCAAGGAGGAGCACAGTTTGAGAAGAATGTTAGAGGGTAATACATTTGTTGGGTGTCTGATGTTTCTATATTAATTAGTAGCACTAGTTTTCAATGTTTTTAGTAAACCATGATCATTTTACTTCCTTAGCAGCTTAGCTGAGCTTTTAATTTAATGTTAAAATGATTTCTATTCACTGGATCACACTTGGCTTTCATTGGGAGAGCATGGTCACATGGAATAGTTCTGCTTGTCCCCTGCTAAGGGTTCCTTCACCAGGCCTGAATGAGGAAGTATAGTGGTTGGGGCAGGTAACACAATATATTAGAAAGTGTCTTCAAACCTGGATCTGATGCACTTTTAAGTTCAGATTTTTGTGCTAAGGTAGTGGAATGCGGTCTGCTAGATGTCCTAAAGGTTTGGTGTCTACACCTGGAAAAGCCAGTGGGCACTTACCCTGAGACTGGAGTGCCTGGTCTGCTCTGAACCAGTTCTTGAACTGCTACGGTTCCTAACCCAGACTAATGTAAACTGAAGATGAAGTAATTTTACTTTTAATGCTTCTGTCACGAAACTTCACAGCAGTTTAGGATTTGCTTCTTGCACACCAGCAGCCTCTGGGCTCATTTGTCATCACAGGTCTGTTGGAGCTGTAATGGAGTTAGCAACAAGCACATGGAAACTAACTCCATCCCTGTGACCACTGGGCTGAACGGTGGGTGAGACAGTAACATAGCCTTTTTGCACACTGTAAGCTCTAGCCACGTATGGATCTTTGCTTGCAGTGGAATGAAAGCTTGTCTGCAGCGAGGAGGCCGTGAAGGCTGAAGCACCAGGGCATGGCTTCAGTTCTGGTCTTCTCTCTGACGTGGCAGCCTGGGTGAAGGCTGGAACCGACAACCAGACTGGGCGCCTGCTGCGGCTGCCGGCGCCTTATGGGTCCTTAGGAATGTTACCTTCCTTCTCCTCAGGTTATGGCATTTCTGCAGTTTATTCCAGGCTTCAAGTAATTCTTTGAAGTAGTGAAACAAAATTATCTTTCAGTCGGCTCTCAGCCTTTGTCTCATAAAGCCAGTCCTATGTGGTGTTTGCATCCCAGCCTTTCCAGTTCCTGCTTCAGATCTAGGATCTGCCCTAGAAAACCAGGAATGGTCTTTGCTGTATGCTTTGTCATAAGTGTTCATTGCTGTTCTTACAGAAGGAAGGGAATGGGAGGAGCAGGCCTATTGACAGGGATGTAACTGGGAATGAATTTGTTCATGCCTCTTTCTTAATGCCTCCACATTTCAAGGTGGTCCTCTAAAATCTCATAACCCATTACTATGCTGAGTACTCTGGTTAAGCAACTGGAGAACTTTGCCACTGGGTTTGCACACAACACAGCTGGAACCAAAACATCAGGTTGAGTGTAATGCCTTGCAATGCTGGTAAAATAAGCACCAACAATTCAGTTTTCCGTGATGCAGCTTCTGTGGAAGATCAAATTACCTGTTGGGAGCAGATCATTCTCAGAATAAAGTAGCAATCCTTTGAATATATAGTATGATACACAGTTTCTTCATCCAATAATTTACTTGTACCCCTATTACAAATTAAAGAGATATAAGCCCTGTGGCTTTCATCACCAGATTGCATTCCCAGATCTTTGTTCCAAGTTGCTGCAAAACCTGGAAATCTTCAGTCTACTGCTTTTAAAATTGTTTTGATGCACTGCATATTTCAAGTGCGTCTTGCATGTAGTAGAACAAGATGTATACAGCAGCTAACGGTTCCTGTTGCTCAGTGCTTTCTGGAGTGATGCTTTTATTGTCTGGGAAGGAATAAAGGAACTGTGAACCTCCCTTTCCTCTTCTCCTTCCTTCTCTTGCTAACATATACTTGTGGGTAAAAGTGAAATTGTATGTAAACCACCATCTTGTTTTGGTGTGTTTTGCAAATAATTTGCAGCTGCTTTGCAGATAATTCTCAGCTAGGAGAAGCTTCATTGAAGTGTTGTTTTGGTTTGGATTTTTTTAACCTAATTAGATTAAATATATTAATAATGTGAAAGCCAGTGCTTAGTTTCCATGTTGGACAACAGTGCTTATATTTTATTGATTGTAAAAGTTTGTATATTAAAGAATGAGATTTTTTTATTTAGCAGTTAAAAGTTGTGCTTGCGAATTAAACTCAAGGCTTGTAAAGGTCATCAGAAACACACACCTGGCAGTGGAAACATGGGGAAGAAAGAGGGAAAAGGTGAAATAAAACTTACTTCATCTGTGCCTCTGAACAAGGACATGTGTATTGCTTTTCAGCTCAAAATAACTGGATTGAAATTGGGTAGGATTTTTGGTGCTATTAGGTAGGCTCTTCCCATAACCTCTTGAGTGTGTTTTGGGCAGGAATTACTGTTTCAGAAACTCCCATTTCCAAAGACTTCTTGTTTTGAAACATCCCATCCTTTTACACTCTGTCTTGAGCGTAGCATACAGATGATGTATGTAACAATTTCATTTCCTCCGACTTCCCTTTTTTTCCTACCTACTGCTTAGTTATTTGTGTGCAAATAAGTGTGCAGACAACCCCATCTCTAAGTAGAGGAGTCTGTTAAATTGGTATATTTTGCTTGTATAAAGTATAGTATTTGAGAAAACAAGTGTTTGGGATGTATTTGTTTTGTAGTTGAATCAGACACCAATTATCACAAACAGCATTACAGTACAAAATTATATGTATAAAAATAAATGGAATAAATTATTAAATAAATTTATTTCACCGTGCATGATCAGGAGGGGATTCTTTTTTTTTTTTCTGCCTATCTTCCTATGAATTTTTTCTGTTACTTTTGCCTAGGTGGAGAATCATGAATTTCTCGTCAAGGCTTCCTTTGATCCTAATTTGACAGAATTAAGAGAGAAGATGAATGAACTGGAAGAAAAAATGCAGACCTTTTTAAAGAGTGCAGCCAAAGAACTAGGTAGGGTATGAAACTACCTTTTGATTCTTACCTCCTCTGTAAAATGTTTTGAGATATACAGGAGTTAAGAGATGTTTGTATTATTTTGTTATTAGTATGGGGTGACTTTAGTTGTCACAGTACAATCTGCTGAAAATGGAGTGATTTTTAGTTTATAACTTGGCCTTTTGTAAGGACTGCATTCCAGAATATTTCAGAACTTTTCATGTACCTTGCAAGATACTGCAGAATTCATTTTGTAGAACTGTAACGCATTGTAACTCTTGTTCTATTTTACATCCTTTAAGGACATGCATTGCAATTTTTTTTTATCCCTGTGCATTCTCCTGAGTGTCTGTTCAGGACATGCTATTTCTCTTTTGGATTTCTTTGCAAAATGTAATGTGTAAGCAAAAGAGACATTTAAAGAATTGATTGTCCTATGCAAAAAATTCCATGTGCAGCTGATGAATAACGCATTCAAAGAGCAACTTAAAAAAAGTTTTTTGCATTTTTAATGCAAATATGGCAAGGAAAACTGGCAACAGCATAGTTATTTCAGGTTATACCTTTAAGGGCTTGCATATTTTTTAGTCTTGACTTTTTTAGTATAAACAAGATACCTGAATGAAAAGAAGGAAAGACAAGATTCTGTAAGGATGGAACAAGAAATCTCACTGGCAGAAGTATGTATTAGTAAAGGGATCACAAGATTACAAGTGCTGTGTTACAGCAGTAATACAGAATGTCTTCACAGAGTGCTATGAACATTTTTCATGTTTATGGAGAATATGTAGCAATACAGTAATTGTGAACCTGATTTGAATATGCAGTTTGAGAGCATATCAAAGTAAAAGCAGAGAATGAATCGGTAAACTTCTGTTAGGCTGGGTTTTTCTCATACATGTACAGAACCAAAGCAAATGTACTGAATAGCATATGTAGGACAGGCTACATAACACAAACTGGAGATTAGTGAGCAGAAATAGCACAGGCTACAGGATTTTTGATAATACAGTTGTTTTCTTTTTTCTTTCTTTTCATCTAAAAGGCTTGGAAGCTGGCAAAAGTATAAAATTGGAAACAAATTCACAGTTTGGACATCACTTTCGAATAACCTGCAAGGAGGAAAAAGTTCTCCGTAATAATTCAAAATATGGAATAGTTGATACACAGAAGAATGGTGTGAAATTTACGAACAGGTATGAGATCATCTTGGTAGGTTTTCAAGTCTGTTGTGAAATAAACAAAATTGTTCCTTTCTTTATAATTATGTTGATGAACTGGTTTCCCTACCTTGAATGGCTTGAATTTTCACCTCTTTAATTGGCTCACAGATTGAGATATTGAGCAAGACTGGCATGAGAGAGTCAGTTGTCATATAGTTTCTGTTAAAAGCTGTGTTCCCCATTTACTTTGCCAACTGTTAGCTATTTTTGGTCCTCTGACTTGGGCTAATTTCTCTGTTTTAGCTGCACCTAATAGAGTGATTGCATTCACTGTGAGTGTTTATACAGACACTTTCACTAGCTGCAATAGGAAAAGAGCTGTTTATGTTTATCACCAAATATGACATGCAGCAGTTTTGGTGGTTACCTTGGTTTTTTATTACAAATCAGGCTGTAATTTCTGTTGGTCCGACTTTGATTCTGTGGCTCTGTAGATTAAGCTATTTCAAAATTTAAGTCTTCAGGCTAATTGGATTGATGCTGTTTCAGTGTCTCCTTGTCTGGACAGCAGGTCTGTCACAGGTCAGCCAAGCAAAAAGTCTATACTTTTTGTTGAATTTTTGGCTCTTCTTGAGCGTTCTAGAAGGAGAAAGGGCTACCTTGGTCATCAGATGTTTATCTTCTGTACTTTGTTATTTTTTACACAGAGCAGACAAAGTAGAAAGCTGCATACGCAGAATCAGATAATAACTTAGGTTGAAGGTGATGTCTTGAGGTTAATTGGTCTAACCCCTGATTCAAAGCAGAGCCACCTTCTAAATAAGATCCTATCTCAAAGTTGAATGAGGTAGCTCAAGGCCTTGCCCAGGTGCCCATCTTCCGAGCCCCCTTCACAACCAGGTGGGGCACAAGTTCCAGGGCTGAAGCATGCTCTGTGGAAACTTTACTAATCAGATCTAATGAGAATTTTCCTTGGAGAAACTTTGGTTTTTAGTATGCTGTGCACCTCCAAGAAGAGTCTGGTGCCTCTCGTCTCCAGGCTGACTTCAGAGTCTTTCAGCCTGGGCAGGCATCTCTCTCAGCCTGTCCTTGTATGCGGGGTGCTCCAGTTCTGAATCTTTGTGGTGGCCATCTGCTCCAGCTTCCATGTCTCCCTTACCCTGGGAAGACAAAACTGGAGACAGCACTGCAGATGTGGTCTTAGGAGTGCTGAATAAAGCGGAGGAATCGCTTCCTTCAACATACTGGCTATGCTCTTGCTAGTCCAGCCAGTACGTGCTTGACCTTCGCTGCCTTAGGGGCACACTGCTGGCTTGTATTCAGCTGCTTATCCTCCAGGTTGCCCAGCATTTTTATGAATAGCTGTTTTATAGCCATCTAGACCTCAGTCCGTACTGTTGCGTGGAGTTATTTCATCCCAGGTGCAGAACTTTGCATTTGCCTGTGTTGAAATTCTTGTCCACCTATTTCTCTAGTCTGTAGATAATGAATTGCAGCCCTGTCCTCCAGCACACTGACAGCTCTCCTCAGTGTGGTATTGTTCGCAACCTTGCTGAGAGTGCATTCAGTCCCATCATTCAGGTTGCTAATTAAGGCATAAATAGTATCAGCCCCAGTATCAACCCGAAGAAATGCTGCTAGTAATCAGCCACTAATTGGACTTCAACCCCCTGACAAATTCCACCTTGTCTGTCAGTGGCAGGTCCAGGAGAAAACTAGTTTTTAAGTCTCCTGCATGTGTTATATACGGAAGGGTAAAAATAGAAGAGATTAGTACATTGTGGAGTCTGTTTCAGACGAACTGTGCTGCTGTCACTTTATGTATACCAGTTCCTGCTGGAGTTAGCATCAGAGAAGTGAGTTTATTGAGAGAAATCTTGATTGACAGACACATATGAGGAGCAGTGCCTACAGGGCAAGGTTGGTTTCAAGCCAATGATAATACTAATAGTGACTGTTTCTGTTAATCACTCACTTGCGTAAGTAATAAACCCTTTGCTTTGAAAAGGAGGGTACACATATTGGTTCACACCAACCAATATGTTGGTGTATTTCGCACCAATTTACTTAAATGAACGAAGTGTAAACCTTAATTGCGTTTTGTTTTATCATTTACTCAGAGGATATTTTTTCAAAACATCCCTGAAATTTAAAACAGCTTTTTTTTTTCATAAATATGTTATGAATGTAAATGTAATGAAGTTAGGCTTTTCTATAACTGAGAAGATGGTACTTAGAACCTCTGTTGTAAATGTCATCTGTTACTTTCCCTTAGGGAAGGAGTCCACCAATCACTAATAAAACAGACTTCTCTGTGCTTAGTTAAGTTATAGTTGCTTGTGTAGACAGTACTAGAAGCACAAGGCCGACTTCTGCTTATGTGTGTGCACTGCTTAAATGTGTTGCATACTCAGTCCTGCAGACTCTGCTCTGTGTTCGGAAATGAGCTTGAGAAGAGTAAGCACTTGCTTAAACTCTCCCTTGATTTCAGCTTACTTTATTTTGAAGGCTAGAACCTGTTCTTAGTGACAGTAGTTCACTGAGGTTTTTACTAAATGAAGGAGGTCAATGCCTTCAGCTCTGATAAGCCTATTGTAGGACTCTGGCTAATTACACAGTTGCTTAGCAGCAGTTCTCTGCCAGTTCTGTAACTGCCACATCTTGTTGCAAAATGGCCAGAAATTCAGCTTTAAGAGCAAGTCCTTATCACATAGCATGTCTACAACAAACTACTGTAAGATCTTTAGCAATGATGTGTTCAGAGATGCTCATGTTCCTGGCCCTTGTGGTTGATCTTCAACTTGGAATTGTTGAATTCAATTGTTGAATCAATTGAAATATCAACTGATATCCTGGTGTAGATGAATTGTAGATTAGCTGCTTTGTGGTCCTTGTGCTGAACCTTGCTGTTAAAACAGGTGGGGACAACTGATCCTGACTCACACATGAGGAGGCCAGAAATTTGGCACTGTAGCAGTGAAAACAGAACATCACAGCTTCTAAATATTGTGGTTTTGTTCACAGCAAACTGAGCTCCGTCAATGATGAATATATAAAGAACAGAGAAGAGTATGAAGAGGCTCAGGATGCAATTGTTAAGGAAATCATTAACATTGCTTCAGGTGAATATGTCAATGTTGATGTGTATCACAATCTGGAATGCTGGGAGGACTTGGAGTTATTTGTAAATCCATCTATAGAGAAGAACTGTAATGTTCCTCAAAGAACTAGTGTGAAAAAAAGAGGTTTGGCTTTTAGTCGGTTGTTGAAAGTTTGAAATATGTTGCCTTCTGTGGTTAGACTCTTTCCTGGCATTGTTACAAATGTATTAAAGATAAAAAAGCACTTCTTAAGATGTATTAATGTATTTGAGAGTATATTAAGTTACGGTGGAGATCTTTGGTATATTGAAAAATAAGTACCTTATTAGTATCTTTTGGTTTATCTTGGTAATTTTCAAGTGGTCTTTTTTTTGTGTGTAGCATACTAAGGTTTGTATATTCATGTGGAAATCTAGTTGGGTATTATATAGCACGATTAACTTCAATATGTCATCTGTAAATACCTAGTGTGTTTAAGAAAGTCTTTTGCTGCTGCTGAAAGCTTCTGTGGTGTGCAGTCATAGACTTACAAGTGTATATGTGTATTTAAAAAGCATTTTTCTCCCCAAATGGAAGCAACTTAATGAAGAAGACTGGATTATGTGCGTAATTATTGCATGAATGTGATTTAAAGTCCTCTTGATCTATACCCAGCCAGTTCAAGAGAAGATGTTAGTAAACGTACTTTGTAGAGGTAGGACTCTTTCTGCAGGTCACTGCTCACCTCTTCTGACACATGCATCCCATTTGCAGGTGTTAGATGGTTTACCTCTGTAGACTTCTGTCTCATCGCTTTCACTGAAACAAAAACAAATACCAGAACTTAAAAACTGGTACTGGGGATCCTGGGCGATCTAGTCTAGTTGCCTGTTATCACACACGCTGTATCTGACAGACCTTTCCATACCGTTGTTCACATGAACCTAAATGGTCTCTGTGTCTGAATTTCCGTGCTTTGTTTCTATTGTCTTTGCTTGCGTGAGTGTCAAAATGCAGTGTATCACTGAGGTAGGAAACTTACTGGATTTCCAGCCGTCTTGCTGTTGTGAACATTTGCCTTCCTGTACTAACATAAGCTGTTTCTTGTTGTCTAGTTTTAAGGGAAAATAATCAATGTGGCTTTAACTCTTCCTTTTCCTAGTCTGAAGAAGTCCCCTTCGTAGTTAAAGCATGGAAACTTTAGGATTGCATCTTAGACTCTCACAGAAGGTGACTGCTATCTTAAACAAAATTGACTTCTAATGCAGATGAATTAATTTTATGGGCTCAGTATAGTCTTTAAGATATCTTTACAGCAAGAACAAAAGAATTTCTGTTGAATTTGTATCTCTCTAATCAAAAACAGGTTATGCAGAACCCATACAGACGATGAATGATGTAATAGCTCAATTAGATGCAATTGTCAGTTTTGCTCATGTGTCAAACGGAGCACCAGTGCCATATGTCCGTCCTGTCATTCTGGAAAAGGGACAAGGAAGGATCATGCTGAAAGGTGCCAGGCATCCCTGCATCGAAGTGCAAGATGA
Source organism: Rhinoptilus africanus (assembly GCA_013400135.1). Classification (NCBI taxonomy): domain Eukaryota; kingdom Metazoa; phylum Chordata; class Aves; order Charadriiformes; family Glareolidae; genus Rhinoptilus; species Rhinoptilus africanus. Next base: position 72,029 of record VXBO01005156.1, read on the forward strand.
GGTGGCCTTCATCCCCAATGACGTTACATTTGAGAAGGGCAAGCAGATGTTCCACATTATTACTGGTAAATGTTTCTGTTCTCTTTTTCGTTTGTTATTTACATTTTTAAATGTCTTGAGTACTTCCAATAATGATGTCTTTTAAAAAAAAATCAAAAAAGAACAGCAAGGAAACAAAGCAACAGCCCAATAAAACTTTGTCAAAATAATTTCTCTAATCAACAAAGGGTGAGCAGTTAGCAAGTTATTAATATTTCTGTATGAGAGATAAGATTAGCTCTGAAAAAGAAGGCAGGGTATTTGTGAGGTAGTGTTGCTTATTATATTAAAAAAAGGAAGTGTCCACATGATTCTTATGAAATGTGTAGTGGATATTCTACATGCATATGCACATACAGGCATATTTCTAATCTTCTACACTAATAGTCATGGAATTAGTTGTTATGATTGTAGTTATAGTGCACTGTTTGGAGAAAGTGATTACTAATTTAGAAATAGTCATTTGGGAAGGAGAGAGAGACTGCTAGGACAGTAGGAAATAAGAAGTTAGTCCTTCTTTAATATATGTATTCTTTGCCTTAGTCAATGTAACTCCATAAGCCAGGCAACCTCTGGAGCTGGAGAATCTGAACCTGCTTAAGTGATTTGGAAAATTCCATTAGCCATCAATTGTACTGTAGCCATGTAGGCACCTTCTGTGGGCAAGATTTTAAGCAGCCTCTCTGTTAATGTTTTCTTTGTTTAGTGTTGAAGTCGATTTTAAATGCAAAACATGTTTTAATGACTGTACCCTTTTTTTCCCTATTCTCTGGTGTAATTAAGATAATTTTACTACACAGGAAAACATTTTTAGTGTTTATACGTTTAATTGAATTTTAATTTCCATCCAGATGTCCTTGACATACATTCTGAGTAGCAGAGATCTGAAATTAGAGAATGATTAATGAACACTTCTAACATAATCAAAAAGAAAAACTAAAAATATGAATAAATACATGTTAACACGCTTGTTTTTCTGGTTAGCAAAAGCGTAAAATTGGCTTTTAATGATCAGTATTCTGTAAAATACTTTTTATTTCATTTGTACTTTAGTTAAAATTAACTTCTTAATATCTATGTTTGCTGATTCAGAATCCCTTTAGATTGTAATTTAAATCACCCATTAGCTTGTACCCAGTCTGTAACTACACTATTTCATTTTTACAGACAAATTGTAATTGTTTGAGGGGAAAGCAAATTATTTTCATTCTTACGTGGCAATACCAATGACTTGTAAATTAAAGCTTATTAGTTTTAGGTATGGACATGTGTTTTAGATGAAAGATTATGCACCTGAAAAGTCCCAAAACTTATGAAGCCCCTAATGCTTTGTGGTCGCTTTTCTTTTGAGAAAGCAGCAGTCAGTGACATACAGGCAAGCATTATTAGTAGTGGAGCTCCTTGTTGCACCCGTTAGACAAATATACTCCTCTTTTCTGGCAAAAGAGTAGTGAGTTTAAATGGTCTTTGTTTTAATTTAGAGCCTGTTCTCCTTTGAAAGAACTGTTGACTTGTGAAAGATGTTTTTAATTTTTTTTTTTAATTCATTTGCAAAATTTCTTCTTTAGGCCCTAACATGGGGGGAAAATCAACATACATCCGGCAGACAGGGGTGATTGTTCTTATGGCCCAAATTGGATGCTTCGTACCATGCGACTCTGCAGAAATAACCATTGTGGATTGTATCCTGGCTCGGGTGGGAGCTGGAGACAGTCAGCTGAAAGGCGTGTCTACTTTCATGGCTGAAATGTTAGAAACTGCTTCAATCCTTAGGTAAGTCCTCTGCTTATTTGGTTTTGTTTGGTGGGATTGAAGGGAAAGGAGTTGCTCAAAGGAAGATGCATTTAAGATTTCCTTTTATGTAGGATCTCAGTAGAGGATCCTTTTTAGCAGGCTCATAAGTTCTTGAAGTAGCCTTCTGTTTATTTCAGTGGTCATATAGAGTTGCTACCAGGAGGCTAAAGTCTACATGGGCCAAAGAAGCAAAAATATGGAATGATCAGTGTGAGACTGTGTGCACTTTATTCGTATGTTGTTACGTAAATAGGAAAGGTCTTTTGCCCCTTTTATGCTATGCCTGAAACATAACTTGTGGTACTCCAGTATCTAGAGTTGATGCTGTTCTCAAACATTATAAAATGCTCTTGTATTTTTAGGACAGCATCTGAAAACTCCCTGATAATCATTGATGAGCTGGGAAGAGGAACTTCTACCTATGATGGCTTTGGTTTAGCATGGGCTATTTCAGAATACATTGCTAGCAAAATCTGTGCTTTCTGTATGTTTGCTACACATTTTCATGAACTGACAGCTCTTGCTGACCAAGTGCCAACAGTAAATAACCTACACGTTACTGCTCTGACGAGTGATGACACACTGACGATGCTTTACCGTGTCAAGGAAGGTAAGACTGTGTAAATGTGAATAGGGTAAACTTTTATTTTGCACTGAGAGGGGGAAAACTATTAATGGAAAAACAACGCATAAAAAGATATTTCAAATGTTGTACCTCAGGCTTAATGTTTATAAAGACATGTTGTTCTCTGGATGTGGAGACCTGTCCATGTCCAAACGCGGTTGGTGATGTTGATGATTCTTTGTTAAGACTTCTAGGTTATTTCTGCCACTCAAGTCGATGCTTTTGAGATCTCTCTTACCCCCGCCCCCGCCCTCCTTTTTAAAGAGCAGAGAAAAGGATTCAAAATGGTTATTTCCTCTTTCCCTAAATCAGCCATTTTACCTGCTGCTGTTTCAGTTTTGGTTTTTCTTATGGAAGAAGGGGTAGGTTTTGGTAAATCATATGGGCAAGACTTATGTTCCTTGAACTGTTCTTTTTAAAGAAACGAGTAGAGATTTTTTGTGCTGACAGTTTTTAATAATGTCTGTTTCGTTGTAATAAGGCTTAGTCATTGAAGAAGGATGTTGCCCAATTTATGCAGTAGTTTGATATAGGAAAAATCATGCATTTAGTTTTTAGCAAATGGCATCATAGTAAGACAACAAGTAGCCTATTGTTTTGTTAATGTAAGTCAGATGTATTTAATCAAAATCCTGTAGTGGATCTGGTTTTTCCTTTTGGTATTAAATTAGTCAATTTTTAATTGGGCATAAGTTTCATCTGTTAAGTGCAGTAAGTTGTTCCTTCTGCTTCTCTGTGTCCCTGGTCATTTCTTCTTGCTCCATTCAGCAGGAGCCCATATTTATGCTAGATAAGGCAGGGCTGTGTAACTGTGGCTTGCAAGCTATGGTCATTAGTAGCATTTTAATTTAGCTGTAAACTCTATAGTGGTCTTTTCATAAGAGCATTTCAGTCGGACTGCCTAATTCTGGACTGAGATTTTGATTGTAAAATTTGAGCAGAGTACTGTTATGCTATATTTTCACTTTAAAATACCTCTTAATTTTCTTTTTCCGAATTCCACAATGAAGGAATGAGTTAAATGGCGCACAGGTGGATAGAACATGGTTACTGTAAAACACTGTGGCTATACTGCTTCAGATCAGCAATTTAGCTTGTGGAGTGGTTATTTCTTAAATAAGGAATAACTGTTTGAGGAGCGAGGCTATTATCTTTACTGAGACAATTACTGAGTATCATCCATCCTTGTTAAGGCTAAGGAACTAGTCCTTGTCTTGCATCTCAAGTCCTGGAGACTGATGTTTATATCTTTTTGGTTTAGGATTTAACCTTATAGGTACAATTGCTGAACTTCATTCCTCATTTTAAAAACTGTTTTGTCATTTTGACTGACTATCAAATACTTGCGTTCATTTGCCTCGTTCCTCCTAACAACCCTGTTTTTCATGATTACTGCATATTCAGTATGTGTTGTCTTGGAGCTCTCTCCGATATTTCCTGATTTCTTTAGCTGATTTAGGACTCTTCAGTTCCTTCCTTCTGGCATACATTGTTCTGAAATGGATCTAATATGCTGTCCAATTATTAAATTTTACTGTTATGCTTTTAAAGATCATTTTTATAATCTTCACAGGCTATCACCATGCTATTAAGTGTCTCCAGATAATTGGTAAATGTGTTTTTATTACATCCTGATTTGAGCCTCACTCAAATGGTACCGTGCTAGTTTTACTCTTATGATGTTACTAATTGACTATTTCTTACTCATTTCTTCATGTTTTAAACCTGTGAAATTACTTAATTTCTTGCCCTTTCATTACTTGTATAACTGCTTCTAATTTTGTATTCACCTGTGCATATAGTCTTGCAATTAACTTTCAGGTACTTTTCTGTAAAGCTAGGATATTGCTCTGAACAATGGGAATCAAAGCATGGCCAGAACTACTCTCCTCTGCCTTTACTGAGGACTTGCTTAGAGCTGGTCAGAACATCTCCGTCTGCCATGGTCTTGTTTCTCTTAACTCCGTGTCCTTGTCTTTTAAGAGCTTTATTCCTTAGACATGGCCTCTGGTCTCCTCTGTTCGTGCGCTTTTCCGAGGCAACGTCTAGGGTTTGCTGCTGAGAATTAGTCCAAAGTCCTGTGGCCATTGCTGTGGCCCTGGTCCCCAGCCTGTTGCGGCGGAGAGGCAATGTCTGTGGTTCTTCCGTAGTTTGCCATTTCCCATCCTCTCCAGTGCACGTTGAGCTCCTTCCACTGAGTGATTGTTCAAAGCCTTCTGAGTGTCTTGCTCAAATCAGTGCTTAAAATAGGACTTAGGGTGCATGGGAGCTGAAGACAAGTATAGTCACAAACTGCTCTAAACGTACATTGAAACTATGAGTATTTTCAATGCTGCGAGAGCTGGCAATGTACAATCTTGAAGCAAACCATCTTTATTTAGGTGCCTTATTTTGAGTACTTAGATTGGGGGTCTAAGTAATATACACTAAATCTAAACCTTTTGCCTTTTAATACCTAAATCCTTTGGAATAGCAACTCTTCTGATTAAAAAACCCTTATATTCCCCAGATAGTTGGGTGAATTCTCTTTGTTCAGACTGCGCGTGGTTGTTCTCCCCCCTCACCTTCTTTTGGCCTGTATTAGCTCACCCATTCTGGTACTGGTGAAAACTCTAGAATCCTGATTTCATATTTTTCTTCAACCAGTTTTTCACGGTTTAATCATATGCATTTTTTTCTTTGCATGTGCAGTGTCTTCATTTGATCCATTTACTTGGAACTGCCATTGAGCATAGAGGCACGTTAGTTTGTATCTATCTGCTTAAACCTCTGTCAGATGAGATACATCATTATGAAGTCTTAATCTTAAAATACCTGATCTCAAATTAGGTGTCTTTTGCGTGAGTTTTTGTTGTGCTCTTTCCCTTTTGGAAGTGTTAAACTGTTCAAGCAAGGATGTGAGTATAGGCAGCTCGGATACAGCTGTGTTTTGAAACAAACAACAGGTTTCATGTCATTTCAAATGTATAACTAAACCTGAAATGCGTGGCAGGGAGCTTTTCATCCCTGCCTTCACGCTTCAAGAGTGTGGCAGAATAGCTGGAAGAGGAGACAGAGAAAGTACTGTTCTCCAGGCCTCTGCTCAAGATTCTGTTAACAGAGACCTGAGTTAGCTTTGTGTTTGGCAAAGTGTGTATTTTTAATATAAAATCAAGAAAACTAATTTCTCCTTCCTTTAAGAAGCCCTGAGAGATTACTAGGTTAATAAAACGGAAAAAAATGTAAATGCTAATTTTTCCTTTACCTATTCTTTGTTTACCCGGTATTTGATAGATGATTAGTTAAGTATCATTTTACATGTGTAATTCATTTGTTCGTAACTCCTTGCTGGAGACCAGAATTAAAAGGATGTAACAATATTTGTGGGTGGCCACTCGGAATTTTGGTAATGTAAATGAATGAAGTTGACAGATTGTACTAGCGTGCTTTTTATATTGAAGTGAAAATTATTTTATGTAACTGTGTATAATTGATATATTTTGAGTAATTATGAGAACTTTTCTTTCTCAACCAAATGTTATAAACAGTGCATTAATTGAACTAAATGTACAGTTAAAATTGAAAGGTTTTGATATAATTAAAGATGACTCCTGGAGACTGAGGAGTCATGTGGTACTGATGTAAAATAGAAGGAGGATGATTGAGAATGCGACATTTTAAATATTTATATATATAGACACACGCATATATATATTCACATAAACATAGAAAAAATATGAGCGATATATTAAAAAAATAAATAAATGGTGCAATTGACTGTATTCTACAGGCTTTACTGAAATACTAGATAAAAAACATTATTCAATTTCATTAAAGTACTAGAGGGAAATTCTTTCTGCCTGAAGACTTTTCTCTTTCTTCCTGAAGCATTTTGGAGCTCTGCAATTACTGCTTTAAGAAAGCTTAATTAAATAAGAGTATATTCTTTATTCTGTGTTACCGTGTATATCGTGTATAGTCCAAATGGTAAATCACATGCTTAGTTCTTCAGAACAGAGAGCTATTACAAGTTTGTTCATATAATCTCTGTGTAGCCATATTATCTCTTGAGAATTCTTTACTGGTTGTTTTTTTTTCTGTACCCAGGTGTTTGTGACCAGAGTTTTGGAATACATGTAGCAGAATTGGCAGCTTTCCCAAAACATGTGATAGAAAGTGCAAGAGAGAAAGCATTGGAGCTGGAGGAGTTTCAAAACATTGGCAAGTCCAAGGAATCTGAAGGAGAACCACCAGCCAAGAAACTCTACAGAGAAAGAGAGGTTTGCTATCAGGAATGCTTTTAAAAATTTCTTTATCTGGAATAGCCCAAGCAAAATAGTTTTAGGTTTCATGTTCCCCCAAAAGCTTGAGGATAACTAACTGTAATCTCATTTTTTCGTAACAAAATATTTTAGCTGTGAAGTTTGTTAGGAGTTGAAGAGGTGTTCAAAGATGGTGGGTTTTGGTTCAGATTAATTTCAAGTTAACATAGGCAAGAATTTTATTGAAAAACATAGTCATGAGAATGAAACTCATTTTTTTTTCTTAAAGAATAACGATCAGCAGTTAGTGTGATTGGCATAGGACTGGAGTCATACAAGGGACCACATCTGTAGCTGTCCTGTGGGATTTTCTTTATGCTGTGAACCAAGCTGCAATTTTGTGTTCACTGCTTTTGTTGGCTGCTTAATTTGTGTGCAGTATTTCTTGTGACCTGTCAGTTTGTCCTCACTTTAATTCTTCTGATTCTCTCCCTGATCACGACTCAGGGAAGTAAGTGAGGAGCTGCCTGGTTCTAGCTACTGGCTGAGATTAAACCACGACATCTCTGCATGTGGATTACACCTGGTTTTGCTCCCCCTTATTTGAGGGAGGGTTAGTGCTGATTTCTTGAAGCTCAACATGAACATGTTCAGATCTGTTCACGTCAGAGAAAAGCTGAGTACGCAGTTTTCTCCTTTGTGCCCTTCCATGTCCCATCAGTACTAAGATGTCTTGCAAGTTGACAATATTGAAGGGCACGACAATTTTTGGACCTGGAATGCCTAATTTACAGATGTCATAAAGTTATTCCCATTTCACATGTGAGAAATCTGTCTTGTTTCTCTCTACTTAAGTGAGAAGTAAAATGCTTTTGGCTTCAGGCACAAGTTGAGGAAACCCACATCTCAGCATAGATCTGATGATGTTTACATTGCGCAATACAGTTGTGTGAAGCTGGTTGAGTGAACTGTTTTTTCTCTTCTCCGTTAAAAGAAGGGAGCAGGTGTAGTGTAAAGGAAAACAATAGCTTGCAGGAAGCTCTTTCAGAATAGCCTCTGTCATTCTGTTGCTGGATTGAGAGTCCTTACAGTGACATCCACTGCAGCCTCCTAGGACATCCAAATGCTGCATTATGACTAGCATTGGGTTTTTGCCAATAGTCAGGTCCTCCTTTCTGCGTGCATATAAATCTGCTTACAGATCTTAGTTCTGTGTCCCAGCAGTTGGCCTGAAACTTCACAGCCTTTAACTCGTTTATCTCCTCCTGTACATCGTGGCAATCTTGGTAATAGTTCAGCATATGGAAGCCTTGAAGTGTTAAGCCATATTCAAAGCACCTTCTACATGTAAAAAGCCTTTGCTCTAGAGAGAGGCTGTTAACCTATTACTTTATATTCAGTTTCAGAGACCTACGGCATTTGTGCCTGGATCAGTAAGTGGATCTGGTGTTGCGAATGAACAGTATCTGGTTTGTCCCACCTTTTAGTGCCAGGAGGTTCCTCTTCCAACTACCTCAGTTGCTCCACTATTACCTTTCCCTTGCCAGCTTGCTAGGTATCATGAAGTATTTTTCAGATTAGTTGGATCTGGGTGTGTGGTCTTAAGTTGGTGTAAATTAAACTGACATAGCAAACACTCCTGACAAATACAGCATCATGTTTTATTCTTGGATATTTCAGTGTAGTATGTAATATTTCATAAACTCTCTAGGCAATAGAATGGCATAGCTTTAGATGTCTCGCCCAGGCAATTTGCCTCCGTTAACATCATGTCTAGAGGGAAAAGCGTGCTATTACATTTCCAAGTCCTTTGGAGACTTCTGCACTGAAAGCACACCGCATTAGTCCTAAATGATAAAACTAAAAAAGCTTTGTAGCAGAGTCCTAAACTGCAGAGGACTAGACAAAATTCTGTATTCTGGTGAAATTGTTTCTAAGACAGGGATCTTGTCTTACTGTTCATTGAAATGTTTGCTCCTGCTATTCAATTCAGATTGTTTAGAAGTTCCACTTTGCCTGTTTGTGTAAAAGCATATGCATAAAGCGTAATTATCATCTGCTCTCCTTGGTGACGGCCACCCTGCAGTTGCTTGGTTACAATTTGTTCTTTCATTTTGCATGCTGAAACATTAGTTTAGGTTTACAATTCCTCCAAAAAGTAACTAGTTTGGGTAATATGGCCACTCTGCTATTATTGCTCGCAATCCTCACCTGATGTAGTTGCGTGCTGGAATTAAATGCAGAACAGACAGAGGAGCTCTCAATGTTAAATACTGATACTTTCTGCTCATGGGTTGAAAGAGAAAAGAACTCCTGATCCCAGTATGACTGGATTGTTCTGGTGTTGAGAACATGACAGTAAGTGTGAAAAAACAAGGGTTTTTTTCCTGCAAAAAAAGTTTCTGGTGCTAAATAATACTTTGTATCTTTGTCAGAATTTGGAACAATCTTGCTTGCAATCTAAATATCCCTTCTGTTTTCTTTTCCTTCGCCTCTCTTCATTTCAGGAAGGTGAAAAGATAATTCAGGATTTTCTTTGTCAAGTGAAAGCATTGCCCCTGACAGATATGTCAGAAGAAGACATCAAAATCAAGCTGAAACAGCTGAGAAACGATGTGTTGGCAAAGAACAACAGTTTTGTGAATGAAATCATTTCCCGAACGAAAGTTACATCGTGAGAGGTGTGAGAACAGGATACGGCTCTTAAAGCGTGTTTTACATTGCAAGAGCTATCATTTTCTTGTCTTGTAGCTTTTCTACTTTATGATACTTATACTGATTTATGTAGGCTTTTTTTTTTTTCTTGGATTGTAATTACTTTGTAAAAAATTCTGAGCACATTTGGTGCCAGATTCTTGCTTTAGTTGTGAAGATTTTGTCCTTTTAGAAGTTTTCAATAAAATGGTTTTTTTCAGGATTGAGAGAATTATTGACTGAACAAACAAAATGTGTAATATTTTATGAGAAAAAAGTGTGCTAGAAAGTACAATGATTGGGATGGCATATGATTACCGCAGCCTTGTAAAGCAACAGCGCATACACAAAATCTTGGTCCTATACACATTCTTTCCAATGTGATGCAATTATGTTAATTCAGCAAAGTTTTAGTAATGCTAAGTTAGTGCTCCATTAGAAAAAAAGCATCTAAGTGATTTGTCATCTGCCTTTTGCGTGTGTACTTGTGTGGAGGTGGGGGGTGAGGGCATTTTTTTGTTTGCTGTGTGGATGGTAATGCTTGAGTCAAACATACGACAGGCCTGCTCTTCATGCTCGAGTGGTGGTAACTCTCTTGCATTTTTTTGGCAATGTAAGCAGAGCTGGAGTGAAGTTACAGTTTAACTGGAACTCCTGAGTTGGTCATGATTTGGAGGTCTGTCTACGACGAAAGAATGCATTGATTTTCATCTAATGTACTTCTCACACTCAGGCATTTTGAAAGCAGGCAGATACAGGCTTATATTCTTCTTGACGTTTAGCATTTTAAATTGTTGCTCTAGAGCACTTTACCTATATTTAAAACTGTCAGTGTTGAAAGATGGGAAAAGGTGTTTACCGCATGAGATAACAGGAATACAATCATGCTGCGGAGGACATGTGAACTCTTGCTGTGTCCTGTAGCGGAGATTGCATCAGCTGGGTGTGTGCTGGGGACAGCAGTGCTTCCCTGAAAGCTGCGCTATAGCTCTGCGGCAGGGGTTAATCTCTTCCAGTGGTCTGCATTTAAATGTTCCAACGGCAGTCGGCAGTGGTAAGAGGTGTATTGTTAAACTTGCTGTTGGGTAACAGAATCACAGAATGTCAGGGGCTGGAAGGGCCCTCTGGAGATCATCCAGTCCAACCCCCTGCCAGAGCAGGGCCACCTTAGAGCAGGTTGCACAGGAACGCATCCAGGCGGGTTTTGAATGTCTCCAGAGACGGAGACTCCACCACCTCCCTGGGCAGCCTGTGCCAGGGCTCTGCCACCCTCAAGGTAAAGAAGTTCCTCCTCATATGGAGATGGACATTTATTTGTATTTAAATAACATTTATTTGTAGTTAGACTAGGACTTAGAAAAGAGATTTACTTCTCAACAGAAGAAAATAAAGGTTGGCTTGTGAAAGTTGTTCGGGTTCTGCATAACACCTTTTTGGTCTTTAAATTAGAATGCATTCTACTTATGAAGACAAAAATAGACTTGTGTTTACAAAGCAGCACAGTCAATATATGTATTCAATTCCTGTAGCTGTGTCTGGAAAGTGTGTGAATTGAAAAACCTGTTACATAAACTAATGAGAAATACAGCAAATTCATTTGGTTCAAGCTATTCTAAAATACAGTTTTATACATAAAATAGGAAATGAGAATCAATTTAGAGGATCAAATATTGCCATGACACACAATTTGTATTAGATCAAACTGGTTTAACTCATTAGAAACAGGCAGTTCTTGTGATTGGAATGGCTGGTACTTACCTACATATGTTGAGATGTCTGTGGTCTGGCCAAAGGTGCCCCTCGCCTCGCCTCCTGTCCCTAACTGTGGGAACAGGCATAAAAACATCAGTGATTTTTCTCTTGCAGGAGCTTCTGTTTTCCTCTTGACCCTGTGTGAACTTTCAGTGTCTACAGCACTCTTAGCCAAGGAGTTCCTCGCTGAGCTGCCATCTGCAAGAGGGACCACTTCTTTGCTTTGAACCCGATTCCTAGTTTCATTCAGCACCTCTTGTTTTTATTACTTGGGTGTCCACTCTGGATGTGGTGCATCCGTACAGCCTGTCTGCACTATGCTGGGGAAAGGCTGCTTTTGGTTTTGTATTGCAGTTGGAGGCCGATAGAGCTGTTCCTGTGTCCTGTGCCTGTCTCCTGTTCCTGAGCTGTCTCCTGTGAAGAGATTTGCCTCTCCCCGAGGCAATACTTTTGTGTATTCCTGGGGAGTGATGGGGTGCCCTAACTGGACCAGCTCCGGGCAGCACTTTCTCCTCTATGCCTCAAAAAGGGAGTTCTGCATCTGCAACAAAAAGGATTCAGATTTTTCTCGTGCCCTTCAACACTCACAAGGAAGAAAGGTGAAAATTAATGGGATTTTAAGACTCATCTCTTAAACTATTTTCTCTTCGACACTGCACTTCCCACCCCTCTGAGTGTACTGCTGCTGCCGGATATAGGCAAGAGAGGATCAGGCAGAGTTGAGTCTCCATATGTCAGTGTGGCTTGCAAACTGGGTTACAGGTAGTGTGCTTTCATGTGAGCAGGAGGGTGGCTATTTTTGCTGGTTCCAATATAGCTTTTCGTTCAGAAATGTACCAATGGGACAGGAGCCATTCCAGAACTTGTCTGGTTATTACAGTGCTGTGCCAAGGATGCGGAGATTATCAAAGCTTCAGAACAAAATAACACAGCTATTGAGGATCGGTGAGGCCACTTACTGTCAGCCTTGAATAAAGATGCAATTTCTCTCTGCTTGTTCACTTGAGAAAGCTTGGCAACTGAATACTTAGCGCAGGTGTGATCTTCTTAGTCTGTGCTGTTACTTTTCATCTAGAAGGCTCTTTATAAAGAAAACTGCATTAGTTGGGGTAAAACAAAAGAGCAGACATGATCAAGCACTGAAGGAGTTGTTTTCCTTGCATCACTTTATGACCCACCTCTTAGTGATCAGGGGTTCTAGCAACCTATTTGGGTGCAGGAGCCAGCTTGATGAGAAGGTGCTGGGTTTACCTCTTCGCTTGTGGGCAAAAAGCAGGTGAGGTGCTTAGTGGTCAGCAGGCTCCAGTCAGGGTTGGAGGATTCAGGGACCAAGCTCACAAATCCAGGGAAAGCAGCCTGCCAGCTCTGGGACTCGCCTCTGCAGTTGTTAGTGCCTCTGTATCTCTCTACTCCACTGGAACTGTGGGAGTTTTGGAATCAGAAATAGCAGGAACGCGGCTGAGATGCACTGAAGCTGGCTTCAGGAGAGTTTCAAGCATCATTGACTTTCAGATACCTGCTCATGAGAAGCAGGCCCGTTACTGGTCTGGGCTTTGAACATCATGGGCGGCTTTGCGCTATCTCTTGGTGTGGGTGTAGCTGTTCTGTGTTGAGAACCACTCTGTAAGTGACCAGTGGTCTAATTTTTCCAGATGTAGGGAAGCCTACGCCAGAGCTGGTTGCTCTGCTGGAGGAGATGCTGCCTTTGCAGCTCAGGTCTAGGACTGTGTGAGCAGTTTGATCTGATTTGGTGCAAGATGAGGATGACAGTTTAAACTTGTTTTCATGGCATTTAAGGAGTTTCAAATAGATGACCAGTACCTTGGCTGGGAAATTTCTGTGGCTACAAAACCATGTGAAAATTGGCCTGACTGTTCTGCAGTGTGACAGATTTATTTGAAAAATCAAGGGAGAGCAGTTGCTGTTCTGCATCCAAAGTAGCATGAAGGCATGCGTTGGATGCTTTGTGTCTAGCTGACCTGGGAACAGGGAAAAGAAGTAGCCATAGGAGCCTGAAAGCCTTAAAAGACAACGGGAGAGGTGTTGTCATCTACCCTTACAGGTAGAATTTGGCTCTTGATACTGCCTTTTAGCTAAAAGGCCTCATTTGCAGTTGTGTCTCAGATGTTCTTGTTCCTCTCCCAGCTTTGCAGCCACCGTTCCCAGCCTGTTGCCTGTCCTTTCCCTATTCCTGCCAGGTGTCTGCATTGTTCCTATACCCAGAGGAGCACCTTGCATACATTTTATGGATGTGTCTTAGCTATCAGCAATGCTTTTTTATCCTTTACGTGGGGTGGGGACAAGGGTAGATATATCCCTGCCTGTCCTGCTTTGCCAGTCAAGTTGTGAGGGAGCAACCTCTGCTGTTGAAAAGGAAGAGGCAATTTCTAATGGCTCTCGGTGGCAGCCAGGACTTACCCTTCTGACATCCTGGACTCTGCCACCTGGAAAATACACGGTAAAGCAGAGAGCAGATGGTGTTTGCTCCAGCAGCTGGAGCGAGTAGCGCTTTTCTAAAGGTGAGAAAACGTGTTTGCTTTTTCGCTGTCGTGGAAAAAGGTGCCGTGTCACCTGGGTTGAGCCGCTGGATGCTTGTGGCAGTTTCCGTAAGGAATGTAATCGTTCTGTCCTTGTAGGGACAGTTGGAAAGCTGAAAACAGCTGTGCTGAACAAGGTGAGCCGGGGGAAAAGCTGCGAGTAAGTAGCCTGTGCTTATGAGAACACTTCCCCCGCTGATCCTCCTGGTCCTGCTGCACGCTGCAAAGTCATTGCCTGCCAGGGCAATGGGCTCTCATGGCCGGGTGGGGAGGGCCTTCAATTCGCTCTCTTCCCCCGCCCCCCCCAAAAAAGGAGACAGCTATTCCTATGTGGGCTGCTGTGGGCTCGGGCAGTGAGCCCCACTATGCCATGGTAAACAGCAGGCCTTTAGCCTGAGCTGGGAGGGCAGCATCAGATCATGCCGACAAACTGGTCCCATCTCCAACCCACTGCTGGACTGCGTAGTGGGGGAGGCAGGAACCTGGGCAGCACTCCTAAAAAGCGCCTGTGCCTGCCTGAAGTTGCTGGTTTGCACCCTGGGGGACATGGATTTTCTTCATATTGAGGTTCTGAAATAATATTTTGTCTTCTCCTGCCCTGCATCTCTCTATTTGTGCATGGAAATGGTACAAAACTGCAGGAGAATATCTACCACTGTGGGCTTCGGACCAGAGGTTGTTGGTCTTTTGACCAGAGATGGTTGGTCTCTCCAGCATGTCCACTGGTTCCCCTTGTGTGGCTGTTCGCACGCCCCCGCGCTGCCTCCCACAGCAGGCAGCCCTCTCTGCGCCCTCCCGACCCCATCCAGGGCTCCCTGGGGACCTGCTGCTCCTACGCGGGTGCCGTAGGGAGCTAGAGCGAGTCCAGCCGACCGGGCTCTCTGCTCTGCCTCCTCCCTGGGGCCTCTGGTTTCAACAAGGCTCTCCAAAGGATCAGAAACATAGCTGTCGTCACAACGTGGTCCCAAGCCTGGTAAGGAGCGACAAGGTGTGTTACCACAGTGCAAGCCTCACAGGTTTTTAGGTGATCATTGGAAATGCCCTTTAGAAGTAATTCTCTTGCATATTTTCTCTGGGTTTTTTCAGTAACTCTTCCTCATGTCTTCCTGCTGTAGGCTGTTGCTGACTTAAATGTCCCTTCCTTGGTTTTCAGGGTCCCAAAGTGATGACGAATAGTTTCCTCATGCTTCGATGTGCTCATGAAGAAGGTAAAAATAAAAATCAAGCTTTATATCAATGTTCAATCCCAAAATTGCCAGCAAGATGATTCTGCTGCTGTTTTTAGTGCACTACAAAGTATTGTACTGTGCTGTACAAAGTAATTTTTTTTGCTGTGACCTGGGAAGGCAGTGCAGGAGTTTTGGTTTCTGTACCTGCTGATTGCTCCTCTTTTCACCTTGGGCAGTTAATAGATTTTTTTTTTTTTTTCCAAGCTCATGCTCTCTTTCTGCTTGCAATAGGACATCTCTCATATCTTCATTCTGCTGGGGCGTTTATTATTCAATTCAGGGACACCGGGATGCAGCGTAACAATTCACTTGCCCATTAAGAGCGATCAATGACATTAAAAAATAAAAAAAAAAAAGGCCTGCCTAGCTTGTGCCTGCCTGCTGTATAAAAGACAGTGTGTGTTCAAGTGCAAAAGGCTAGTGATCTAGATGTGGGAACACCAGGAGGTGCACATGAGCTGTGCGAGATGCTCCCTCTTCCTGTGGATGTGTGTCCACGCTGAAACTCAAGCATCCCCCAGGGTTTAAAAAAAGCCCCAGCTTCCTAACCTCCCCACCCCAGCCGTGGGTGAACCTGCACGCAAGTCTCAACCTTGATGGCTTTGCAGCTTTGCCAGGAGGGATGCCGGTCTCCCGGGATGCCAGATGTCACACACATCAGCAAAGGTGAGAGAGAGTTTGGGACGGGGGTTGCAGTAAGCATGGGAGATGCCAGGGCGGATACTTAATTTTACGTTGGTTGCTGTGACGGCACCCGGAGCCCTGCAAAACCAAACAACTGGCACAAATGGCATAACGGGGCTTGGCTGCCAGGCAGCTCCGCCATTCTCCGGGCTGGCACAAAAGCCCGAGCCTGCAACAGCGGCCGCAACAGCTGGGAGCAGGTGCCCAGGGTGACTCCGGCAGCACTGACTCCCTGGAGTTGCCTCCTTCAGTCCAATTTGGGAGCACCCCAGCTGCAGGAGGAGCTCTGGTCCCCAGCACATGTTCTACATTCTCTGTAAGGGCTCTTGAAGATGCTATTTCAGTGGTCTTTTGGCCAGTGACGTTTTATTCTAGTTATTACATTTAGTGTAAATGAAGTAATCTGAGCCCAAACCCGCCTGTCTGAGGTTTCCCGCCGTGTTGTAAAACACTTGCGCGGCTGGCTAGCTTGCTTAAGATATTCAGTCTTCTGAGGGGGGAAGTTTGGCCTCCCCAGAACGCTGACGGCGCTGGTGGGACGGTGCTTCGCAGCTCCCACGGGACCCCAGCGCTGTCTGCCTGCCCGGCGCAGCGAAGCCCACTCGTGTTTCAGCAAAGCAGCAGCTAGAGCTGAGCTGAAGTGGCTCTAGCAGGCCTGAGTCTCATTCCCAATCCTCTGATTTACATTTTCACCTATAGTAGCATTTTAATGATGCTTTCCCTTCCCTGCCCAAGGAAGGAAATCCATTTGCAGAAGGGAAATCTCGCAGAATCCCTTCTTCCTGTGCTGCTGGGGCTGGATTTCAAGCACAATATATTATGGTGCAGCTCTGGTTATGAGAAAACCACAGTCCTGTTTATCTTTTTGCTGTAGAGAGATGCAGGATGAGCTCTCTGTAATCTCTCTTATAAGTGTGCTCATCTGCTGCGAATCGGAGGAGCTGCATGAAGTAAATGTGGTTTTCCCTGAGATTAGGCTGGCTGTTGATCTGGCCCATGGATCCACGCTAATGCTGTTGTGCTCTTAGTAGTTCTCAGTGGTTTAATATCTCTCTCTCTCGAGTGTAGTTTGTCTGCAGATAAAAGTGTAATTTTCTTCCAGGAAAACTTTGGAAGCTGATAAACATCTTACACATTAGTATTGCAAAAGTTTAGTTCTACTGATTTTTTTTTTTTTAAGGAATTCCAGCCATGCAGCGGGAACTGGCTTCACTCAGTGCCTAGGTGCCTGCTTCTTCTGTGCGCGAAGAATAAAACCATCCAAGGCTTCACCGCACCTCCCGTGCATCCTGAGGAATGCACTTCTTAGGATCTTTCTTTTCCCGCTTTCCCTGTCAGAGGAAATCAGGTAAGGCAATCAGGCTGTTTGAAGATGTTTTATGTGAACAAGAGGGGGTTTTAGGGGAGTACAATAGCCCGTGCACTAGTAACCTGACATTTGTAAATAATGCCTAAAATCCTGCTCTTTGGCCCTTCCAGGAGGACAGGTGGCATGTGAGGGGTGCCTGGCACGAACCCCAGAAATGCAGGCACGGCACCTGGCCAGTCTCCCTCCAGGGAGGATTTTGGCCATCAATGTATGGCATAGCGGCCGCTGGGCTGCCTGCAGCTGGCTGCTGCCAGGGGGGGTGAGCTGGGGTAGCCACTGTGAACGCTCAGCACATCACCTGGAAAACCGAATGGAACCGGGAGTAACTGGTGCAGCTGCTGCTGTAGGGAACAGCAGGGTCTCTTGCTTTTATTCCTTAAATTCAGAGCTCGAAGGCGGTGTGGAGTACTGTCCTTGGTGTCAGACCACCACCGCCTGACACAGGGCTGATCTTCAACCCAGCAGAGATTTGGGCATGTCTTTTGGTTCAGGTGTGATCGGGGGCATTGTAGGGATGGGCGAGCACACCATGTCCCCATCAGGGGTGGCTCTGAAGCCTCAGCCTGTACCACGCGTGCAAACCAAGTAGGGTGCTCGGGGGTTGTGTGGAAATAGCTTGATTTCAGCCTTTCAAAGTCATCATCCCGCAACATCGAACTGCTGCGAACACACAGGAATTAGCTCCCGCTGCGATTTGGAGGACCCTTAATGGGAACTGCTATTTGCTCTTGCCTTGTTCTTACTCAGTCTATTAGGCAAGACCTTCTTGGTTAATTGAGAAGAAAAAAGAAGGAAAGCAGTAATTAAATGAACATATGAGGCATGCACAGCCACAGGCCTCCTGACTTTGTAACAAAACCCTCATTGTAATTCACTGTGAATGCGGCAAAATGACCAAACGGGTCAGAGAGCAGGAGGAACCTCCTGGTACGGTACTCACCGGCAGATGTGCATGGAGAGCAGGTCTCTCATCAGCTCCTGATGAGGCAACACCAGTGGGGAGAACCTGAAAGCACCTATCTCAATTAAATTACATATTGACATATTGATACACATTGGAATGTAACGAATGGCACTGCTCCGGAGCTGTAAGCCAGAAGCGAACAACAGAGCAGTGGCTCTGACAAATGTATGGATAATGTATTGCCCATCCCTTTGCTGCTCTTCTCAGAGTCAGGGAAGATGGTGTGTTGTGGCAGCCACATAACTGAATGCCTGGCTACGTGGAAATAAATAACCCCTTGTGTCCCAGGGCTGCGGTGCTTCGTTTAGACGTGTTGTGCAAGCGGGAGGGACCAACTGCACACGCTGCTCAATGCAAAGAAACCGCTTCCTTTTGCACGCGTTTCCCTGCGCTTGCAGGAGCTGGTCTTTCCCTATTCCCCGCCCGTGAAGAGCTGCGTTGCTGGTGGAAGATGGTGGGCATGGTGTTGTTCTGCCCAGGCTCTGCTCCTCTCTCCGTGCCAAGGAAACCCTGTTGCAGCAGAGCTCGCTGGCCAAGGGGTTCGCCAACGCTGGCCATGTTTTCTGCTGACCAGTTTCACATCTTTCCAGCTTGGCTTCCTCTGCTGGCACAGGGTGGCTGTGCTGGGGTTGAGCTGCCCAGAGAAAAGTGAGGTTTTAGCTGCCAATTCAGCTCGGGTCCCCAGGCCCAGCACAGCCGTGGGCTGAGCTGGAGCAGGCACCCCCTCACACCCCTCCTAACCACCCCTGGCTGCTCCCGGAAAAAGGTGTCTTTTCTTACCTCTGAACATCCATCTCCCTACTACCAAAACAAGGATAACAGCCATCCTTGTTTCAAATAGCTCAGCTGCCAATCAGGTCCTAGAGCAACGGCAAAAATAGAGAAATAGCGCTAAAAATAGCTTTTGTCCTCTGCAAAGGGGAGCGCAGCTCTCGCACAGCTCTTCACCTGCAGGACTGGGGGCTGGCCGACAGCAAACAGCCGGGGCTCACGCTGCTGAGAAGGTAAAATAGAAATCAGCTGCTGGTGGCTTTGACTGCACACGCTCCTTAGCACAGGAGATGGCTGCTAATCTTTCAAAAGGGTTATAACAATTATTTACTGGGCTTCAGGGCTGCAGTTTGTCGGTTGGGTTGGCTCTGTCTGCGGTTTGTTAGCTCCCACCTCTGCTGAAAGATGGCAAACTCCCTTTACCAGGTCAGTGTAAGTGCAATCTTTATCCCAACAGGGAAATTAGGTCTGTAAAATGGATTGGAACACATCTGGTCTATAGGGAACAGGTGACCATTAATGCATTTGATGGGGAGCTAAAAAAAAACCTCCATAACCATCAGTCAGGGCGGTTTTGGGAAACCTTCGACAGCTGCAGAGGCCAAGTGCCTTGCCCAGCTTCAAGATGGTACTTGGTACCTCTGGTTGCTGAAGCAGGGGATGCTCCTCTCTGCTTCTCCTGCAGTGACGTGTATCCCCAAACACAGTGTGCTGCTTTGCACTGTATCCAGTACGCGGGCAAATGGACAACATCTATTCCTCTGGTATTGACACCAGGAAATTGGATAGAGAAACAGGGAGGAGAGGATGAGCTCCTCCGAGAGGAGCGTATGCTTAAGCTGCGATGGTGCAAATGGGGAACCACAGTGTTTTCGCTTTGTATACCATGGTCTGCTCAATTTTGCTGTTATGGGAGTTAGTGACAAAACTGGCATCGATTTGAATAGAGTAGGATGAGGTCACCACGCGCCCGTGCGATGTTTTAATTCTCACTTCCCTGTGTACTGAAAACCTGAAGCCTTTGAGGCTGATAGGGGTCCTAAACCCGCAGGCTGAGGCGTGGGGCCGCAGCATCCCTGCCCCGGCTTTTGCTGCAGGGTGGGTGGTCACTGCAGAGACCACCATGGAGAGCTTCTCAATTAGACATCGGCCTTTAATTACGCACAAAGATTGCTGCTGTGTACCAGAGCCCTTTACATCCACTGCACTCTCATCTCCCTGTTTCTCCCTGGCTCTATGGCTATCGCTTGTCCTCTCCGTCTCATTCTTACCTGTCTCTCGTTATCTACCCTTCCCCTGCATGGTGACAGTGTAGATGCTGGCTGGGAATGGAGGCCGGTGACAAGGGCAAGGGGAAGAACATGTCCCAGCTGAGGTGGAGGTGAGTCCTCCATGGGGAGGTGGGAGAGGCACAGGCTGCTATTTTTGGATGCCCTTCATGTGCTGCTCTAAAAAGACCAAACCGTAACCAAAAAAAAAGGCTATTTGCACCTGGAAATAGTCCAATTTCTGATTTTAAAAAACTACCAGAGTTTTTTAAACTGAAAGATTTGAATTGAAAGACTACCAGAGTCTTTCAATTCCAGCTAACGAGGAAAGCGGCTGCAAAGATCGATGCTCCTGAACGTGTGCGGGCAGAACGGCTTTGGGACTCAGATGGCGGAAAGCTTGATAGAGTCGTCCTGTGTTGTGCCTCCTGAAAAATTTACCATTGTAGAAGGGTGATCAGGGAAATTTTAGGCTTGAGATAACGTTCGGAATAGGTGACCTGAAGGCTGTGTTGATACACAGAGGTTAGCCTGTCCCCCATGCACATTTGTGTTGCTTCAGCGGGCGGGTTAGAAAGGAAAGCTGGTATTTTAGGATACTTGAGTGGCCTGTTAAAATCACTTATAATCACCTGTTAGGACGTAACCATGGCAGTATGTTGGGTGCTTATGTAAACTCGGTATAAATGCCTCCTCATATTTAGCTTATGTTGATATGCTTGACCAATAGTTAGGAAACAATTGGAAAATTTATATATATATATAAAAATGAATATAGAGATAATATTGCATTGAATTCACGTTTCTAGGGACAGCTTTCTGAAAATAACCTTTTTTTTCCCCCACTGTTCTGTGCCCTTTTGTCAGGCCATGTTAAAAACGTACATGGGAGCAGGCAAGCTGTGATGAGTAAGGATGAGCCGCTGTGGCAGAGCATGAGCTTGGCTGGGATAAACCCGGCTCTGCTTGTAGCAGTTTTGGAGAGACCGGCCAGAAACCAGCCTAACAGAAGTAACAAGTCTCAGCTTCAGTGTAACCCAAAAATGAGCAGTTTCCATTTTAAAATGGACTGAGCGGCCAAAAATGTTTGCTGGAAAAGCTATGTTGGTCTTTATTTAATGTAGTAGAAAAGTATATGAATTTGAACAGGTATCTCTCATTTTGAAATGGTGCGGATGGTCCTGCAAGATCCTGCTGAAGGCCCCTGAAGCAGGACTGGTCCCTACTGTAGGACACAGTGCCTTAAATAAAACCCTTTGTGTGTCACCCCTCACTCAGCCCTTCTCTGGGGAGAACAGTGCTTATTCTAACCTGCATTTTTAGTAGCTCGCAGCTCTCTGCACTCTCCAGATAGAAGAGCTCATCAATAATATATTAGGATTTGAATGACTGAATTTGCTGAGCAGCAGGGGAAGAAAATCCACGTGGGGACCTGTCGCTTTGCTCTCCCTGGGGCAGCTCCGCCGACGGTGCTGTTTAACTGCGGCGAGGAAAACCTTTGTGGCTTGAATTAGACGCCGCGCCACGCAAAAGATGCAGTAGTGTGTATTCAGAGCCTCTCATCACGTTTGCAGCATCCACCTTGCAGGCATTTTAATAATGTTCACAACGAATTTCCTCCCCACAGGAGAAAGCACTGAACCAGGCGGGGATGAGCTCTCTGAAGGATGATGCTGACCGGGTTCCCAGATACTCCCAGAGCTGCAGAAGTGGCCTATTAAACATTAATGAGGTATTGGACAGATACTGGAGGGTATAGGGCTAATATTAATAATGCCTAGCTGCAGTTTTTGGAGTTTTAAAAGATTTTAGAGCAAAGATTATTGACAATGTTGAATGATGTAGTGGACGCATCCTCTCCTGAATTCATGGGGTGTTAATGGTGCTGCCTCAGGCATATCAAAATTATCTCCAGCACTGGGAAACCACCAGGGGTTTGGAATTATTTGCTTTGTGGAGGCTCTTTCCTTCCTGGCAGGTCATGGAGACCCTCCATGTCATGGCAGCAGGTTTTCATCAGCAGTGGGAGATGTGGGGACGGTGCCTGTGGCTGAGCCGAAAGGCTGACAGGTGAAGAGCTGCGGCGAGCAGCGGTGTCACCCTGAACACCAGGGTCCTGCCAACGCACCAGCCCTCCTCCCCTCTCGTTGGGCAAAGGCAATTTCTTTAAAACCCTTTAATCAAATCATGCTCTTAAAAAATGGCTCTCTTCTGCTGGAGTTGTTACGTATTTATTTGCTTGAAGTGCATCCAGGAGCGCTTCTTTGGGCACCAGTGCCAAGTCGTCTTCTGCTTGCAAATGGGATGGATGCCGGTGGTGCTCTGGATGCTGTCCCGGGGCTGGCAGCAGAGCTGCGCGGTGCTGTGGCTGCGCTGCAAAGCCCTCGGGCTTCTCAGCCCCGCGAGCCGTGATTTTGGGGCGCTGGGTGTGATGCAGGTGCTCAGGAGCCAGCTTGGGAGGGAGACCTGGGCGTCGTGGTGGTGCCTGTTGCCCTGCTGAGGGTTGTGTGGGCTGCAGGTCTGACCAAAGTGAAGGGCAGGAAGGGGAGAGATGGCTAAAACGCCTCAGCTGATGCACCAAGACTCCCACGATGCTCCTCTCCCTCTCTGCTGGGTCTGTGCAGGTGCAGCCCTGCGAGAAGGGGTTGCCGAGGGGGTCCTCAGTCCTCCCTCCCAAAGGCACCTGGATCTCCCCACATTTGGCTTAAGGGGGGGTCTAAATACAAGGAGCTGCACTGGGATGTATATGGTGCCCAGGGATGCTTTGGACATCCAACCTCCATGCGTTGCAATAGGCAGTGAGCGTGTGTTATCCCACAGCTGCCTTAGAGGTTATCCCTCTGCCTCTATGAAGCTCTAATTTCTGCTGCGGAGCTGCACGGAGTGTGCGTGAGCCCTCTCGGACACTATTTGCTGGCTGCACATCTTCAGCATCTCTGTGGAAAAGCGAGCAAAAGCACCCATGACACGAGGCAGAATTTTGCACTGGTGACTTTTCCATTTGGTTTAGAAAATAACCTGACGTGCTCCAGCAGGAAAGTGGTTCTGATATTTCTGGGGGCTTCCAGCAGCGCCCGTCCGTGGCCCCAGACTTCTCTGTCGCCTCTGCTCTTCTGTAGGTGAAACCAGCCAAAAAAGAGCAAACGATCCCTCCCAGCTGTTTTCATATGTGCTTTTGAAGTAATATTTTTACAGCAAAGCAGTGTTAGATCAAAATGCATTCAGGTTGGGAGGTAATACCACAAAAAAAGCTTCTAAAAAGTTAGCTCACTGGCTTTTCATTGCTCAGGTACAAAGCAAAAAATAAAGTAATTCTTAGGACAGCTTTTAAAATTGCTGAGAGATGCAGCTGTCTTTTCACTGGCAGTTTCAAAACCTAAAAAAGCCATGCTTTTTTTAGACTACTTTGATAAACGTATGTTTTGTTAAAATCCCACTGAGCTGCACTGCTTTCTGACTCCTGCTTCCCAATTCTGATACTTGTGAGATGGGGGGGATTAGTTCCCGTCAGCTTTATACACGGCAACATCTGCTTTCAGCTCTTTCACTTGCCTTTAATGATACTCTGAAGTTTTCAGTGCTGTGGGCTGATACCTGCTTTTACCAGCTTTGTATGCGCAGGGGAGCCAGTTGGGTGAAAAATTCGGAAGATGACGAATACTATCCCTTTCTACTGGAACCAAGGTGCTCAAGATTTGTAGGGTTGGGACTCTCATCCTCATCATCTTCAGAAGAAACCACATAGAAAAATGTGCTGCGAACTGCATTGGTCTGGGGCTCACGGATCTGCTCTTAACTCTTGTACAGATCTCCTGTGTTATGATGGATGAGTCCTTGACTCTCCAGCGTCTGAGTTTCTGCATGTAGAATTGTAGAATCATTTATATTGGAAAAGACCCATTAAGATCATCGAGTAATGTCTATGAAATGAGGATGTCAAAAGCTTCTTGTCCAGAGGCTTGAGGATAAGCTTACGGATGGTCATGAGATGCTTGGATAGCACGGGCAGTAGAAGTACCACTGACAGAAGGGAGCAAAGACAGAGTATTTCATTCATCCACGGGCTCCTCGTTATTGATAATGCTCTGAGGAGTTAGAAAAAAGGCGATTGCACTTCTGATGGAAACAGTCACTAAAAAATTATTCTTGATGGTTCATTTTTTTTTCCTCTAAAGGGCTACAGATACAGCCCGCAACTGCCTATAATTGATTTTTAATATAAGGTAATTTCTGCCTAAATGATCTCGCAGATCTCAGGGATATGCTAACATTTACCATCTTCTACTAGATCTACATAGGAATACTTCATTTCTTCTGTAATAGCACACCTGATGCTCATAAGAGGTTGCTTAACTATACCTACATTTTGGAAGATGAAAGATAAAAATAAATGTTGGTACAAATGAAGATTTTACTTGCAGTCATGAAGAGCCGAGAGTGAAGATTCAGTATCATTATATGGGTATGAACCATCTTGTCCAATATTGGCTTGTTCCTTTGTAATTGCTGATGGGTTTTACCTGATTTGCAGAGATTTCAGGAGTGACTGTTTCTCTCCCCGTATAATTCAGATTAATTGGTTTGATTTTGCCTTGCCAGTCCCATGGCTGTACCGAGACACGGACTGTTGCAGCTCCAGGCACAGACGTGTCTCTGCCCGGGGGTGCAGGAGAAGACTTCAGACCTTGCCTGACCAGGGTGAGAGGGAGCTAGGGAGAGCCCAAAGCACGCGGATAGAGCAAAGTGCAAATCCCTTCACGTTATCCCAGAGGAGACCTCCTCAGTTTGGTCCCTCCATTAATTTCATCACGTCTGTAGTCATGTCATTAAGCTGCCGTAGCATGTTGGGCTAAACAGTTTTCCTTTCCTGGACAGAACAGGTTAGCGGAAATCCCTCATTTGAAAGACAATTACTATCAAATTGCCACATATTTCCTACTGGAAGAGCAAAGACTTGGAGTCACTTGTTCCATACAGTTTTCCCAGGAAGGGGCAGGGATGGCCACCGTTCCACAGCTCAGTGAGGATGGATGATTTCTCTCTGTTAGCAGGCAGAAGATCCAAGGAACAGCACAGAAGTTGTGTGCTGGAGGGATTGGCACACTTTTACTGGTCTGTCAGTATCCAGGTGCCTCTAGCGCACCTGCCTGCCCCCGGTGTTACAGGTGACAGGAGATCAAATCGTACTGAAAGCAAGAGGTGCAGTTAGGTGGCTACTCTTATCACAGCAAACCCGAGCACATCAGTTACACGTACATTAGATCCACTCCACTGGCTGTTTTGTTATTCCTTTCTCTAGTTTACTGTGAGTGTAAGGAGGTCAGAATAATTTCCTCGGCCAAGTGAGCCGTACATGTGGTATTTTGCCAACTGATTGACATTTAGGCGGTGATGGACATATGGACACGAAACTTTGCACACCACGCGTCCACCTGCAGCACCTGCAGCTATCAGGGTGAGAGAGGGGGGGCTGCCTCTCCTGTTTCTGCGAACATGCCCGAAGAGTAAGCATCCCCAATCATTTGTCATTGCTCCAGGGATGAATCAGGCAGGAAGGCATCGCTCTTGGTGTCAACATGATCTGTTGTATTAGAGGCAATCAGAAGTTTTCATGCGGAAGATTGCATAGGAAATAAGATTTCCCTGCAAGAACATCTCTCCCGGGACGTGCAAATGTGTTGCTTCAGGTTCTGCTGGCTTACTTTACCATTAAAACAGAATAACGGTATGAAGGAAAGCAGTTTGTAACTCAGGGGAGGCGAGGCTTGTGGCCAACTCTTCTCGATTTTGGTGGCACTTAACATCTTTATTACTGGGTCTCTGTCACACCGATGGCTCTCCTGGAATGGGATCTAAGCACAAGGGGCCTTATGTCTGTGTGAGATCTTAGGGGTTGCAGGAGGACCATCAGCCTCCAAGTCAATGCAGAGGTATAGCTGTGATTATAGACACTTAAATGTCAATACATTCCCAAATAAAGGGTTTCATCACAGCATTAAAAACTTCCCACATGAACCGTTTTGAATGACTGGAGGGAGACAATCTAAATATAAATCTAACTCTTTTTAAAAAAACCTGATTTCAGGCACATATGTACAGCTTCGGCTGACTTTCAAGAGGAGTCTGTGGGAACATCTGACAGCAAAATTAAGTTATATGTTTCTTGTGGGAGTTCATTTCCTACAAAAACTGTAAGTGCCTCTTTTCCCTGGCACTCAGATTTTTAAACCTGTAATACTAACAGGATATGAACTGGTTTTAATTACCCCCAGTGACGGTATTTTGTCCTTTGAAGGAATTGCTTGGGGAGCGGAGGGGAACAGGGAGGTTTAGTGCAAACATGAGGGCGGGATTTATTTTCAGAGCCATTGCAGTGATCAGCTCAGCCACGGAGGTTTTGTCAGCAGGCCACAAGTTCACACACCGCTTTTGAATGAGTTTGGGAGAATAAAGCAGTGGGAAGGGAAGGGGAGGCCTTGGAAGCAGGCAGAGGAATAAATGGGGTAAGAGACCAATTAAACTGGATGAAAGCAGAGAGACAAACAGGGAGCGTGGTGAGGGCTTTGATGGCTTCCACAGCACATTTCAAGGGTATTTCAGGTGAACTCCTTTTTGGCTCAATCATTTAAATAGCCTCATTTCTACCAAAAATAACTGATTACATGACTAGGGTGAGACGGATTTTAACCTTTATGTAATCTTCCTATATAAATGTAAAAGTTGCATAAAATGCACTTTCTGGATAGGATATAGACATGCAGAGGAGGCGTGTTTCTCGGTGTGTGATCAGATGCCCACTGGAGCTGGAAGGAGAAGAAAACTCAAGACCCGGGAAAATGCCACAGCATCATCAATGAGGTTTGCAGCTTAGTGGCTGGAACCACTGATAAAGGTAACACGTCATTAAACCCCAAATCACACTGAGCAAGGTCTAATGAATCATCTGTAATTGCCTCATCGTGTCCGTATCAACCCTCGTGCAGGGCTTTATCCAGCATCGTGCTCACTTCTCTCAAAATTAAGGCCAAGTCTCCTGCTGTGCCTTGGTGTGCTGGGAGCAGGATAGGGGTGTCAAAAATGCCCGTTGTGGGGGATAGTGGAAAGGAGATAAGCCAGAGCGGCGTAGTGATGACAGGCCAGTGGACAGCCTGAATGCCGAGCCAGTACAGGTACAGATCTGTGGTAAGATCCCAGAGACACACTGGAGGCTTGTTGCGGCCCCATCATCCCTGTAATGTAAAGGCTTTGTAGTGTAACACAATGGAAATATCCATAAATGCATCCCTTATGTTAGGGTTGGATCTTGCTGCAATAAGTTGGATTAAGGGCTGTTTTTACACGCCTGCCTCTGGAAAGGGTTTTGGGGGGGCTGGAGGCAGCTGCATCCCCCGGCTGATCCCAGCAGCCCCATCTCTGCTCCTAAAGGGGTCACCGAGGGCATGAGGGAGCCAGCCCTGGCTTTCCACAGGGCACCATGAATGAGCTTTCCCGGAGGAGCAGAAACAAGGGAAGCTGGCTCCCAGCGAGCCGGTAGTCTTCTCCCACCTCATCACACACACAAGGATGGATGCTTTTGCAGTGGCCTTTTACCGATGCCAGCAAGAGGCACTTGGGAGATCTTGGGAGCAGCGGTGGGAGCTGCCGGTGCTGCCTGTCTGGATGAGTTTTCTCTTCTCCCCATTTGCTTTGCTGCCTTCTTGGAGAGAAGAGCTCAAAACTATTTTTTTCCATTAGGAAATGAACTGAGGTAGCTGGTGGTTCCTCCAAACCAGGAAGATACCAAAACAGTAACATCAAAATGGATTGGTGTAGACAGTGTAATTGTTTTTTTTTTTGAAGAAAGGGTATTTTCTGTAAATATGAATATCCACCGGACTAGCAGGGGGGTTTTCCCCATATGTAATAGAGGACTTTATGGTTGGAATTCTGAAGAAATGGAAATTTTCTGAATATCTTAGCTTCTTTGAAGCATGGGAGACCCCGAATAAATCCCAGGGGAATTGGTACTCCCAGCATCAGTGTCTTTAAGGACACCTAGCCCCTGTGGAGCCAGTGCTAAACAGCCGACAGCTTCCCACTCCCCTTCGCTACCGGCCCAGCAGGTCCCTTAAAGGTCCCTTCCTTCCTAGGTGATTCTATAATTCTCTAACTTTTGGTGGGTGCAACTCATCAGCCCTTACCCTTTCTGTTGGGTGTCTGGCTGGGACACTGCAGCAGCGGGTGCCATCCAGAGACCGCGCGCCCAGCACCGTCTCTCCCTGGGGCTTGTTTTAATGAGAGAAGGAGACGGGGATGGCAATGTGGGGTTTGGCTGGGTCTATAGACCAGAAAGGTTTGTACTTTGGGTCCGCGTTACCTAGCAAGATTAGCGAGCCTCCACGTTCAGCGCAGTGACCTTTCGCTATTTGCAGTGTGATCGATTTTATTTTTTTTAAGCGCCTTCCTAGTCAATACCGAAATTTCCAGGATTTATCTTAATACCTCGGACAGATGGATCCTATTGATTTGAATGAAAGTTGGGGAGAGGGGCTACAGAGAGAGTTCCTTATAACTGTTTACTGAGCAAACAGTTTCCACCTGCTCGCTATTTTACTGGGAAGCAAAGGATCGGTTAGCTGCAATCTTTAGTAGATAACCATCAGATAACATGAGAAGCAGGGCACTCTAGCTACTCTCCTCCTTGGCTCTTCCCGACCACACACGGCTTAGCCAGCACCTGGGGGGCTGTGGGGTCTCGCCTTACGGCTCTGTGGTCCACAAGCCACACGTTTCAGAGAGGATCTCTTGGCTGGGAGGTGCTTCTACCTCGCCTCCTGCTCCCCGTGCTCAGAAAAGAAGAGTCCTTGCATACACAACCCAGGCAACATTTTTCTCCTGTTTATTTCAAAAGTCTTTGTAATAGCTTAATTGCAACAATCCAAACGTCACCTGGAATATGACACCCTCCCAGATTGTACAGAATTCATACATGGTCGTGTATCACAGCGTTAAAAACCACACAGGAATGTTCCCCGAACACCATCAGCAGGTTCTTCCATGGTCACGTTAACTCCCAGCTCGACGCATCCTCCGCCTCGGCACCACTTGGCCACGCGGCTGTGGATCAGCCGGCTCTGCCTCCGAGGTCCATAACCACACTTCTGTGAATGAAGGGGGGCCAAGCCCAAAATTCCCATTTTTGTCTGCAAACTGTATATAACGTACCAGTAGAAATGTGATCTGTATTGAATTGGCTTTGGATATGGCTTTTAGTCCTCTTCATTCAAAGAGCTGAGAGTGGAAAAGTCCTGATCTGACATCAAAAATGGGACCGATTTTGTCAAAAGTGCTCACAATTATGGTACGCGTTGGAGGCAAAGTTCCTGTCAACCCAGAATTAAAGCATTTTTAAAAATGCCACCTGTTTAAATAGATTTCAATCTTGACATTTTTTTTCCAGTTTAATGTTTTATTAGGAAGCATCATCTCAAAGAGAATAAAAATTTGTGTTTTCTAATCAACAATTTACAGGAACTTATGCTTCTTCCTTTCACCTCTTGACTCGGTAAATGCAACTGAAATTGTGCTGGAAAAATACCTGCAAGCTCCTTTTGACTTCTGGCAGGCATTTAAAAGTCATTACAACTCTTTACTACTACTACCTGCAATTACTACCTGCAATTCAACTCAGTTACTCCAGATTCAGGCAAGAGCAGCATTTGCTTCCTAGGACCTACCGTCTCTTTTGGCTTATTTAGATAATTTCTGTGTCGTGGAACTCTTGGGGAGTACCTTGAGTGATACTAGTTGCCAGAGGAGTTGCTGAAGGAGCAACTTTGTTCCCTCTATCCCATGGGAAAGATGTCACAGCACCTGCAGGAAGGCCAGGCTGGCAGGACAGCTGGATGCCAGCCTTCCTGGCAGCCCCCTTCACTCACCCAGGATTTCTGCTGCCAGCCCCTGTTTTCAGTAACGGTGAGGAGACCTTTCCCTAACAGCGTAGAAACAGCTGCAGAAACTTGATCTAAAAGCACCCTGTTCGCAGGGCAACGTCCAGCACCCCAAACACTCTGCTGATGCTCTCCCAAACCCAAACTCCTCCTGCTGCCAGGGAGCTCCCAGCTTTTTGCACGTGAGCTCCTTACTGTCTCATTTAGGATTATTTTGCTTTTCTGATATGCTGATATTGGGTGGTTTGTTGGGTATTTTTTCCCTCTTTTTTTTTTTTGAAAAACCATGGCCACTTGAAGGTCAGCTGTCAAATGGATGGAATGATTGGCGCAGGAAAATTGGAAATCATGACATCTTGTGTGTAGGCCGTGAATAATGGCCAACAGCCTTTTGATCATTAAAATAGAAAACGTCTGTATTTTCTGATGTTTTTAGCCCATTAAGGAGGCAGGGATATGGCCGCGCTGCTGCTGATTTGCACCACTCTCCTGGCAGTACATTTGCTGGCTGCAGACCAGGGGCTGGCGGTGGGATGGATCCCACGCCGGGGGAGGCTTGGCCGGAGGAGGCAGCTGCAGGTTGCCGTGACATTCAGCTCCTTTCCAAAAAACACAGACAGCCCGAAGGCAGGTCCATTTTCTGCTGAGGACTGGACCAATATTCATGGTCTCTGGACCACAGGCACGCTTAAATTTGGGGATGGAGGCAACTCCATGCTTGAGTCCTATTCAGACTAAGGCATGTCCTCAAATACATTTTGCTTTCACACAAGTGAAGAAAATTTAAGCCTTGACTACACCAGTGCTGCCAGAAACTGAGAAAACGCAGGTGCACTGAACATTAGAAATGAACGCTATGGTAATTCTGTGTCGGATGCCTGAGTTTTGGGGCCCAATTGTATATTTTAGCACCTCGCTTTCTGCTCAGAGTATCCCTTCTTTTGTTGCTTCACTGCACTTGTAGGGTGGCAAGACAATTTCCCCCTTTTTTAACAATAAAGATCTCTTAGCAAACACAACCAGACTCGGTAATTGATTCATCTTGTGATACCTATATGTGTTGTCATCATACAGAAAGCCTCCACAATTCTATCTGTTTTACAAGGAAAGTAGGATCCTGGCATTACTGCTTTGCCGGCGCAGAGGGCGAATGTACAATAAGTCAATAACTGCACCTGGATCCCAAACGCTCCAGTTTTGGGACCAAACCGGTGTTCAAAGGCGGCCAGAAACAGCCTAGCGCCAGCTGCAGCACTTCGTCGTGCTTCTCAAGATACTATCAGTCTTTTTTATTTTACCAAACAGCTTTAAACTCCCAGCCACTGAACCAACCCACAAAATAACACCTTTGTGCATGGAGAGTCAATACATTATCCTTGACGTTGTAGCTGTGTACTGCTAGTTTTCTTGATAAAAGCGGTCAGTAGTGAGTGGAGCTCTATTATTTATGTTTCTTTGACTGAACTAGAATCTCATTACCATGCCCTTAATTTGCAATTGCCAAACAGGTAAAAATAGTCATGTTTTGAAGATTTGTACATATAATTATGTTTACAGCAATCCAGTAGTCTCCGTTTTAATCCCTCGAGAATCTCTTTTCGTAGGAATGAATGTACAGGGTAGGGTGTTTTCCAAATGGAATTTACATCCTTCTGACTCTCCTTTAAAGAGTTTAAACAAATTAGATAAAACGGGCAAGTAAAATAGGAAGAACTTGTTCCATAAAACTGTATCTTTAGCATCTTTCACTGAGTTCATGTCAAGGATTTCTGCTGGTAGGAAAAATATTCAATCTGCTAATTCCAACCATGACAAGTAATTTATACTCATAGTTTAGATTTTACAAAACAATTTTTTAAGAAAAAATGTCATAAAAGTGTCTAAATTTTGGTGTGTCTGTAATTTGCTGGTGTTAATATTTCAGCTGTTTGCAATCAATGCAAATGAGAAAATGATACCAACAAAAAAACCAGCACAGAACTGGTCATTCCTTTTGTAATTCACACTCAGCGAAATACAGAAGTAAGCAAATACCAAAGCCAGTGGAATTAACTGCAGAAGTAAAATTCGTGATGGTTGTAATAAGAGATAATAATGCCAACGCCATTAGAGTTATGTACCAAGCTGTGCCCCTTCAAAAAGAAATAAAAATTAAACAGGAATACGTTTGAGCAAATACATTATCATTGAAGTCTTTTTAATTGGTTTGAAATTTGGAACTAGCATTTTTGCAGAGAGTATACAACAAGGTAGCATTCTAGAATGCTAAAAAAATGTGTGTCTCTATATGTGAAGGGAAGAATGTCTACACGTGCACACACAACACACACAAAAAAAAACCCCAAACCATTTTTCAGATGTTGTCCTTTCAGATACTGAGGTTTTACAGCAAAATTAGAACTGAATTCTTGCACTGCCTGTACAGACTGTGGATGTTACTATAAGCAATTTTTTTTCTGGGCGTAATTTTATTTGCAGGGAATCAAACTGATTCACTAATACAAAAATAGGAAATGATAGCCATTGAGAAAATAACTTGGTGTTTGAATTGCACATTGTCAGAAACATCAGTAATTTTTTTCACATTGTTTATTGTATATTGTTGTAAAAGCATTAATTTTGTATTGATTCACTGGCTTTAAAAAGTAATCTTACAGTCTGTGAAGTACAAAGGGATTACAGGAACATCTTTGTATTTCTTAGACGGTCTGATAAAGCATCACCTGCTCGGGGAGGGCGACTAATCCTGAAAATATTTGGGATGGTGACATTACACAATTTCAAATTCACCTGCATCCTTGTGCCCAGTGCTTCCTCGTGCCAAGTCAGAGCTGCCTGGCAGACCCGTGGGCATGGCATGGCCCGGGGACTGAGGGGACTGGAGGCATGGGAATCTGCACCTACGATACACCCAAAATAGCATTCAACACTGTAAGGGATCAGCGTGGCCGCTTTTTCCAGTAGTAGGCTGGGTGGTTGTCATCCCAAAATCAATCAGCTCGTGACAGCGCTGACCTCCTCAATGCAGTGCATAGGGTGAGCGTGAGCGTGCGGTCCCGCTCTCTTCCCTCTGCGTCTCACAAAACACTTCTCCCCATGCTCCAAACGCCGTAGCTGAGCCTGCGATGCTACTGGGGGCTGCATCAGTGTCCCACCGTTTTGTGACAGGGCATAATGCGTGTGTGTATGGAGAGTAAAGCAAGTTTTCAGTATTCCGATGTATTTGTTGGAAAATACTTCTGGCCCTCTCCCTTTCCCCACACTCTTCATTCCTTGATAACAGTACACTTGCTGTACCTTGAGAAAAACTTGTAAATTTTTTTTCTCATGCTAAATTGCCAAACTACTGGGTTCTCTGCTATAAACTGTATCCCTATCTACTGTCTTTTTCCTTTCCCGAGGAAGAAGTAAGCACAATAGATCGGAAGGCTGCAGGTTTGCAGCCCCACTTCAAAGCAAAACTACACCATTTCAGTTCCCTAGAGCTGAAAGTTTGGATTTGATCCTAGACCTCTTTTTTGGCTGTGCAATATTTAGGGCAATTACATCATTCTTTTTTTTCCTGGTTTAAAGGTATATTCCAATTAAAGGGTGGATGCTATCCATTTAATAAACAAAAAGAGTAAGAAAAAAGGCATGTGTCTTTATTGGTAGCTGCATTTGGACTGTGGCCATGTAATCTGAAGCAGTCCTTCCTGGGTGCCACTGCTACACAACATATTCATAATGCATAATGAACTGCTTAATGTGCATATGTCAATATGCATATCCTACGAGTTGAATATCAGTGGAATTGGCCATACCTTCCTGCATTTTCCACAGACAATGTAATTAGATGACCTTTAAAGGTCCCTTCCAGCCCAAACTATTCTATGATTCTCTGATAATGCGTCTGCTTTCCTAGCATGAGTATTCACAAAAAGCAGAGTATGAGCTCAAATATGGAAGTCTTCACAAAAAAAAAAAAAGCAATTGCATATTGGTTGTGCAATGTGAAATGCACACTTCATTAGTTATTTTGTGTGAGTCAAGTATTAATATGGCCTAATTGAGTTTATTATGTAACATAACATTTATTGTATTATTTAAATATAACATTGGAAATGTGTGTTAGTTGGGAAAGGCACATTAGTAATCCAATTAGAGCAGAAGACATATCCAGAGATGTGAAAGCAAGCAGCAAAGTATGATTTTGTTTAGATTAGCTCTGAACATTCATTGTAATAATTAGTCACTGAATATTTTTCAAGTTAAAGGTTAGAAAAACACAAAAAACTGAGAGTGGTCTCATTGCTACAGCTAATTTTCATATAATTATAAATCCACCCCGCACAAGCAATCAGGTTTATACTGAGCCCGCGTGCCTGGCTATATGACCTCCACTGCTGCTCAATTTCTCCTTTCAATAGCAAGTCAAAACACAACTGAAACACAGGTAATGGTTATAGTTTAGCCAAGTTTTCACCCACGGAAAACTGGGGAGGAGAAAAGATCAAGGGCCAGGGCTGAAGCCGTGCTGGGACACCAGCGCTACACCAACGGGCAGCATGGCAGGGCGTCTCTGGGTAACCCAAGCATGGCATGGGGTGGTCACCAGGAGCTTTAACGTGATTCTTACACCTCTCTTGTCTTCTACCGGGTATTTTCGCTGCAATTAGAGCTCGCAATTGGGTTATCAAATAGCAAGTACAAGTCAAAGAGGCACAAATATCCTTTGAAACAGGCCGTCTGTCCATTTTCAGTTGCGCCTACTGCTGCAAAGCCCCAACCACTGTCTAAAGTACCTTTTTATGTCTTCCTAGCAGTAATGGGAGTTACTTGTGCAATGCTTCTTCCACAGAGAGACAGGCAACCTACAGCCTCCTCCTTCAGAAACTTCCATCTGCGACTGAGGTCAATGAGATGACTCCTCTGAACATCTACATCGTCTGAAGGACATCCTTCACATTGCAAGGAAATAAAAGCAATCTGAATTTTCTGCAGAAAATGAGAAGTGTCTTTGTTGATCGAAAGAAACCAAGGAGAATCAGCTGACATTTCAGTGTGACTCCAAGCTTTGTCCAAAACACACAGAGGGAAGACAAACCCCAAGAATTAAATGTAGCGGCTTGGCCAAGCGTTGCAGCTTTCACAAGAAACTGTTCCTTGTAACTGTTCTGCCCTGAGCTCCAGAGGAAAGAGAAGATGTCATTTGAATTTGGTCATTGTCCCTTATTAATTTTCACTAAAATTCTAATTCACATCGTCAAGGTGAGTGCACACGGGCCAGCTGAACACGGTATCTCCTCCCTTCTCGCTGGAGGTCGGAGCGGCTCCTGCCTGGGCAATCACTGCTCTTGCTGGGGGCTGGCTCACAGAGACCTCCTAAGCCCTGTAGCTTTCTGCTGCTGCCAAATGCTCTGCTCAGGCTCAGACAGCAAAAGACCAATCTGGGGCACGGGGTCCAAGCTCCCGTCTGTGCTGCCGGTCCAGCTGCTCAGCCGGCAACTGGGACATCGGGGTCTGTGCCAGCTAGGAGTCACCGCTGCTGTTCTGCAGGGTGGTGCAGAGGGGGTTGTACCAGGGAAGATGAACTTTCAAATCCTAAATCAATTGCATTCTTTCAAGGCTGTCCAAAAAAATTAAACCTGGGGGAAAAAAAAACCCATTTCAGGAATGTAATACAACTCCCAAGTTACCTGAAAAGAAAGTGCAATCTAGTGCAGTGTGCTTTCACCGTCCCACTCTGTCCTTCAGTTTCCTTCTGATTTCTTGTGCTTCAGCCTGTGTCCGGGTATTCCAGGTATCTCCTTTGTCTGTGAAAATGAAATACCAGGAGGAATTGCGCTTGGTGCAACTGGTTCACTTTTAGGGTTTAATTCACAAAAGGAGCAGGCTGCCCTGGGGAATCCCAAGTTGGACCATGCACAATATAAGAGAGGAGTTAGGTGCCCAAGTCTGGAAAGTTTAAAGACAAATTGTCATTAAAAAAAGCTAAAGAAAGAGCAGGAAGGACTAGGAAAGCCTGATCTTGTATCTCCTATGTCCTCTTGGCTCATGTGCTCATGCACAGGGGTTACGGGCGCCCAGGTAGTGCTAGCAGGCAGAAGAGTAGGCATTTGGAGCTTGGTTTTCATGCATCCTTGAAAAATACTTCAGCTACTGAGTATGAGGGAACTGTAAGGCCACTCCTTGTGAGACCCACTTCAGTAATTGTGCTCTGAACCCCCCTTGTAAACTGGCCTTGCTGAGACAGATGGGGTCGGTGATTTTTACAGGGCTTAGACAGGAGCTGTGGGTCCCTGTGGTTCAGCTTCTGAGGAGATGTGTGCTGCAAGAAATAGGGGCTCTGGTGAAAAACCGGGCATGCACTTTATATGCCTCTGAGGCTAAGGAGAAGCAGCATGGAGATTATGGAGGATCTTGGGAGTCAAGAAACATTAGAGCTAAGTGCATAGATTAGCTATCAGATGTCCAAGTCCCTTGGGGAACCCAGCTCTGGGAGCCAATCCAACTCCCCTTGAAGTCAACACGAACCGCAAAGGGTCCTGCAATGGCACCACTGTGACCAATGGCACCAAAAGGACTCAGAAACATTTAAATCATGTTACGCCAGACTGCGTGCTTGCCTTCGCCTGGACTCAGAAAAAGTACAGAAACAGCAGAGAAGGTATGTACAATTTTGGATTACTTCACTGTATTTCCCAGGCAGGAACAGGTAGTTTGAAAACAATTTACCGACATTTAAATAGGTCCCTAATCATAGTTATAATATTTATCCTTTAAAAGCAACTTACTGGAAAAATAAACACCCTTAATTTGCAAATTTGTTATCATAAAAATACAGCTCTTGAGCTCACAGCATGTTAACGCATCCAAACACGTTTTTATGAGTAAAATGATAAACCTAAGTAATTCTGGTGTGCCTTGGGATCCTATCCCTCCAAACTCTTACGACCTTTGGGAAAGAGCCCGCCTGCCTCGATTTATGCAGCACTTCACGCAGTGGGGTCCATTCTAATGAGTAATAGTCCCCGTGATGGCAAACGTACCAACATACAACCCTAAGAGAGGTCTAGCTGCAGAAAGAGACCGGCGCCACATACACACTCTTAACAAACAAACACATAAATCATCATAGCTAAAGAGATTTACCCCTGGGGGTAATCCCGAGGGACAAGAACAAATTTTTATTCTTTATGTTCCCTGTCTCTGCTGCTTCCAAAAGTGGTCCCTGCAGCTTTGGAAGTTGCCTCCCTGAACCGAATCTTTGCAGTTGATCTTTGAGTCTTTCCCAGACCATGACCTGCCCCTACATATCCTGCTTAAATTTATCCTTCGGTGAGCTTCAAATTAGAGTACACTTTGACCTCTGCCTGCTTCTTCAAAGGGCCGCTCAAACATAGCATCTGAGATGGAGTGCACAGACAGACAGGCAGATGGACACATGGACCTCAGGGGGTCTCTCTGCCACCAGGGAAGCCCCAGCCAGGTAAAAGCCTCTTGAATGTGGGCTCTTCCATACCACATACGCCTTAAATATGAGTCTGTATCACGTAGATACAGAACACAAACATCATTGAGTGTTTCTGGCCAAACGCATCTTGATTAAAGCTGTCACTATGTTTGCAGCATGATACAGGTCCCTGTGTGACGGTTTATCTGCTGCTCTGGTTCCTTCTCCTTCAGACAAAAGATACAATCACCGGCATACTTCAGCTGGCAGGCTCAAGTGTGCAAAACCTCAAATTACACGTTAGTTTTCTGATGTTAAATTCCAAAACGTTTTGCACTACTACAAATTTAAAGGAAAGCAAACCGATGGATACCTCAAACCCATGCAAAACAAAGCAAAGTAAGTAAACAAGAGAGTAAAATATCTATTTGAAACTTCACGGAAATATTTTCAAACATTTCTAAAATTCATGGGTTTTTTTTCACCAGCTTTTTCAATTTATTGAGCAAACAACATAGTACTTATCTTCTTGCCTATAATTACCAAGTTGTTTTCAAGAGCTGCCCATTGTGGCTTCTCAGAATTCCAGCTTAAGTTGTATTTCTTGCTGGAATCAGCAGAAGCCTTTTTATTACCTTCACAGCATTAAAGGAGTGACTTAGTATAGAGAATTTAGAAAAATGATCCAAAGTTTTGCACGTATTTCTGAAAAAGATCTGCAGTAAATCCTACGCGCTCATTTGTCATGCTAAACCACACACTTAGACCAGGTTTGCTTGAAGATGCTTCTGGTTCTTCAGTGGTTTGGGCTAGCCCAGGTTAAATATGACTTAAGACAGTAGCGACAGCCTTAGGTCATTTTGTGACTTAGTACCAACGTTTTGGGGGAAGCCAGCTTCTGGGGGGGCTTCAAAGCAATGCTCTTCTCCATAACCTACACAATCAGATTTGTGGGAAACAAGCACAGGGTCGGGTGCTCCAAAGAACTGCATTTGCATGAATCTCCGCAACAATATTGCAGAAATAAAATATGCAAATTTAAGATAACAGAGAGCCTACATTCATTTTAGCTACATATTTTCATGTAAAAGTAGTGAAATAAGAATTTCAGTGGTGATGCAAACATTTGACACCAGAGTTGTGTACTGGCTTCTCTCTGCACTAAATGAAGTCAGTAAGGAAGTTTACAATTTCCGGTTTTCAGTTATTCCGTAGGTAAGAACAGTTTTGCACATTTTGACATGGTTCTTGATAATCCCCTGACTTCTAAGAGTTAGGTAGCAGCTGGTAGTGCTTCAGACAAGACTGGCTAAAACCCAACATTTGTAGTCAGGGGAATCACCCCATTTGATCCTCTACCGTTGAAGTCAGTAGGATTATTCAAGTGAAGCACAGTCACCCTAAAGCTGGTGTAACTGCAGTCATGTACATGTATGATATATACAGGCCTGCTACGAAGAACTGCTGAGAAGCATTGAGTACAAAGTTCAGGGCCAGATCCAGACTTCAATAAACTGTGACATATTGGTTTAGCCAGAGCTTATCAACCCCAAGTTTGAATCTGGAGCCAAACTTGCCCATTTTATGCATCTTAACCCAGAGTTTGGGTTCAGATTGCGTTCTAAAGAACGTGTCGGCTTTGACAGCATCCTAACTCCACACCATCCTTCTACAATTGCATCACATTCTGCATCAAAGACATCCAAGTCTTTTCCAAAGAACCCTTTGGGGAAAATTGTAACATTATGGTAAAGATGTTACTGCATATTAGAGAAGACTTATAAAACCCCCAGAAACTAAAATGCTGAACGCCCAATGAATACTAAGGCTGTCTCTGAATTAAAAACTTTCCAGTACCTTACAGTGACAATTCCACCCTAATCACAATTTTATTTAAGAAACAAAAGGAATTTCAAAAACTCTACCTAGAATCACTCGTTTCTGCCAAGCGGTTGTTCATGATGGCTAGAGCACCCACCCCTGCGGAGAAACCATTTTGTCTCGTATTGATACAAACATTCCTCGGGTAGCCGTTGGCCGTCTCGGACAACTGCTTTTGCAAAATGGCCAGGGAGACTTTATTTGATGCTGTGAGCTCCCTCATGGAGATCATCTCTCCAGAGAGCCTCCTCCCCTCGGTGTCACTGTCATACTGTCCATCAGCGTCCATTGAGATGTTATGTCGACGTAGGCGGGCTCCTGGAGTGATGGCGTTGCGACGTCCGAGGCGGGCACTTGATTTATGGCACTTTGGGCAACATCTGCATTCAAATTTTTTCAACACCCAGTTCAAAACTTGCTTGATTACGATTGAGATGACATTAAAAAGAGAGTATATGCAACATACTCCCATTAATATAAATACGAAGTTTCCGAATCTGTATAATCCCTGATTTTGGTATGCAGCGTTTTGGCTGCTCACCAAATCTCCAAAGCCGATGGTGCTGAAGGTGACAAAGCAATAGTACAAGGAGTCAACGTAGTTCCATCCTTCCACCGCCGTGTACATTGCAGAGGCGCAGCAGGAAAGGGTAATAGCAAAAATTCCCAGAATCAGCATCACGTGGTAAACGGATGGCTTCCACCCCACGAGGCTGCCCACCCCCGACATAGCTGGCCCCCTTCGGAAGTTGGGAGGTAGGAGACCACTTCTTCGTAGCTGTCTCTCGTGGCACGCCTTCATGATAAACGCCAGGAGAGAGATAATGCGCTCCAAGAAGAGGTTGAAGAAAAGGATAGTTCCAGCACACCCAAAAAGGCCATAAACAATGAGGAATACTTTTCCAGCCACTGTTGCTGGTGTGGTCATCCCAAAACCTAAGGTGTGGAGATAAAAGAGTAAAGTTAATTTCACGTGTAAGCTCAGGATGTATGTAACTTAACAAAGGTCCCATCTCACCGGAAAAAAAGAAGGAGTGCAACCTCTAAGTCAGCTTAGGCCAACTCGAAACCAAGCTTTGTAAAGAATGAAGAAGGCACTAGAAAGCTCAATGAGATGACCAAAATTCAAGAGAGTGCAAAACATCCTCGCAGTGATGAAAGATGATATTAACAGAGAAAAAGCACCCTGCAAATGCAGGCGGAAGCACTCCTGAGCCCAAACCACCTCGAGATGAGATGAGATGAGGTGAAGAGGTCATTTCCCTGCTCCCACGCATGGGAGCCAGCGTGGCCTGATGGAAAGTTTAAGCTCTCTATTGACAAGCTGTAACCCAGCGTAACGCTATTGTTATCGAGGGCCGTTAACAGCACTCTTGCCGAGAAGATGGATGGTTACAAGTTGTATTAACAGAAAAGCACCCCCACCGCGTCCCAGAGATCAAATATTGTTTTAAAAATAACAGCACTTTAAAGTTTGAAACAAATCCCAACTGCGACTAGCCCACCTGCTATCATCACAGAAGGAAGGAAAAGCCATGGCCCCCTTTTAAGCCGTGGGCAAGATGCCTCCTCTGCAGAGCCCCCTGGCAGACTGTGAGCACTATGATCCTGCAGGCTGATAATTACAGCCGGGAAAAAAACCACTGTCATACGGTTAAATAGACAAATTGGAGTATACAAACTCTGCAAAGATCCAGCAGCAATATTAATTCACTTCTTCTTTACAAAAATTGTACTTTGACATTACTCGTACACATAATTTTATATATAAGCAGTAATGCCTAGTAGCTACAGATGCTTGAATAACAGCAAAAGTGATCTTAAATTTGCATGCAAATAAATACAGTAAGCTTGCTCCACGTTATTTGCTGATACCAGTTATTTTATGAAAAAGAATTACATATATTTCACATACTATCTCAGGAAGATTCTTCTGAAACACAGTTCTGTAGCTATTGCCCTTTTTCTCCTATTCTTCCCTGCAAAAATCCTTGGTGGCTCAGTCAAAAAGCATCCTGACTGCTCAAATCCCATGAATAAATTATTACAACTAATCTAAATTACGGGTTTGTGAAAAATCCACATCCTGAAATTTATTTACCTTACTGTTACACGAAAAAACTGGGCAAGTAACATATGCAGGGAGGCAAATGATATTGGACATCAGACCACATCAATTAAGGTTTGCGAAGAAAAAGGAGTTACTTTTAGCATAGAGCATAAGGAAATCATTAAATCCAG
This sequence comes from Rhinoptilus africanus, assembly GCA_013400135.1. NCBI lineage: Eukaryota > Metazoa > Chordata > Aves > Charadriiformes > Glareolidae > Rhinoptilus > Rhinoptilus africanus. The sequence goes on from VXBO01005156.1 coordinate 113,482, forward strand.
TTTATTATCATGACTCACCTTGAAATAGTAACAGGAAAATATTCCCTATGTATAATGCGTTGAGATTGCTGCTTGAAATCTATTGATTTATTTTTGTAATGGCTGTATTTTCCTGGGTAACTTACTTGTGCTACCTTGGTACTTCATTGATACAGAATTTTGCATTTGTTGGTAAAGGAATGCAAACGCTACTGACAAGTAAAACTGGAAATATCTTTTCAAATGACATGAAGGCGCACAGGAAAAGAGGTGGTCCTACTTTCACACCAGACTTGGTATGCTTGGAAAGGAGCTGTGCGCCAGCAATTCGGACTCTACTGCATCATTAGTATCTTCACAGTAGAAAGCGCCTTTTCCATAAAAGACAGTGAAAAAATGGCATGGTATTACCAGAAAACAAAAAATTGCCAAAGGGGTCATTAGTTTCTGTTTTCTGGACCCATGGTCTCTCCGTTCTGTTGTGCTAAAAGACCACCTTTGAGGACTTCTCACATAGCCTGCCTTGAGGTCCCAGGGCAATCATGGAATCACAGAATGTGTTGGGTTGGAAGGGACCTTTAAAGGCCATCTAGTCCAACCCCCCCTGCAGTGAGCAGGGACATCTTCAAGGAGATCAGGTTGCTCAGAGCCTCATCAAGCCTGGCTTTGAATGTCTCCAATGGGAAGCTCCTCTCAGTTTCTTCTTCTCTGTGGGGTGATGCTGTTATCTGGGTTGGACTGGCTGCTCGCAGGAGCCCTTCTCAACTGGGGATGAATATCCACTACTCTTTGGTCCCCAGAAGAAGCCGGGGAGCCTGTCACAGTTGCCAGCTAGGGATACCCGGCCAGCTCGTCATGCAGAAGGCATCTGTTTGCCCATGCCTTGTCAGCAAAGCATTTAAACATGTGCTTCACAGCAAGCATGTGAACATCACCATCAAAATGAATGGGTTTATTGTCACACATATGGCTAGACACATTTATTAATTAAAAAAAAAGAAAAGAGAGTGACAGTTTGGATGAAGTTGTAAATGTGCTGAAGCTTCTTAGTACTTTTTGGTGATCACTCATGAGAGGTGGTGAAGTTTTATATTTTTGGTGCGGTTTGTTTATGGAAGATTTTCGGAGGCATAATATTACCAAAATTCAGTACGTAGCTATACAAGGTAGAAAGGACCCATCATGGCAACAAGAGTGCTAAGACTTCCACGAAACAGGCAAAAAGTAAGACCAGGCAGATATAGTAACTTCAGGTCAACAGCTAGAAGACCGAAATGTGCTCATGTGCTCTTTGTACAGGGCCTTCCTTCGCTAGCTGGGTTTGTCGCTGGACCATGAGGGGTTAGTCCTGGTGTCCTCTGTGCAACGCGTCTGAGCTCAGCCCCTGCTCAAGGCTAAGTACATCGTGACGCCTGCGGGAGATGAATTCATCCAGAACTGCCTGTGCTTCTGAGACAGCACAAGGAAAGAAGCACAACGGTGCTTTGCATTTTTCATGTCCCTGACATATGTTGTACAGGTACCTTGGGGTTGATTTTGTGTGGCTTGGGCACAATATTTCAACCTCCCTCATGCTAATTCTGACTCACTACTTCAGATACAAGCTCTATGGCAGCATTAATTTCAGCTATTTGATACTTCTTCTCCCCAAACAAACAGAATTAGTACAGCTGAGTTGACAAAAACACTCAGATGTCACTTATCCCTCAGCAGCCACTCATAGATAAGTGCTGGCAATAATGAGTCCCTCATCCTGACTTGTATAATAGGTTTTGTGGTTGCTATTCCACTCATCTGGACTTTTAATTTACTTATGTTGGTGATGGATTCAAGAGGTAGTGCAACTGGACAAACTTGTGAAGACTTAATGTGCCTTGTGATACGCTACCCGTTGCTCTCCCTTTCTTTTCCTTTTACCCATTTTCTTATGGGTAAAAGAGATGGTTGGCCCCAGAAAAGAAGAAGGAATAGCGGCTTTACTACCTGTGAGTTCTTCTCTCAGGCCACCCGGTTTGGCAATTACCTTGTCTTACTGTATTTTGAGGCTAAAGGGGTTGACAGTTTTAAAGAAAAGTTATATTTAATCACAGATCACAGATTCACAGAATGGTTCGGGTTGGAAGGGACCTTAAAGATCATCTAGTTCCAACCCCCTGCCCTGGGCAGGGACACCTCCCACCAGACCAGGCTGCTCAAAGCCCCATCCGGCCTGGCCCTCAACACTTTGAGGAAAGATGGAGGAAAGTTTTGGTCACCTTTCAAACCAAACATAAAAGAAGTCTTCCAGCTTTTACCATGGCACCATGTATCCCTGCTTCTTTAAGCCAGGCCCTCAGCTCTTCTTACAGAGGCGCCCTGCCATGGGATGTGGCTCCTACAGCAAGTCAGCACAACTCAGCAATCATTTTAAATCCCAGAGTGTACATCATGAGAGTAGCATCACCTCTAAGTAACGTAGTTGTATATAATAAGGAATCAAAATAAACTAAAATTGTTGAACAGAACTTTTTAAACAAATGATTTCTCAGAAATAAACAAAACAAAAAACCTATAACCAGAATGCTGCTTCCAGAAAGAAAGAAGTTTTGGCAACATAAAGACTCTCACAGGGCTCGTCCTCAAGAGATGTGAGTTACAGAATACAGGCAGATAAACTAAGGGCAACTGATTTTGTTTCAGATTTGTTACACACTTGCTTTAATTCATGGCTTTCCATAGTCCTGGTTGGTCTTTATTGACTAACACGTAATCTGCATCAAGGAAGGTATCATATTGTGAATTTTAAGACTAAAATTCTGCATTTGGATACTGGTGCTCCCTTCAGGCTCTTTTGCACCTGTTAGCATTTCCCTATTATTGTCCTTGATAGAATCATACCTGTGTATTTCACAGCTGCCTTTCATATATTCTATAGCTCCTTACCACCTAACATCCAGAAGCAGTTGCCTTGGATACAGGGTCACAGCTCAGAGCCGACAAAACCGCCGCAGATGGAAACCTGCTGCATCCAGCGCTTTTACCCAAGGATTGAGAATACTATGAGGCAGTTCTTCCACCTGGCTTTGCATTTTCAGACTACAAATGAAAAACTTACTTCCCCTTTAATGTCTTTGTCAGCCTAGTTTATTAAAATACACCCCTTTAGGCTCAAACAGTAAATTTTTTTAGAGCTTTTCCATTGACGGAGCCTTCAACATCAAAGTTACTGTACAATCACATTTGATCTTATTTAGATTACTATCTGGAAACAGAGCTACCTGAATGGCAGTGGTCTGTCCAGCACTGTGTACATTAAGACATTTTAATTTAGACTAAGTCTGAAGACATGAGAAAACACTGCAGTTTTTTGAGCTGGTCTAACCCATATCATACATAAGCTTGCCATCCTTGGTGATCAATCTACTAGTGCAGATATCCCATGGAGAAAATACTGAGTGACAGCAGTGACTGACTCCCATAATCCATCAATCAATCAATCAATCTATCTATCTATCTATCTACATATCTATCCATCCATCCACCCATCCTTGGTAGCAGATACCACTTCAAGTTGAATAAGCAGGCTGTGATTCTGTGTGATTCTGTGTTTCTGGCATTTCCTCTCTTTTTAGTAATTTTAATAGCATTCTTTTAACATGGACTTGTTCTCCCCAGTGCCTACAATAAACAGGTGGACAGAGGTCCTGTAAATCTGCTTTATGAAGCAGGGCGGGCTAAACCAGGTCCTTTTTCCTTCCCCCAAACTCCCGTTCAGCACATGAAAATGTGCGTGCGTGCACCCAATCCACCAGAAACTGCGGGAAAAGATGCTCAGTCTATTCTGTGACCTGAAAGAGCACCATCATAAACTCCATGAGTGTGGTTGAAAACCATTCGGGTCACCATTGTTGACCTTGTTACCTCTCCACCAGTGAAATATTAGGCAGATTTGAGACAACTGCTACTCAAAAGGAGCCACGCTGGCAGAACAGAGGCAGGAGATGATTAATCGAACACTAAGGAGTTTCAAGGAGCTGCAGGCTATTATTAAAGGCTTTCCACAGTACCAATTTTATTCTGTTTACACACAGCTGTGACCAGGTTATTGGTTATCCAAAGTGCTGCTACGCATAACATCAGTGAACACCAGAATCAATCACCCCCAGTGTTTCTCTGCTGGCTCTGATTTAAACCACAGCCTGAAAGGTCAGGGCCACATTTTCATTCCTCTTTAAAGTCCGTTAGTTTCTAAAAGAGTTAACAGAATTGTCAGCCTAAAATAACCTAAGCTTCCTTGACAAAAAAAATAAGTTAATTAATTGGAAACCATGACAAGAAATAACTAAAAGGTAAAGCTAATAAATAGTTGTTATTGAAGGGTATAAAAAGAGACCAAGAGGTATCAATATTTTTCTGTAGAGGTGAATAAGAAAGACAAACCTAAAATTATGCTAAAAAGTGACTTGGATAAGGATGAGAGACAGGGCTGGGCAGCAGGGCCTTCTGCCCAGGGCTGGGAGGCAGCAGGGCAGCTCCATCAGGCCAGGGATGCTGGGATTCCCCAGTTTCTTTGGCAACCTGTGGTTTCTGCTCGTGGGCTTGTGCTCCCATGGGCATCCCTGGAGAGCAGCGGGATGCCGTGAGGGGCTGCCCAGCAGGGATGGGGCAGGAGGAACATGCCGTGGGGAGCGGTGTGAGGGAGAGGGCTGTGGGGGTAACCAGAGGTGCTGGTGACTGTGATCCCTGGGTTGAAGAGGGAACCTGGGTGCTCTGGAGAGGAAATGTTGGAGGGGAGAGGGTGCTGAAGGATCTCCTTTTGTAGGAAGGGGACAGGGCAGCCAGCTGGGGGCTAAGAAGCTGCAAGGCAACCTCTGTCTCGTGAAATCCCCTGCAGATGGGAACATGAAGCCTGATCCCTCATGCAGGGTACTCGCACATGGAGGTGCTGCCGTGTGCTACCTGGCCAGGTCAGCAGGCACGTGAGGAGGGGAGCCCATGTCCTATGGAGGAGTCCTGTGTGACAGAGCTGGAACAACTTACTTAGGGTGAAAGACATGCCAGACCTGAGAGGAGTAAGGGTGACATTTCTTCTCAGAAACCTCCAGTGTCACCACCTTGACAGGCAGCTAAGGCATTAGGGGTACCGCTTTAAAATTGGCGGGGAAAGGGGAGAGGAATAACCTCCTCAAAACCTGGCTGCTCACGTACATTTACCCTCTCCTCTACACAGGTCTCCAAAGTGTGTTTTTCTATGCTGACACCTTCCAGTTGAGCCTTCCAAGAAAGATCTTCAATTTCTAGTGAGTACTCAGCAGGCACATTTATCGGCTGAAGTGGTCTAACTTTTATAAATTTGAGTGATAAATGAAATGACCCTTAAAAAGAGAAACGCTGGGGCTTCAGCTTCACCAGCAGCGGCAGTACTCTTGCTCTGTTCATTTACCAGAAGTAGGCAAGCTTCCTTTTTTTCCCGAGTTGTACTGCTTGTTGCCCTTTCTGTGTACAGCAGGAGAAGAAAGGGCATACCGAAGACTAACCAAAAAAACCCCACCCTTGCTCACTATTAAGTGCCATTATTGTAAACACGTAGCCCGATAAATACAGAAGGAGGCTGATCACCTGGTCTGGCCAAGCTGCTTTGGCGTGGAACCAAGACAAAGGAAGAAGCAGAAGTGTCTCTAAACCAGTTTTACAGTTCCCTGGCTGGGGCCGGCTGCTCCTCTATGCACCTCGCACAACCCAACGGGGGCTGCCTTGTGCCAAGCCACCAGCGTCGCCAGCTGAGCAGTAACTCTGGGCCAAGGTCTTGCCAAGCAGCCCCCCTGAAGAGGGAACACGCAGGGAGGGTCCCGGGCTTGAGGCTGGAAATCTTGGGCAAGCTTACGTTTGGGATTGCGGGTTGATCCTATTGCACCAGGACACAACTCCTAATGAGGGACAGGGGACCTCTCCTAAAACAAGACGATGGAGAACGAAGTTCAGAGAAATAGGCAAATCGGAGGAGTATGAATTCAAACTGCACACAGAAAGTAAGGACCTACAAGCTGGCATTATTCTTGTTCAATCTTGAATGTAAAGGGAGGGAGGTGTCCTGCGGTGTGACAGCCTTCCTTAACTTTTCCATTAACACATTGTTCATAAATAAACTTTCCTCCAGTGCTTCAGGTTTTATTGCTTTTATACATAATATAATCTTCTTCTCTGCTAAACTCTTGGGGACAGACTCTGGTTTACAGTCATAAAAATCATGGCTGAAGCTATTTTCTTCATCTTATGCTACCTTTCTTGGGCAAATCTCAAGCAAGATGACAGTAAACCCCCTCTTGTTTTGTCAGATTCTCTGCTCCTTGGCACAGCTGGGGTGCTCTGATAGCTTGTTAAACCAGAAAGAACATGAGTTAGTGCTGGCTAAATTAGCACTAAACCACCTCGCAAAGGAAACCTTCCAGAAAAAAGGGGACGAAAGCAGGATACTCTTTCCTTTGGTTGTGGCTGATCTCCCTGTGAATTGACCTAAGCTAGTCCAGAGCTGTTTCTCGTGGCTGAACCCACACCTGATGATCAGAGAGTCCTATCTTTGGTTTGTTTTCTTTCCTTATCCTAACAGATGGGTGAAAACCATTTTGCTATAATCTTTTCTGAAATGGTGGTGGTGTTACAAATGGAAAAATATAGCCTGCAACCTCCCTGGTTGTTTAAGTTATACTATTGTGGAAAAGCACTTCCTTGCACTAGAGGCTAATGGTCTTTAAAATCTCACTTTAACAGCCGTCAGGGCCATATCAAAGCCTTGCTGACACCTGAGGTTGTGCGCAGAAGCACCTGCCTCGGCTCACTGCATTGCCCAACCTCAGCGAAAACACCGAGCTTTCTCAGACGCTCTCAGACAGAGGAAACTTCTCTGAAATCAGAGTAGCCGTTTTCAAAAATCTGCAGAAAAAAGCATCATAATGAAGGAACGCACAAAGTCTGTCTCAGTAAGCAAGGATATACATGAAGGCAGAGCTCACGGACCCCAAGAGTGGGCAACTCCTTCTCTCTCTTGAGATGTGCCCAATATTTGAAGCCATCCAACTGCCACCTTCTCTGACCTTCCTCATGTAGCTGATGATACGATTCCAGGGGAACATTGTTTCAAAAGTTGACTTCTGTTGCAATCTTAATTTTTCATCCTTTAAAGCTGCTTCCACTCATTTTCCCATGTTTTTGAGAATGATGTTTTTGTGTGGATAATTGTGTATCTAAGCAACACTTTAACAAGAAAAAGCTTATGCCCTGTCGTTTCAAATGGAGTGTGTCAAACATTAGCATTCACACCTGCTTTTGCCGTTCATTGAAACTTGCAGTCGCATTTCAGATGCCTGAGTAGACCCAAGGTTGTGCAAAAATTGTTTTCTGAACTGCAAGGAAAAAAGAATAATGGCATCCAAATTTTGTTACAATCTTGAGACATCATGTGCTTCAAAAGAATATTTGCATGTGTACTGCCTCTCTGGAGCCAGCACATCTCACGATACTTCTCTTTTCAGGCTAAGAAATAGCATTATCTGGATTTTGCAAGTGATCTTGGGTGTATGTCATATTTCCCCACGTGAGAAGTCAGATAAAACACGATGCCACTCCTGGGCTCTCTAAGCCTCAGAGATGGGAAGGACTGGTTACATCGCTGGCTTATCTTTTGACTGGTTAAAACAACAAACTTGCAGCAATTTTTTCCTGATGTTGTGCAGGAATTCAGAAAATATTTATTTCTTGATACTGTCTCAGCTCTTCTGCTAGAATCAGCCTATAAAGATGGACATGTAGGACAAAAAGGACCTAAACATACAGGGCAAAATCTTTTTACGCTGTCTATTTTTTCCTGAATTTCTGTGTAACCTTCTACAGTTCTGATTTAATGAAAAAAACCTGACCAAGCTATTTCAACTTTTTAATGGTTTGAATATGCCTTCCTGAGTGTCTTATTTCAAAAAGTTCCAGCTGAAAGAAAAGAAGCAAATTCTTAAGTGTCTTTTAGCTCAGGCAGCTCCTCTAATTCGTTCACAGAGGCACAAAGACCTAATTTTAAGTAACTGTAATAGAAATATAGGGTGACAGGACTGCTGACTAACCAGTTATTTCCCATTTTCTATTTCTGCATTTAACTCTTCCTTCCTTAGTATGCATTTCCCTTGACTACTTTTAAATTCAATGATACTGAACAACTTTGCCACTTTATCAAGATCATTTTCAGCTTTTAATTTAATCTGAGATTTTTCTGGTTCTCGCGGCTCTCCCAGCAGCAGTTTTTGTAAATGGACAAACCATTTTATCACACACGTTTTTCCCCCATTTATATCACCATTTGGATTGAAGATCTTTACACCACAGTCATTTCCATCATCAAAGGCTTAAAGTAGACTCAACTCCATATATGCTGAGCACGAGTGACACTGTATTTTTTATTTATCCTCATGAGATAAATGTATTGCTTGCACAGTACTCGGTCTGAGCAAAGAGATGACAGAATATTCAATAAAGAATAACCAAAAGGATTCCATCCTGTTTTCTTTTAATTGAAATGTACTGAATTAATGTCTCATCCAGGTCTCACGTGGGCAAATTTCTGCTAATTGCTGTTTCTGCCTTGATTAAATTTGCCTGCCTAAGACTTGAGAATGAATGTGGACATTTGGCCCATCATTTCTAAAGGAGAAGAAGCTGCAGTGGTAGAAGCTCAGAAAGGTTAAAGTTCATTGAGGAACCACTGTGGGGCTATATTTGTTATCAAGGTATTATCATTTTTTTCACCAACGAGTAAGGAGCACTTACTATGGATTTTTAAACATGAGCAATAGCAGTGCCTCAGCCATATAAGAAATCCCACACGTTAACATCAAACCATTCAATTTCTTATCTTATTGCACTCCAAAGCTTTAATTACTTAAAAGGCTGCTAACGCTTTTCCTCATCTCATGCAATTAGATTTAATTTTCTTCCTGCTTCTCTTGGTTTGATTCAAGAGAGATTGCATTGAAACCTTCCGATGTCTATAGCTAGGTGTGCCACCCATCGATGTCTATACCTAGATGTGCCATCCATCACCATTGACAGACCCGCTGAGCTCAGAGATGTGTTACAGCAATGTCACGCACCAGGAGACGCTGGCAACATCAGACCTACATTTGTTTTATAAACCTAGCATGCCAAACAATGCGGAAGGTGGGATTTCCTAAAGCTCTGTAGACTGGTCTACTATTGACTTCAGCAGAAGCTGGCTATTGAGGAGACAGAAAATTAAACATATTTGATTTGTATGGATTGCTAAACAATTGCCCCTTAGGTTACAATTCTGTTTGTTACTTAAGTGTTTCTGTTCACAAAAGGTTTTATTACAACTTCTAAGATTTACTGTGCTCAGTAGGACTTTCACGTTTCAAATGTTCACCAGCATGAACCCTAACCTTTGTCCTTACTTACCTTCACCCAAAATGTGCTCAGATACGCACTTGATGCTGACGCTCTATGAAAACTGTCTCTTTTGATAAAGGTAAGTAAGGCTTATATGGATCATGGGTACAGGCTATGTCTCCAATAATATCAAGTTGTCTCTATACTAAAAATTGCAGATGAAGTGTTCCATGTCGGTTTTCTGTTGCTCTAACCTTTATGCTACTATGGCAAGAGGTAAAATTCTCGTTGACTTCAACAGCTGCAAAGATAAGGTAATACCGCATTCATTAAATTAATGACACTGTATTTTCCAGCACAACATCAGGAGTGGATATTGTTACATGAAGTTAATTGCCAACAGATCTACCCTTTAATTGTTTTCCTCTTCTCTCCATGATGAAGAGCAATTAAAGTTCACATAAAAGCAAGACATGCTGTCTTGCAAAAATGACCCATCAGTAAAAGTAAGAAAAAATGATGAAGTGTGTGTGATCTGTGTCGAACTGAAGACAATCGGAGAAGGAAGAAACAGTTAGTCCGAAAAAAGAAATGAGGCTCAATAGCAGGATTAACACTAGTGACGACGGACAGGCACGATGGGGAGCAGAAAGAAACTGTAAAGCTTTACTTTTGACTTCTTTGGAAGTTACTAACTCAAAAGACTGCAAAGACATAAAGCAAATATTCAAAATGTAATCAAGCAAATAGATGAACAGTAGAGGAGGGTACGCTAATCGGGAGGGAGGCAGCAGAAATTGAGAGTTCCTGGGAAAGGCAGATGACCGGGGAGCGTTATATATGCTCTAAGAGGAAGGGCAGAGGCTGGGGACCGGCTTGGCTCCATGGGAACACAGCCAGTAGGGATTCATACAGGATTTGGAATTACGAGCCCGACACAAACAGGACAGTTGATAAGCCCAATAATTATGATCCCTCACTGCTATTACAGGCGCAATAACAGGTTTACTGGGAGGTTACCTAGTAATACAGACCGACTAGCTGGAGCCATGCATGTCACCTCCACAGAGAGCCATCAGAGTGGTATTTTGGCTCACCAACATTTGGTTTGCAATCATATCGCCAAGCTCTTGTTAAATGCATAGGGAACCAAAATACAGGTATTTGCTGCCCAGCAGGAATATCACTGAAGACCAAACCGAATGCAGTGCGAAGTGGGAGGTACGTACCCACTAAGTGGACATTGCTCCTTCAACTACCTGACCTAGAGGGACCCTCGAGGCTGCAAAAATGGAGAATCCTTGATTACAACCTCTAGTCTGTCTTTGTTTCGAACCTGAACCAGCACACAGTAACTCAATATAAAACTTCTGACTTCTGAGATGTGGAACCATATCTCATGTGATGCCAGGCAAATTCTTTATTGCCTGATGTCATAGATGGGCTTTGTTTTTTGGGTGACTCCTCTCAGATGCTGTCACGTTTGACATTCAGTTCGGAGACCCCAGGTTTCAGTAGTCCAGCTGAGCATCCCAAACTGCACAGCTACAGCAAAAAGAAGTGCAGTTTGGTCATCCCCTGGCTTAATGTCTCCAGCTGTAAAACAACAAATAGATCTCCACTGTACTGATGTCTGTTCTGAAATGTAGGGTTTCATAGATAGGGGTTAGTACTTAAGAAACCTCTGAAGCTCTTAGATGAAGTAATCTGAGCTGACGTGGCTCTGTAGAAATTACTCAGTTTAGATGACAGAAGCACTGTAATAGCTTCACTTTCTGGGTCTGGCATAACCCTACAGGGGCAGGTAAACTCTAAGCAGTACTGAGACTGATTAAAATAATACTTTCAGAAAATTCTTCTTCCAAAAAGGGCTTCATGTAAAGCAATGAGGTTCCTCCTTCCCACCTTATAGAACAAAAACCCGACAAATTTAGGATCACAATTATTTAATTGTGACCCTTCAGTGGGGACACCTCAAGTCACCCGCATAATTACGTGGATGTACTCCAAGTAAAGCTTCCTGTTGTTGCTCTCAGAAGGCAAGCCGTGATTTAGATTACTCTCCTGCTCGGAGCACCCAACCCATGCCCACACATTTAGGAAATTCCCACCAGTGGTACCCAAAGGACTTAATACTCCCGTGAAGCTACAGCAAGTAGAACACATTGCTACAGTGCCAGGTCCTCATATGAGGAAAATCGATGTAGGATTGCTTCTCTACACAGAAACACGCTTGAAGCACTGACTTGCTGACCTCTGAGCCTCTTGCTCTCTGTTCTTTATCGAGACCACCAGGGTGAGAAAATAACCTTTGAATATCCACTGGCACACTGATCAAAAGATCACAGGCACCTAAGGAATCAGATTTGGCCGCAGCAGACCAAGCCAAAGCACACTCTGATGCTGGTGGCAGACCGCATAGAGGCTGGCAAAGACAAATAACCTGACACTGCAGCTTAATAATACCGTTTGCTCTCCCAACTGCTTTCTCGTTTGGTTTTTGTTTGGGTTTTTTCTTTGACTTCAAGAAGGTCAACTCTGGAGGCAACTGCCCCCTAATTTGAACCAACTGCCAAAGCTGCCCGTACAAGCCGCAGAGAATTGCAGAGCCCTGAGAAAACATAACACCGATGCTACACTCTGGTTTGACTGTCAACTTTTGCTTTACGTTGGCCACATAGACAGGGAAATTGCATTCACGAAGAGCAGAGAGCCAGAACCTTCCCCAGCTGCAGCTCAAATTCATATCCTGAAATATACCAGTAAAGAAGGCAGGGAAAACATATTTTCCCCTTAAAGCCTTCAGACCAACTTGGTTATTTGTGTAATTTCTTGCCAAATTACCACGTGAAGTGCCTGCTTTTGGGCAGGCTCACTCCCTGGCTCCTACCAGGGCAGTCCAACATCTGACCACGCGCTCGCTGAGCTGTCTGACTGCCTTTTGCACATCACTTCCACTGCGTTATTGCCTTCAGCACACCTGGACCTCCAGATTTTCTCGAAAGACTACACACAGAGCGAGAGGAGATTTTAGAAGCGAGTGGTGATGGTGCCTAGGTTGTAGAGGGTAAGCCAAAACGATGTGCTGGGTATGCTGCGTCCCTACAGAGGACGCAGAGAGAAGGGGCTCTAACCCAGCCGACATCCTAAGCAAGGAGAGTGCGGATGCTGGGAGCCAGTTAGCTGGTAGAAACTACCGAATATTATGTGGCCCCTCTTCATGTGAGTTCAAAGCCCATCTCACCACAGGGCTGTGCCTTATCTCTCTGAGATAAGAGCAGAGAAGGGCATGCCCCATCCCTGTGGGTGGAGCTGTCAGTCCACAGGAATACTGAGCCATTTAACAGGATTCCTTGGGGATAAGGAAAGGATGAATAGTCCCGCTCACACCCATCCAACCTGCCCTTAACACCTGTAACCCTCACACAGCTGTAGAGGGAAGATCTTTGCACAATTTCTTCTCAAAACACCTATAACCCACATATGCTCCATCCCAAAGCAATCCATCCACGGTAAGGATGCTTTTTAAAAATATTATGTTGAAAAATCACTTTTATGTATTGTACTGCTTCTTTTGATCTAATTCTTTAGTGCCTGGTGTGGATTTCTATAAAGTAGTTGTATCACTTCATCTTCCAAAGGATTTTGGAATGTGTACTTACATGTAAGAAGCTTAAAATCCAAATTTAGTACTAAGTTGATGTCTCAATACGTTTTAATATGCAGGTATCTAATGTTTATTTTAACATTTAAGAGAGGAAAAAAGATCTGTGTATGGAGTCTAGACTCACGGACTGAGTCAGAAATCCAGAGCTTTGGGCATCCTGGAGTTGCCTTATGTGCCTGAATATGGGGAAAGTTATGACTGCTGATGCTGTACCTGCATCATCTCACTGGGAAGAAAACTGGTCTGAGTTACGCTTTGCTTTAAGACTAACAAAGTGCCAGGAAATACCTGTGATTTGTATTTGGCAAAGGAAGGAAGGAAAAAAAAAAGGAAGGAAAAAAACAAAGTCTGCTGGCAGTTAGACCAATGAATCAAGAATAAATTTCACTGGCTACTTCTACAAGAAATCCGTACAAAAATAATAATAATTGCCTATGAGAAAAATACCTTTTGGAGTGCACAATAATGACAGAATAAATGGGGTAGGCTGACAGCAAGAAATCAGAAATTAGACCAAAGAATAGTCTTACACAGCTCTGAAAATTGAGATGTGTAGATGTGTCTAATGAAAAATAGACTCAACGTTTCATTATTCAGCCACAAACAATGCAATAATAAAAAATGAAAGCCCAGAGCGCTATAAAGAGAGTGTTTTATGGACAGTAAGCCACTGTCTTTGTGGGCTATTCAGGAAAATGCTTTAAGATTAGATTTAACATTTCATTATAACTCTCTCTCCCATCTCTTAAAAGACCCCACTGACACGCTTCTCACCCAGAGGGTTCGACTGCATCCCTGTGTAATTAGGGAAGATACAGAACCGCAGTCAGGGAATTAGAGGAGACAAAGCGCCTCACGAAGGGGAGCTGCTTGGATCTGCAAAGGCCCTGCTCAAGGAGGCTGGAGGGAGCAGTTTTCTCCAAGCCCGACAGTGCCTAACCCTTGTATCCACAGCAGGACGAAGAATTGGAGCCTCCCACCCTCTGCTGAGCTTGCAGAAACCCTGGGAAAACTTGCACCCCTGTCCCTGAATGACTCTATTTCGATGTCTACATATGAAGGATTCACTAGTTTTATTAAACCAGCGAGAGCGGAGTGAGGACGTGAAGAGGCCCAGTGAGTTTTCTGTAAGTTGGAATCCTCTACAGATAAGAGGCTGAGTAAACCCGTGGGCAATTCACCCTTGACAGACACGGTGTCTACTTGCTGTTTGTCAAGCAGTGAGTAAGAAAGCTTTTCGACGCGTCGGCAGGGTAGGAGTGTGTCTAGCTGCAGTAATAAAGTTGATTTGACACATGTAAGAGGTGAAGCTGTTGGGGAAGGCAAGCTGTTTTGACTCTAGATGTCTGGTAGCTCCTGGCGAGGTTGAGTAAAGACAGCATTCCCCTTGCCAATGAACTGTGACATGAAGGCAAGTGAAATTGCTCTGAACCAGGATGACATGATGTTTGAGCTGGTAACGGAATCAAAGGTACAGAAATGAGCTGGCAGGGAGGGAAAAAAGGCACACCATGACAGAACGGCTCTGGAATTGCTCCCCCAGCTGACATTCTGATGTCCACCATTTGGTTTCCACCATTTGGTTGTGAGCGAGACAGCCCTGTGCACTGTTCATTAGGAGTTTTGGGGTTTTAGCGGGACAACTAGTTAATTCACTGGGTTTTCTCGCTTTTGCTGGGCAAACACAACCCCCAATGATGACTGAATACAACTGCGTGGTGGAAGAAGCCCAGCCCGCAGACAGGCTGCTGAGCCCCCCCTGAGCTTTGCCTCTCCACAAGCCGCAGCAGCTTGAAGGTATGAGCGAGGAGAAGCGCTGAGGTGGGGGCAGCAGCTCCTCTCCTGCAGGAGATGCAGACGTAAGTGTTAAAAGCTCTGTCGGGATGGTGTGCAGCGGCCTCGGGACGCCGGTACTCCAGGAGACACTGCTCATGGCGGGGCCACGCAGCTCGGCGCCCTCAGCGCAGCGGCTCTGCCACCGCCTTCACTGTGCCCAAAGGCACAACTCCGCTTCGAGCCACCTTCTGCCGCATCTCCTCACCCTAGAGCAGAGCCTCGCTCCGCAGCAGGCTGGCCCAACTCACGCCAAGCTCTGTAAGCAACCCAGGAGCACCGGCAGGTAGCACGCCAAGAGAAGGTGGAGCTCAGGGCAGCTAGCTGTGGGGAAAACCAATCTTCGGCCTCATCTCGCATGTGAGAGACGCAGGCATTACTGGCTATAAAGAGAGGCTGCACTAGAGGAATATGAGAAACACAATTCTTGGTTCAGCCATTTACACCTGCCAAGACTGCCAAAAAAACCCCTGCTGAGTGTCTCATTCCCTCCGCCCAGGTACAAATGACTGCAGGCAGGGCGATGCAGGGCGATGAAGCGGAGATGAAAACAAACGCTTGCAAATGAGGAGGAAACTTTACATTTCAGTAACCACAGAGAGGAGAAGCCAGGGTTCATGGAGAAGTGAACGGATCTGCACTTACACATCTCCTGAAGATCTCTCTGTTTGCTACAGCAGGTGTAAGGAAAGAGTAGCAGGTGTAAGGAAAGAGTGGGTTTATTAATACACTGACTTCCCCCCCGCCACTTCCATTCAGGTCAGTCATAATGATCTCTTAAAAATACCTGCTCTTGTGATGAAGGAGGCCTAACGTTTAAATAAAATGTTGTTTTAATGACTGGACTATTGAACCTACTTGAAAAGGAAAAGTTAACTGAATTACTCAATGCAAAAAGTAACAATACTTGACAACACCGCTGTAGTCACCGTCACGACTCTATTATAGAGATTAGTCACTATTGATAAAACATTTTCTGAACCTAATGAACGTAAACGCAACAAGGAGCTGTGTGTTTCTCCCTGTCTAATAAAGGTAAAGCATGACACTTATGCTCAGAAGCCCCAAGACAACTGGCTTGTTACAAAACTTAAAAACTGGCAGCGAGAGAAAATCAGTAAGATCTTCTGTCTGCGGGGACAGGATTTCCCAAGCAATACTCCGAGAGCTCCAGACAGCCACAGCTTTACTTGTAGTAAATCTCCTGTATGACCGTTCTTAATGGTGCTTATAAATATTTTTAGAGTAAAAAAGTAAAACATGGTAATTTTAGAGGAAAAAAAATTAAGTTTGGAGTAAAAAGATAATAAAATTCCTCCCCCCAAAACTCACCACTTGCTCATAAAGCGCCGCTTTTCCTAAACACCTATCGGATATGAATCACTGCAGTCAGCCGTAGCCGGCGATGTACACTATGGCACAGCGAGGCTTCGTGTAGCTTAACCCTGTATTCTCACACGCGTCTTAACTTTGCCAGCAGTTAAAGCCACTGCCAAGTTCACCGGTCAGGCACGGCGACAGCCGGGCTACCGCTCAGCCCCTTCGGTAGCCCATGCCTCCCAGCCCCGCGCCGCCTCGCCCGGTAAGGAGCCACCCCGGCAGCAGGGGCACCCCTCGGAGGGCCACCAGCCCCGCTCGCCCCG
>VXBO01005156.1:130417-244136 GCA_013400135.1 Rhinoptilus africanus
GAAGGCGCCGGGGAAGTCCCAGCGGGGCCGCAGGGCGTCGACGCGGATGCCGGCGGCCATGGCCGCCTCGTAGCTCCGCAGGAAGGCGCGCAGCTCCGGCAGGCTGATGTTGAAGATGCGGCTGAAGTTGTGGAGGGTCCGGTTCCAGCGCAGCTGCGCCGCCGCCTCCGACGGGCTCTCCAGGGCCGAGAAGACGGTGGCGCCGGCGCTCAGGTACGCCGCGATGAGGGCGGCCAGCAGCAGGAACCGCNGTGCCGCCGAGCCCGGCCCGGGGGAGGGACGGGGCGGGGCGGCCCGGCCCTGTCTTACCTTGTCCTGCCTTGTCCTACCTTTTCCTGCCTTTTCCTACCTTGTCCTGCCTTGTCCAGCCCCGTCCTGCCGTGCCCTGCCCGCCGGTGCCCCGGTCTCCGCTCGCCACCGCGGCACCGGACGGCTGCCGCCCCCCCGGGGAAGGAGGGGGGGGACACGGCAAAGGCGGCTGCCCCCCTCGATGCACCTTGCCTTTGCGGAGGTTTGTTTTTTGTTGATTCTTTTTTTAGCTTCAAAATCTTTTTTTCTGGATGCCCCGTGCCGAGAGCGGTGGTTTTGAGGGAGCTGGTGGCGTTCGGTGGGGCAGTAATTAATTAATTCCAGCCATTTCTAGGGGCAGGGATTGTTGTTTCTGATCTGCCTCCAGCTTCTGGGCTGCGCAAAGTTAGACCCGAGAAAATGATACATTTTGGTTTCGGTGCCAAACGCCCATTCAATCTTAGCTAGAGTCTGAAAGGTGATTTTTTTTTTCCCTTCCCCTAAATCAGTGGATTCTTGACTGTTTGGCTTGCAATAAACACTCTATCCTTTCTTATCCATTAGGTTGCAGTAAGAACTGCAGTCCTTTCCTGAGAGACTTGTAGTAAATAATAACATTCTTGTTTGTTTTTGTTTTTTTTTTAAAAAAAGAGAGAATTCATGCCAATAAAGCCTTGCAAAGAGGATGGGAGCAATGCCGGTCCTGTAAACGAGTGTGCAGGGGACGGTAACACATGTAGGAAAGCTCTGGGCTTGGAAGAGCAAATACTCCCCGCAATTTGCAACTGCTAATGTCAGTCTCACCTGGATGGGATTTTGTTCCGTGGTTTATGTGTGGGGTTTTTTTAACCTAGGTTTTATATTTTTTATACGGGAAAATCCTTGCTGCCTCTAGGTAGCAGCTACTTCATGCATTTTAGCAAATGGATATTTACTGTTGCTAGGACTTCTCCATAGCTGCTCTTCACACATTTATTTCTTATCTTGGATCCGAGAGATTTTGCTCTGCCCTGAGATTTCATGTTACTGTCAGTTACCCTGTATCCATGTTCGTAACGGGAGGCTTTCCTCCCTTCCTCACTGACTGCTCATACTCGCCAGGTGAGGAAAATGGCTTGGCACCTACGCTGCCAAGTGAGAGGGCTTTCCCAGGGAAAGACCACAGATAAAATGCAACAATTTAGTTCACAAAATACTTTCGTGTCATATTTTCATACCACTAACACATTTCAACTTTGCATTTTGCCATTATTGCTTTTGTGCTAAAGCATTTTGCTCAGTAGAGGTGGAAGGAGAGTGTCTAGAAGTATCACAGATTTCCAATCTCCTGTGCTGCTCAAGGGAACCGATATGACATGTTATCCTTAAGAAAAAAAGTGGCTCCTATTTCAAAGTGTCAGTTGTGTCCCATTGTAAATACTAAACCCAAATAAAAATAAAATAATTAAACCAATAAATCACAAACTCAATAGCTGTGGGAAGTAATGGCGGATCTCAAGGACAAAAGAAGTGGAAAGAACCCCAGGAAAGTGTATCAGACCTAATCAAAAGCCCATCAAAACGAGTGGAAAGTCTCCCACAGATAGGCAAGGGCTTAATGTAATAGGTCAGATATGGACCATTTAGTGCCAATGGCTATAGTTAGAAATAATTTCCACTCTGGTAATCCAGGAATGATTACGTGCAATCCACTGTGTCAGCTGCTGTAAATCTAAGCTAATTTACCTGAATGCACAGGACTTACGCTGCTGCAGCTGGGTATTGGGGTTTGGATTCCTGTTATTTTTGTGTTTGTAGAGGAAATAGTTCTGATCCATTTTTTGTTTCAGCTGAAAACATTAAAAAATGAGTGTTCAGTTCTCTGGAGTGCTCAGCAATTTCAGCGAGTGTGAAAAGCAAATGACATTTTTAGTGGGAAAACAGTTAGAAAAGTCTGTGCAACTTACATTTCCCCATGCCATGCATTGTGCCCTCTTGGGTGGTGGTGGTTGGGCTGTAGATGGGGACTGAAAAATTGGCTATTTCCTCGGGTGATGGGACCGAATCTTCTCCAAGCAGTAGAAGCTGACTGAGTCTGGAGTCTGCGGTGACCTTTCTGGAGACATCCTGCCTATGGAAGGATGACGGTGGTGGGATGCTGATTAGCTTGAAGAATAACGTAACAGATAGGAAAACATGCTGGTAACTTTCCATGAAGGAAAAAAAGCTAAGCTTAAGCAGCAAGCAACATGGTTTAGCTGCTTCAGCATGGACAAGACAATATTTCAAGCATCACCAAATCATGGTTTCTAAGAATTCGAGCTGTTGACAGATTTTCAAAATGTTTTGACAACTCTTTTCACAAAGATTTTTTTACTTAGAGTCTTGAAAATTTGTCACCGTTTTGCAAAAATATTCCTCTTTTTTGGTTATAAAGTTAGGTGGGAAAAAAAAAAAAAGAAACGTCTCTATTTTTTTCATTAAAGTCTTGCTGAAAATGTATGGTCCTTTCCAAAATAAATGAGTCCTGGAAAAACTCCATTAGCTGGATACAATTCCTCCACAGCTACAGGATTTTGGCTTAAAGGAAGGTCACGGTTTTGGTTAATCTGTTTGGGGAAATGCCCTGAAGTTGCTGCTGCATCTCTACTTGGGGAAAACTCCTAAAGGCAGCCATTTGGTTAAATGAATGATGATTTTATCAATTTGCTTGATTAATTGAATCAAATCTCCAGGCATTAGGCAAAAAATATCACCATCTTTAAAACCGTTTGCGTCAGATTTTTTTTGGAAGCTGACGGTCAACTGTAAGTTGGGTTTTACGCTAAAATTGGAGCCCTGCACTGTGGGCGCATGGTATGCATGGCACCAGCCATTTTGTTTGCCAGGAGGCCGCTGTTTGGGAAAGCAATTATTTTAATAATCAAACAGTGATGTTTACATTATTAGCTCGGTTGTTTAGAGTGAAGCTCGTGCAAAGAAATGAGAAGCATTCATTAAGTGTTTAATTAAACCATTGTCTGAAAATAGGTTGTAACACTGAACATCACGTCTCATTATTAAAGAATAAACTTTAATATGGTATTTTCAAACTTAAACAGCGCAGTTAGTGTTATTCCTTTCAAGGCAATAGTTCTTTTTTTTCCTTTTGTGGGTAAAATCATGGTTTGATCATGTGACTTACAGGCAAGTTAGCAAGATCACTTCTTTCGACTTCAGGGATCCACAGTTTGATTCTTGGTTTCAATACAAGCTTTGCTTGTACATGTCCCCACTGACCCTACAGTGAATATCTGCTGAGGAAAAAAAAATCAAGTATGAAGTTTAGGCACTTTTTACTGCTATATCGGCATGGAAATGCCTCGAGGAATTACTTGGAAGTGTCTCACGCAATTTGAATGTAAATATGCCCTACAGTCCCCGACCTGAAATGTACCCCTGGTTTGGAGGACCTGGACATATTTTCTACCTTGACAGTGACCAAAGACAAACCGATTTGTACCTGTTACTGCCGCTGGGATTAACGTGCAGATGTTTTTTGTGCTGCTCTTTATACAGCCCACTATGGTTCAGTTTTTGGTCTGTAACGTGCGCCAAGGAAATTACTTTTCTATGAGTGGCCTTATGGTTAGTCTGGATGCTCCACAAACCGCACAGGCAAATGAGATGGTCCTCTTCTTCCCGTGTACCGCCTACTGGGTTTAAGGGGACAGTCTCTGCTTTGGTATTACTTTTGTAATTAAAAGAAATGGATGAGGTAATTGGCAGTCTATGCAATCAGAGCGTTGGTAGCATTGTAAGCAAGGGCTTCAGTCATAATGCATAACGTAAGTAAATATGCCAGTTTTCTAAGTTAGGAGTCTGGATACTTCTGGGATGGAGGGCGAATTCTTCCTGGTACCCTAATTAGTGCGATGACAGATTGAGACAGAGAAAAGTATGCTAACTACAAAGTATTAGGTGAAGAGTATTTTCCCATGGAGCCTTAGATGTTACTAATGTCTCCTCCTCCTCCTCCTCTTAGAGTACTTTTGTGGATTTTGAAGGAAAAGACCAGCCCAGTGACCCAAACGGCCATTTATACTCTCTTGCCTCCTGTCTGTATCAGGGTGAACTTTTGGGGAGGGGAGAGAGAAAACAGGCAGGCTTGTAGCTGATCTTGAAGCCACGAGTTGCCTACTGCAGCCAGCTGGGTTGAAAAGCGAGTTGTTTTATGGGTTGGCGAGCAGGTGATCCGTCTTGAGTCTTGGGCTGAAAGTGTTACCAGGTACCTGAGCTCTGTAAGCCCTGGTGACTCTGTCAGTAGCACTCTGGCTTTCATGAGAGCAGAGCTGAAGAAGCGGATGAGATAAGCTTGGGAATCCTTTGGGAACCCTTTCTTGTACTCCCAAACTCAAAATCAAGTCCGTGTGAGAAGCAGGAGTCAGCCTATGCAAGTTTTGCCTTGCTAGGTCCAACTGCTAGGGGATGCTAAGATGCATTGAAACAGGAGTTCACTAAAGAGGTTAACTAAACTGTTAACTAACTGTTAACTAAAGAGGTGCTTTTACTAGGAGAATATTTCCATGAATTTAAGAGAAATAGAAAACAATTGCTGTTTAAATCAAGAGATTCCTGCATGCTTCCTGCTAATTTATGAATAGTTATGCAACCGCCTTTCTTTTCCTTTTATTTTTCCTGAGGCCCGATGATAATCTAACTGCGCTTTCTCACTTCCACTGTTCTCACTGAGAGAGAGAATAATCTAATTAGCTATTCATCCCTGACAATTACATTCAATTGAAACGTGATGAATAGCCACTTTCAAAAGACCTGATCCTGTATAGCGCTCTGAGCATCCTGAGCCCATGAATGTGGTCTCACTCGCTGGTAACGTCTATGGAAGCTGAAGGCACCCTGCATCTCGTGCAGCTTGTTCTGTATTGAGATGACTTATTTTCATCTCAGTCTTTAGCGGTATGGAACTTCACGTTTTATGGGCAAACCTGCCACTCCGGTGGGTTATATTCTTCCTGCATTAGTTCTGCTAATTTGTCTTCTATTGTTGCTTTGCGCAGGGAAATCTCAGTCAGTGGCTCAGCATGCAAAAGATTTTTAATACATTTTAATAATGGAAAGACAGTATCCTACAACTCGGGGAGAAGCAGCTTTGTAATATTTCTGAGACCCTACAAAGGATAATTTCTGAATACACAACCCGCTGTCGAGTTCATGTAGACTATTAGACAAAAAACCAGTCACCTTCTTGGGTTTTTTTTGGACCTCAACTTCTTCGGCACAAGCAGGGCCAGGACTTTCAGAAGAGATCGGAATCCTTCAGTCCTCCAAGTGAAGGGCTGAATTTTTGAAAGGACTGAATGGTCAATTAGGCAGCAAAAGAGTTCTGCAGCCTGCCATTTCTCTTGACAATAATTTGGAGGAAAGAGGAAAGCTCTTTGTCAATCTCTCTATTAAGGTGGGAGAGGTGGCCCCTGTATTCAAAGAGGGGTCGAGGTTCACAGTGCTGCAGAGGGGAGGGATGGACGGACAGATGTGCAGACGGATGGATGCAGGAACCTGCAGAAGGGGATTGGTGCAGCTCTTGAGAATCCTGCATCCTCCAAATCCATGCTTGCCTGTGTACCACAGAGCTGCAGGGAGCTTGCCAGGAAGGGAAGTAATTTTAGAGTGTGATTTGGGAAATGATTCAGTTTAGAAATCGCTATTTTTGAAGGGCTACTTTCAGCTGGGATCCAGTCCCCAGCATGTTCCCAGAAGCACTCGCCTTGCTGCAGCAGAGCGTGGTGCTGGGTGGGGGGAGGAGAAATGTCTGTCTGGGACCTGGGAGCCCTGAACTGCGTGCCACCACTGAGAAAACAATTCATGGGAATGGGTCCTTCTCCCATTTCACGCCCCATCCTGCATTTGGCAGGTGGGTGCTTTAGCCTGGCTAGCTAGATGGACAGGACAAAGGTAACTCTGCCCAACCTCCCAAGGGCTTCACCATCCTCAATGGAAGGACCACTACGTGTATCTAGAAATGGGTCTGCTGGGCAGACAGTTTTGAGACAGGAAAGCCTATTTTATCCTGCTGACATAAAAGCCGAGGTCAGCTTAAGGAATTTATCAAGCAAAGTTACGAAATGGCAAACAAACACCTTTTCCATGCCATCTAAAGATGTACTGTATGTATTTTACAAACCCTGCAGCTGTGTCTCACAAATCTCTCCAGCCGGTGGCACTGAAATGAAGCCTGCTAAGCTGACACCCCCTCCATCAGGCTGAGGATTTACAGAAGTGCAGCGCAGGCAGCATTTGATCACAGCACTGAAGAAAACGTTGGAAACCCTTTTGGCCTGCCAGATTTGCTTTCTAGGGTGAGAAGCTGCAGAAGGTGATCCTGCACTGATTAACATCCGTCAGTTATCAATAAAAAAGTTAAAATGCCCCTTCCACTATGGATTTGTCCCTCTTTTTGCATTCAGGTAGGTGCTGGGTGATGGTCCTCTGAGGCCATTTACCCTGCTAAGCTTTTCATAAACAGGTTCCACTCCTGACTAAGCAACTTCATACAATTTGGTTTGTTCTCGAGGACACGGGGAGTCGAAGTGCGTGGCTGAAGACTATGCTCCGGTTCCAATGCAGGTATCAAGATGGCTCACTGGTGATGATTTTGGGAGGCATTAGTGTTTATTCCAACCTAAATGATTCTATGATTCTATCAATCACCATGGTGTCTGACCCAAGGCTCCTGGGAGTGACTGCCTGGTGGGTTTCCCAGCAGTGGACCAAGCCCAGATGAGACACGTGCCTGAGTGTGTGCGTGTAGGTACGAAACAAGATGGTAATTTCTCTTGAAATGAAATAAAAAGCTGATCTTCGAGTTGATTGATCATCAGTGTATCCTGCATTATGGCAGTGTTAGAAGTATGGGTAAGTTCATCATCTGAAAGGTCATGGAGGACCGCTGCAGTACCAGTCTCACTTGTCCCTGTGGCACTGGAGATTCATCTCACTCCATTAAGTGCCCAACTTTACACAAGGTCTCATTTTCATCCATGCCTCTCTTGCTTTTGTCAAGCATTGCTAGGAAGTAGAAGCATGGGTCGTTTTCCAGGTTGCTTCCCTGCTCCTGTCCACCTTCTGACGCACAGCAGATGAGTATCCCAGCCCCTCACCTTGCATCTAGCAGAGACACTGCTGACTCTTCCACAGTGTTAGCCAAGCCTCACGCAGATGCTGCCTGTGGAAACCATGATTCACTGTGAAAGAGGGGAAGAAATGATGGGAAAAAGGGGCCTGTATGATAGATTCTATATCCGGGAGGATGAGGAAAGCAACATATCATCTTTTGAACAAATGCTAAACTTCTGCTGGGAAGCAGAAGGTGCAGAAAGATCGTGATGGTCAGGAGGGCTCCCTTTTACAGCTGCCCATTCCTGCTTCAAACGTGGTGAGCAAACAGAGGAACGTATCAAGCTTTCAAAAAAAAAAAAAAATTCGGGTTTGCTATTTATAGGGTTTTAAAGGACTTTTCTTTCCAGATTAAGATTTTCCATTATTTATGGCCACATAAAAGATGTTTTATGTGTAATACCAATACATTCTTTGTGCATGTAATGAAAGACAGACAACTGCTGTGCCACTGAGGGTTGCAAATTGTGTCAGGGAAAAGAGACAAACCTGCATTCAGGACCAGATTCATTTTCATCTGTGCTCTTCCTTAGCCTGGAAATGAACTTCAGCCACCCTAGTTTTCCTATTTTTAGTGTAGGCCACTGCCCTTATTCACCTGGGCGCCAGGGGAAAATTGAACAAAGTTGTTTGTCAGCATTTTGCCGTCATTTTACAAATGAGCAGTTAAAGTGGTGGAAAGGGAAAGCGATTAATCTTCTTTCAGTGGACTTAATCCGTTGTAGGTGTGCTGTGACCAATGCTGTCACTTTGGTTTTATAGCACTGGGGTATGATTTAGCCTGTAACAAGCACTTATCTGGTGAAACACAAAAAATAAAAATGCACAGTGAAGAACATATAATATTGGGACCTAGCTACATGGTGTGCTTCAGGTAAAAAAATACCTTAGGTAAGGAATGAGATGAATGTAAAAGAATAGCGGGGAGAAAGATACCTAAAAGTGGACACTTCAGATGCAGAGTAAATAATGGTGACTCTGAGAGATCACCTCTGCAGCTCAGCATCTGTGAGAAGCGCAGGGGATGGAGAATAGAAAGGAGCACAGGCTTTCTTAAAAATATTTCTGAAAGCTCCATCAGCCTTACAATCCTCTTGAAAGATTTCCTCACAGCCAGACAGTCTCCCTTCGTGTTGGTTAACTTCCAGTTAACCTAGCTAGTCAGCATGGTCCGACGCAGAGGGTGGAAAGTTTTCAAGCATTGCTGGCCAAGCTATGTTTTCCTTTTCTAAATGAGAGGGTCAGTCGGCTAACAGACAACATTTTGGAGATACCAGATCCCTCCCTCATGAAAGCAAGCTGCTGCTGGGCAGCTGAGTGTCATTATCCTCCAGCAGACAGGGGCTGCTGGCTCTCCTTCCCATCTCAAGATGCAACCATTGCTGTTTTGCTGTGCCTGTGTCATTCAGGCTCACCCCGTGTGCCATCCGCTGCCACCCTGCTATCAGTTAATGACTCCTGGTTGTCTGATTCAGGCTTAGAAAATGTGGGGTTTCTCACCAGCTCTGTGCTGATTTATTACATCACCTTTATTACATCCCATTACATCCAATAATTTCTCTTCCGTTTGCCTGCCTTACCATTCTGACCTTGGTCCTGTTTCTCTCTTTAGGTTGAGAAATATTCCAGAATAGGTTTTGCTTTTATTTTAATGCATTATCATATAGATCCACTGGAGGGGCAATGAAATCACCGCTGGGATTTTGGCAAGCTTCCCACCATCCACGAAGGAAATAAAGAGCGTCCTGCTGGTGTGATGATCATTGTACTGGGGAGACCTTGTCACGCTGACAGTGATATAAGGGTATAAAACTCTGCTATGAAGAAAATGTGTGCTCGAGCGAGCAGGCTTCATTCCTGCCCAAATGCCAGTGTGGTTTATTATTTCCTAATGAAATGAAATATATTTGTGCTCTCTGAAGTAGACTGTGTTGATTTAATTCATATTTTATGATCAAGATTCTAAATTTCATATCTTTTATGTTTTGTAAGTAGTGAGCAGGGATTTAGTTGCATGACACCCATTAATATCAATACAGCTAACTCACCATGCCCTTCTTTAAAGAATTATTTTATACATAACAACATGGAATTTCACCTCTCGATATTTCTCTCAGTCTCTGCAGGAAAAAAATGGTGATAGCTAATCTGAAGGCAAACACATATTTTATTATTGCTCTCAAAGCAATAAGCATTTTTAGTACTCTCAATTTTTCCTGCTGACAAACAACAGGCAGCGTCAAACATAGAAATCAAATAGCTGCTTTTTTGTGGGCTGGGTTGGGGAAAGTAACAGAACAATCTCCAGCAAGGAATCACAGATTATTGTTTATTTTATGCAATTTCAGCGTGCTGCCTTTTGATTTTTTTTGCTTTAGAGTATTGGTATGCTCTAAGTTAGGGAGATACTTCTCCAGTGTGAAATCCTCTTAAAAAGGAACGTCTGCTTTTCTAGATGAAACTTTCTGAGTTTGCTTCCTTTCTCACATATGAATAAAAATGATCCAACTACTGTTGAGAATGAGAATAGTGAAAAAAAGACATGTTTTCCAAGCAAAAGATATGAACTTTGTTCTTTCATTGTTATTACAAACCATGTATTCTGACTTTTGTTTCAACCATTAAATTTTGTCTCTCTGTGCCTCCCACTACGAAAAGACAAAATTCACATCTCAAACGCTCATTGTTCATCCTGTCACTATCCAGGAGAATGGAACGACCTGGTGGTGATCCTGGATGATTTTGAGTGTCTTACAGCAGACGGAAAGACCTGTCAACATCACCTGAGGACTGCTGGTGGGTCTTGGACATAGCAACATGTGCTATTTGAGCTCAGCTTAGGGAGAACTCTTGCCAGGAGAAGGTCTGTGCTGCAGGATGGGCCCACTGGCTGAACCTGCAGCACAGTGTGCACTTTGCAGGAACTACCTGTGGGATCACACTTGTATTGCGCTCTCCCTCAAGTAAGAAAACGTTACACTTGTCAAAGTTTAGTCATCTTAAAAAGAGGCTTTCCTGATTCACCTTGTGAATCAGAGACACAAAATGCAGCTTATTCTGGTGGTACTTCATAAGGGTTGGACTCATGGTGGCCCAGTCACATTTTTCACTGGTTTGAGATTACAAACCATTCTTTTTGCTCTGAATTTAAATGGGTGAATACTTCCACTTCGGCAAGCATAGAGTGTCCCTGAACTTTTGCATTTCTGGTCATGAAGATGATGGAGTACTACCCCAGTCATTGATGCTGTATCAATTCCATCAAGCAAATTCTCCCCACTGTGATCAAGCACTGAAGTTTAAGGGCAGCCAATGCAATACAACGAAACAGAAATTGTCACCTTAACTGCAGTTTATGGAAACTTGTGTCATGAGTTTCAGCCTAACAACAAAGCAAATCTATAGATAGAGAGGTAATCCACCAGAAATGACTGAGGAGGGAAGTGTCTGGATTTTATCAGTTGAGTATTGAATAATTACGAGCTATCAGTGTGGATGCTCAGGTCTCACACACACTGGAAGTGTGTAGCTGATAGAGATATAGCTCAGGAGTTCATTATTTGACAGCTATGGGAGTTATGAATCCCAGGGACTGCCTGATCTTAGGATGTTACTTCTAGGCTGCATCATATTTAAGTTAGCTGAGACTGAATTCCTTAGGGCTTGGATCAGAGGGATGAAGATCAGGGAAAGAAAAGCTTCGTTTAAGCTAAAGCATTGGCCCAAGAGCAAAAGGGTGTCTATTGCCCATGAATACACTGAGAATGGATATTTGAAAAGGTTCCTA
The DNA here is from genome assembly GCA_013400135.1 of Rhinoptilus africanus. Taxonomy (NCBI): domain Eukaryota; kingdom Metazoa; phylum Chordata; class Aves; order Charadriiformes; family Glareolidae; genus Rhinoptilus; species Rhinoptilus africanus. The sequence continues at coordinate 141,645 of VXBO01005156.1, forward strand.
GCTGTTCTTCCAGTAGGAAGAATTGGAGCAAAAGGTTGTAATGCCTGTAAGGTGGAGTCTGAATTGTTTTATAAACAGTGATGTCTGCAATAGCAGAAAATTTAATGTAATGGCTAAAGTGCTCCTTAACATTGTCAGATATTTTAACATGGATAACATACAGACCTCAGTCTTATAACGTATTTCCTCCTGATCACTGCTAAAATGGGTGTCCTGTTTCTATGCTCTTTTCACAGCAATAAATGTTGACTTTTGGAAGTCAAATGTTGTAGACTGGCAGGGGAATGCATTTAGGAAGAAAGGCTTAGCATGGTTTATCTAGAAGATCCTGATCAGTGTAAACAAAATAAAAAAGAAATACGTTTGTTATATTTTACCAACATAAAGGCTCCTCAAGGTCTCCGCCATTCAGAACCCATCAGGAATTTTCAAACTGAAGAGGAGAAAGAAATGTTTGCTAAAAGACAGATTTTAAACATCAAGCTGCCTGTTCTTTAATTGATCTTTTACACTGGATTATGCAGGAGATCTCTACTCATGGTTAGATTTGGAAAGCCAGTAAAATATATTCTGCTGAGAACTACTTCACATTAAGCCTGCAACCTGGGAATCTTTTACAACACAGCAATTGTCCTGAATGTTCATTTCAAGGCAGACACTGCTCTGTACATTTAAAGCAATGATTTGTCTTTCAGATCCACTGGGTTTGGTGTTTTCCACTTGATTAAGAAGCATAGAAATAACATGATGGAGTGAAAATGGATAATAGATGGGGTTTTGTTAAATGCAACACTAGCTCCTTCCTGAACTAGAAAGGCAAAAATCTGGGGCAGACCCCATTCAAACCCCTATTTCTAAACATCAGATGGTCCTGAAATTATGTAGCCCTGATTCTGCTCCACTTGGCATCACAGGTATGCTACATGGCTGCACTAACATCCACATTTCACCAGAATATGTGCAATTAGAGTCATGACCTAGTTTTCTAAAATAGGCCAGATCTGGCACCTCTACACTTGGAAGCCTGGAAGGTAAGTGCAAGCGATCTCGAGTAGGAAAGCTGCCAAATTCAGTCCATGGGGCTGCTCCTAGTTCAGTGAAACATGATGGGAAAGTCCAGAAATGGGGGAATGATGGTCACATGCAATAGCTGTTTGCCAAACAACTGTATTGCCATTTTTAGGAGAGGCCCTGTTACACTTACTCATATTGACGTTTAGTTTCTTATCACTGCATATGGATCTCCTCTTTTGTGCTCTTCTCCCAGCCTCCTCAATCAGTATCTTCTTGGTGAGAAGATGACAAGTAATTAGGAGATTAGGTTCTGAACTGCTGCTGCTAGCAGATAGAGTCACAGAAAACAGATTAAATGTTTACTGCTACGCTTCCTATCTTGCAACGTGAATCTACATCCGTATCTCCTAGGTTCCTATTTAGTACTCGTGTAGAAACCTGTCATCTTCTATATAGCAGCAAAGCTTTGCTGGAAGAGCAAAGAGGGTGAAGGCGGATGGTGTCTCAGTCCTTCCTCCAGCTCTCACAGTCCCATGCTGCATTCTGCCTGTTCCTGATCCTGATGGATCACTTCGGTAAGTCTCGGCAATAAAGCACTCCTCACAATCATTTCCCAACAGACACATGATAGCTATAAGCTATCTCCTTGTCTCTTATATTAAATTCCCTGGTACTAATGGATTATGTCCTTCAGCATCGTCAATATTATTAAGAACAATACTGTTACGTTGGAAACTCAATCAACCCTCACCTTTAACATTAATTGTTTAAAGGATTTTTCCCTTAGCAGCCCAAAGGGAAGCAAATATCCTGGATCCATCAAAGCATCTCAGACATAAAAGACACCGAATAGTGATTGGCAGTCCTTGTTTTCACTTTACCCACAAAGAAAAGCAGATAATTAGAAAAGAAAATAAATAAAGACACTGGTGGAAGAAAAGGGGATTTATATGGTGCCATTGGTCCTTAAGAAAGTCTTCCTGCTTGCGTCTGCCTTACACACTAGCAGTTCAGCTATTTCTCAAAGGCAAGTGGGTTGATTTCACAGCAGGTTTTGATGCATCTTTTGGGGGACCTGGGTCTAAGCATTGCCCAGCTGTGGTTTGTATTTCTGCTTCCCAATGTATTTCTGCTGTTTCCACACATGCAAGGAAAACTCCTGTACTCTGTTCTCCTTTTGAGCACAGCTGACTAAAGGCAAAGAAGATTCTAATTTAACTCAGAACTGAACTGACTTTTTGGATTAAAATTTCAGAGTTGAATAATCAGAATTTTGCTGTCTTCCTATATATGTTTACAAAGCAATATTGTCCCAAATGGCTGCTGATGCAGTGCTTTCTCAGTCCCACTAAATGTAGGAAGAAATCTATTTCGAGTTAATTCCCAGCCAAAGAGATTGAAAGGCTGCCCTTGCTATTTGCATTGTTTATTTGCACCAGTAGAAGTCTGCCGAATTCAGGCTTCGTCCTGAAAATACGAAGAACTCAGTCCCTTTTCCAGCAAAGCCTTTCATCGTGGGGCTTAAGTTTGAAACACATGAGCAGTTCCTAGTGGCATCTGCAGGATAGGTCATCTTCAACAGCTTCAGTTAAGCACACATATCCTTCTGGACCAGAGGGATTTGTTTCCATGTTGTTCAGAGCAAAACACTTTAAAGAAATGTCTGTCAATAGAGGGTAGCTGCGGAGTTGTTGGCCATGGTGCTTTCTATAGGCAAGCAGGGCAGGGGACGGGGGACCACCTCTAGCGGGCAATGGCATTTGGGAAGGTCAGGAGGCTTGTCTTCATGCCTGAAAATTTCTGTTCTGCTTCATCCCAAAGATTTGGTTTCACACCAGCAGGCTCCCACAGGCTTTGGGGGTTTCTGCTTGGCTTCAGGGGAGAGGTGGGTCCACTGCAGACCTCTGCCCGGTGGGTGAAATCCTGCAGAGGTGGAGGATGAAATAGCAGAGCTTTGCTCAGCCCTCGGAAGTCTAAATGGCTGCTGGTGAAGGAGGCTTTTGTGCTACAGACCAAAACCCGGCCCAGGCATGACTCCACTGCGCTGAGTGCTTTTAATCTGATGGAGCCTTCTTTATTCAAATGGCATCACTCTCGACTGACATCAGGAGTGAAAACTGATCCTTTTGAATAGAGATGTTTCTGTCCCCAATTATAACTGGACTTTAGTAACTTTCCCTCTATACTGCTTTGGCCATGCAATATTTTCTTTCATTTCAGTGCCTGTGTGGGAAGAAAGCCTGGAGATCATTGCCTGTAGGCATCAATTCTACTCTAGAAAGGGAGAGTTTATGAAGGCAGGTGCACAGGAGATAAATGGATAATATGTCCTTGTGTTGACAGGAAATGTTACAGGCATGGAAAAAGTTTTTATTTCAACGTCGCTATAAAACATGAAGCCAATAGCTTTATAGATAGTGAAGAATATACTGAACACACTCATCCGATCCATACTAACGTGAAGAGGACTCTGACTCAGATGAGTTGAAGGCAGGTCAGTCTGAAACCACCTTGCTCACAGCAAACAAAGTGGTGACGGACAGTGCACGGGTAGGTGGAGAGCTTAGTTCAGGCCAGTGAATCTGGTGGTGTGCACAGGACATCCTCTAGCTGTAGGAATACATTATGGTACTGTGGGGTGGAAATCAGCTTGTGAAGCTGAAAGCCTTAATGTTCAGGAACTCAGAATGTGGCTCACCAGGAATGTCCTGTAATAATCTAAAATATGGTGGTTTGGGTTGCTATTTGCTTTGTTTTGTTTTGTTCTATGAGCCCTTACTGCAGCTTTTAGTGGCCTTCCAGAGATGAGCTTTCAGCTCAGGTGGAGCACATTTAGAGCGCGGGCAGTGTGAAGTGCTCTGTGATGGAGCAGCCTTGCTACAGTTTCACTTTCTGTATTTGTCTTGGTTTAAACAAATAAGAAGGAAATAGTTAACAATTAAACTTAACAGATAAAGCTGTTAATGGCTACTGAACACATTAAAAACAGTTTTCTGTGTGCAGCACCTTTAAGCCTCTGAGGATTCTGCTTGTGTACAGAAACAGCCGTCATTTTGCTCCCAGCTGCAGGCAGTAACACAGGGGTCCTGTGTTTGTCCAAACTCTGGCTTCAAAATCTTACTTCTGTTCTTTCTTGGCATTGCTTGTTCAATCCAGAGTTGCTCAGACCAAAAAGATATCCCTAACCTGTGTGCATGGGAAGCAAGAAAGCCACAGGTCAAGGTTTGTCGGTTAAATAAACTAGTATAATAAACTAAATAATGCCAGGGGAGAATTATCCACAAAACCTTTCCCAGAATTTTGTGCTGCTTTTGCCATTGAGAAAGTTGGCCACTTCAGCTCCCAAGAGAAGAAATACCACCTTTGGCTCAAATATTTTCAATGCAGGGTTTTCCCTCCTGCATGCTGTGAGGTACTTGTGAACTGTCAGAACTGGCAAAAAACTGCAAAATGCTCCTTCAAATGAATTCAGAGTGATCATTTTGAAAGATATGTTGTAAAAGCCTTGTTTTTCGAAGACGTTAGGTACCCTTTCATACGGTGTTGAGCATCCTTGTGCTCGTTATCTTTAGTAGGACAGGAGGAGCTTGCTGGGATGTAGGACTGGGCATGGGACTGGTTGTGGAGTTGCAGTTTCCTTCCCCTTCCATCTTCTGACGTGAACCAGAAAAGCGATCTTTTATTTTAAAAATAACTGTGGTGACCATCTGAATCATCATTGTGGATACTGAGGCTGATTATTTGCTCTCCTGAACCTTGCCTTGACGATTTCTTTCCAGAACTATAGGAAATGTTGTTAATACTATTTGTTCTGGGAAAGGATTGCTCCCATCAATTTGCAGCTAATTCAGTTCTATTGTTCTTTGCCACTACATGGCAATCCCAGCTCCTGAATTCTTAGTTTGTTATGAAATGCAAACTAGAGTGTCATGGTTAAGGAATCATGCCCCATAATACATCTTTAAATTGATGTTTTAATGCATATAAATTACAGCAGTTTTAATCAGTGCACTATAAATTTTTATTGCTATGAATGAGCTCTAGAAACATTATTTATGAGGAATCAAGTAAGATTTTATAGTGGGAACCTTAAAGGGCCTCCTTTCACTTAGTTAACTAAAAGCAAAGCAACTTTACCGAAATCAGTGAAATGATGTGACAGTAAGTAGAAGCAGAGCTTTCTCCTCCCTCTTTACTGAGCGCATCTGACTTCCTAGACAGTCAGGTAGTTAGCAGAAGACTTTAATGGCTGCCGAGTGTCTGCCTGTTACACAAAGTCTCAAAACACGGTCAGGTTTTTAAGTTTAACAGAAATGCCAAGGATTCTCAGTACCTGAGGACACAACATGGAGTCTTGCATCCGTATTATTTTCTCAGAAAGAATAACAGAAGTTTTTATGTGCTTGGGAGATATCTAGTCATCTAAGAATCTTCCCTAGTTTGGGGAGTATTTTAAGGACAAAAGACTTGTGTTGACCTTTCAGAAGCAGAATTAACACATTCTTAACGAATAATGCCTACTTTGGAGGAAAGAACTTCTTGGTAAACATTGATAGTGGAACTAAGCAACTATATTGGCTTCAGCTGAGTTGTCAACTGACCTGCTTGTACAGAACACAGGAAATAAAACTATGGGAATTTTATTTGACTTAGTTGTAGAGGGTACCAAGAAAATGCCCATTACGGAGTGAAAACTGCCCGTTGTGCACTGTAAAGAGTAGTAAGCCCCAGTGTAACAAGACGACCATTAAAATGTCAGGAAATGTCAGAAAAAGGCTATGTCAGTGATTCTGCAAAAATGTTTTGAGCAGCTACAGGATTTTGCTAGAGAATGCTTGCAGAATGAACGAGAAACACTTTTCCTGATAGAAGTCACGTGATTTTCTCTCATCCCGAAAGATTAGAAATTCAGAATCTCAGTCAAAACTGTTTTTTCTGATTTAGAGCAGTCCTTATGGCCCTGAGGAAGACTGATACTCAAACACAATTTGGACAGCTTTGTGAAAGAAGATATACTGCCTGCTGTAGGAACCCAGGTCCTAAAAAAGTGACCATGTAGCTGGCAGAGAAGGCAAGCAAAACCCCTGATGGTTTAATATGACAAGGAAGTGTTAAAGTTGTCTTGATGAAAGCTCTGACTATTCTATCTGACTATTTTAATTAATGGAGACATTGTCTCTTAGGACCAGAGGGGACAGTCTGACCATCTGTTGTGATTTAACCTCAGCGGCAGCCAGGACCACGCAACTTGTTGCTCACTCTTGTGGTCAGTGAGAGAACCCGTGGGTTGAGATAAAGACAATTTAATAAGTAAAGCAAAAGCCATGCACACAAGCAAAGCAAAACAAGGACTTCATTCAGCGCTTCCCATGGTCAGGCAGGTATTCAGCCAACTCCAGGAAAGCATTCATCATGTGTAATGCTGACTTGGGAAGACAAACACCATCACTCTGAATGCCTTCCCTTTCTTCTTCCCCTACCTTTATATGCTGAGCATGAGGTCACATGGTACGGAATGGTCCTTTGGTCAGTTGGGGTCAGCTGTCCCGACTGTGTCCCCTCCCACCTTCTTGTGCCCCCAAGTCTACTCACTGGCAGGGCGGTATAAGGAGCAGAAAAGGCCTTGACTGCTTGACTGACACCAGCGTGATATCAACAGTATTTCTCACCCCAAATCCAAACCACAGCACTATACCAGCTGCTAGTTAAAAATTCTATCCCCATGAAACCATGACACCATCAGGTCAAAGGAGAATTTCATCCCATTATTTTTCTGGGGAGCCCAAGACATTGTGTCTAACTCAAGCACGACTTTTGGAAATATATCTAGTCTTGATTTCAATGCTTCAGTAAGTTGCAGTGATTAATCACACTTGAAGTTTAAAATGTGCACCTGGTTTCTAATTAGGGTTTGTTTGGCTCTAGTTTCCAGACATTAGTTCTTGTTTCATACTTAGTATTTGAGTTCTTGTTTAGTACTTACTATCTGTCCTTTGTGAAAGTGTTTACAATCCAGACTCTTCCTGGTTTTCTTTTTGAATGTGACATCATATCTACTCCGGTATTTAGAGTAGTCCTCAGCCTGCTTGAGCTAAATCTCAAACTGGAGTCCTCTATACTGTGACCTTATATTTGTAGAGTGGAGATGTCCCCAAGCTCAGTCTTGACCCGTGTCTAAGAAATAAAGAGAGGAAACAAGGTGAAATAAAGAGTGGAAACGGGGTGCATGGGGGCAGATGACAGAAACATGAAATCCTTTGTTCTGGCTGATGCCCTATGCTGTGCGCTTGCCAGGTTTTCCATGGCAGGGCTGGGGTACAGACGTGGCTTCATATTGAACTGGAGCAGAGCTTTCAGAAGGAAACAGAGGGGCTGCCAGGGATCACAAGGCAGGCATGGAAAGTCTTTAGAAAATCCTCTGGCTGACCCTGTTTTCCAAGCACAAAATCATTCCTGTACTTTTCCCCCTGCCTCCTCTTCAAGAAAGGGAGTGAAAGATGAATTTAGTGTTACAGCATCTGTTTTACTAGTGATTTGCATCCTGGTCAAAACACAGCAGCAGGCACAATAATGCATTCTGGGTCTGTCAAATACTGGAAGTTAAAAAAAAGGAGATATAAATCACATTGCAACCACAGAAAAGCCTGTTTTATAAATAAGGGGACAGTGGAGATGAAGGGAAACTGTTTCGCGCCTGGCTGTCCAATATATAATTTACTACATGTAAGATACTTAAACTGCAAGAAAGAAAAAAAAGGCACTTCTATGAGGGAGAAAGACAAGGGACAACCTAAGGATAGAGACTGGCAAACTGGTCTCAGCTTGCATGGTGACCTGCAGCCATTCAGAAATTAAAAGGAAAATTGTTGTTAAAGAAACAGCATGTGCTGTGTGGCTGTGGAGGTCCCCTTGCAGCAGTTTCCTGGAGGGTGGCCCTTCTCTTACTGCACATGTGGTCGCAGACCTGCAGGAACTTCGCGTACTTGGAAACTTCGTCAAGTTTTGCAGAGATGGGGAGCTCTGTGTGTCTCTAAGCAGAGAGCCTGATCGCAGATCCAAAGGGGTGGCGTTCAGACTGAACGCGTGTTGGCTGAGGTATTTTGGATGCTAATAATCTAACTAAACCTGTCTGGTTTTCAGAAGGTTCGCAGCAGGTGCCTTTTCTCACCAGTGCCATCCTGTGCCCTGTTCCATATTTCTCTGGCAGACCACTGGGGTAGGGGAAAGGAGACCTGTTCACAGGGAAAGCCTCTGAAATTTTAAAATGGAAACAAAGTGGTTTTCCCAGTCTCTCATTCTTGGAAATACCTGAAGAGATGTGAAATGGAGGGGTGTAAGGCTGTTCATGCTGGTTTCCTTAGGTGCTCGGTGAGGTGGGCTTTGTGAACCTCACCTTAGACCCGTCTCTCTGCCTATAATGCAAAACCGAGATGGGGTTGGGCCCGGGGCAGCAGCACAGAGGCAGCTCTGGAGTGTCCATCTCCAACCTGGGACTGGGAACTCAGCTCTGCATAGCCGCTACCCCGGGCACATTGTTTTGTATCAAGGCGGTTACGTGTCCTCTGGGCCTCGTCCCGTAGCACTTTGCAGTGCTGCACTGTGCAGGGTGGATGTGGTAGGTTGGGTTGGGGCTTGGGGGACGCCTCTGCAGCACCGTCCATGGTGGGGAGGCACGTTCCTTGTCCACAGCTCTGATGAGCTATTAGTAGGAACTACTCTTGCTTCCCTGTTGGACACAACACCTTCACAGAGTGGTGACTGGCTTTTCGTGCTGCAGGGAAACCTCTCAAGCAGTGGGACAGAACGGAAATGTGTTGGCAGTGCCTTCTCAGTCCCGCAGCTTTTTGTCAAGGTTAAAAAATCATTTGGAAATTAAACTTGGAATCAATTTATTTCAGCTCCTCCTACTTTCTCCTCTCCTCCCCGTCTTCCTTCTGCCTCATCTTCCCTGCAGAAAAAAAATCACTATGCACCTCAAGGGGGACAGTCCTGCAGGACAAGCTGGGAATTAATCTTGTTGCTGAAATGAAGAATGGAAAAGTTCTCCAAAACTTTGCCATCCATTTATAAAAGGTAAGACTTATGATTGATTTGGTTTCCCTTTCTTATTAATCTTTGCCATCTTCAGCCATTCAAGAAATGTAAGTCAGCCCCCCACCCCAGAGTCATTAAGGAGAATAAAAAGGTTTCCTTTCTCTACCTGCTTTTTCTGAGCATTGTGGGATCACATTTTACTGATGTTTCTCTGCAACATATGAAAATGGAAACATACTTAAAAAACAAAATAGGGCCTTAAGAGGAATATCACCTTTCACTGAATTTGTGATAAAACTATATGATTTAGCTTTTAGATACAGTGTGAAAAAAAGGAAACATGTGCATCTTTATTTAATGGATGTGTCCTTCGGGAGTAAGGACCTTTTGGTAACATTTGCTTTGAACATGCTCACAGAAGTCTTCTCCTTGGCCTGCTGGCATACACCTGCGTCTATTGGACATGGCAGGACGTAGGGTCTCATAGCATTGCAGTGGCTGTCGAGTAACTCCGGGATTTGTTGAAGTACTCCTTACCCTTCACTCCAAGGTTACTGCCTGTGGGTCTCTCCCAACCTCTCTCCATGAATGACAGACAGATGGACAGAGTGAAAGATGACACAGTAGGAAAAATTAGCTTGGCTGCCATTAGTTGGTGGTGAAACCCTACTCAGATGATTTCCTCCGGCACAAATCAAGATGAATAATCTTGTTTATGCTCAACAATCCTATGGCTAAGATATGGAAAGCTAGAATTAAAATGTGCTGGGAGAGCAAGGTGTATGTTTTGGAGCTCAGGATAGGGGAACTGCATGTCAGCAGAGGTACTGAGAGGGGAAAAGCCTCCCAGGCTCCCAGAGGCATGCCTGGATTGTAGATGGCTGGGTATGAATTTCTTCCTTTCTTTGAGCATTATATGAGAAAATCCTAGTTTATATGGCTTTACTAAATGGGCCTGACTGTAAAAGTGGGTGCTATATATTAGTATAATACAAATAATATTAATGTAGATGCGCTACAGTAAATTTCTAACATATTTTCCTTTCCTTCTCTTGCACTTTTTTCAGATGGGGAGGAGGTATTTCTATTTATTGGACCGAGCTGATGAATCAGATCTAGAAGGGATGAAGGATCATTAGGTCTCTCAGGTGCGTTGCCCTTCAGTGCATCACTGTCTCTTGCAGCCGTAATGGGTACGATGGGCCACGGAGCTCTTGCCAAGGACCTGTGGGGAGCTGAACCTCTGGTGGCCTGGGAAGTTGCACAGACTTGATAAAAGCCTCGGTGCTGTCAGGAGTCTGTGTGAAAGTTATTATTTGAATTTGTTGTAGTGAGAGACTGCCTCTCCAGACAGAGAGGAAATAAAAAATTTTTAAAAATTAGTTTAAGATATTAAAAATGTACTGTTTAGTGCAACTAAAGCTATGCTTACGCAGACAGGAGGGGTCAGCTGTAACCTCCATCCACAGTCCCTGAGCCATGACCCTCTGCAGCAGACACCCTACTCCATCTGCAAGTGGTATCCCATGCTAGGGCTTGAAATTTCTTTGCATCTGCTCATTTCAATATATTCAAAACTGAGCCAGGCCTTGGACCTGTCTATTTCAATGTCAAGAAATCTTCCCAATAGCCAAAAATTTCCTTTCTAAATTTGATCCATTTGTCTCTATTTTTTACCTTCTTTCCTTTCCCACCCAAAGCTACCATGAATAATTCTGCATTTTTAAAATTTACATCTTAGACAATTCAGAAATATTTGTACGTAGCTATCACGTTCCCTCTTATACTGCTATTAACCTGCCAAACTGGTGTGTATACAGTCTTGTGTGGACAATTTGTGGGCAGGATTGCTTTTCCCCGGTACTTGAAGCTGCTTTTGATACATCTTTCTGTAACTTCTCACTCTATTTCAATGAATTCAGGGCAACCCCACCTCCCCAGTATATTTCAGTCTTACTCGTTTTTGGAATTTTCTTGCTGATCTTTAGCTCATTAGTGGAGAAGACCTGAAGTAGGTCATATAAACCTTTTAATCCCACTATTGCAAATCTGTGTGCTGTAGGTAACTAATACTAGCAATGAATGTTATCAGCCTCAAGGTGAAGGTAATAAATCTTGCTTGACTTCAGGACACTTTGCCAAGTGACTGATTAAAAACAATCCTCATGGAAATCGTGTCCTCTTCAACTGGCCCATAAAAACACAAGCATATTCCCCTTTTCTTAGTTAACTCCAGTACCTTTAGTAGAAGAAAACTGTCAGTTCTCTGAGAAGACTTGAATATCCTGTTTTGAAGTTTCCAGCACTACTCTTCACTCCTGGCCACTGTGCTCTGCAGGTATTCAGTTCTGCTGGACGGACACCTGGGCTGCAGAAGAAGACCAAGGATTAATATGATTTTTCCTCAATGCTATTAGGCTGCAGGTCTCCACCTGCAGACAGCGTTTTTGGAGAAGACATGTCCCACCCCAGGAGCAAAAGCTGGAATGAGAAGCATGGCTGGCAGCAAAAGTGCTTTGTGGAGACAGACAGATGGCTGTTTGGCAGCGTTGGGGGGCAAGGGGGTATTTGGAGGGGAGGAAAGAAGGCAAGGTAATGGAGAAGAGGCATTAACTGCAAAATTCAGATGGGAATGAGAGAGATAAGATACTGCTTAAAAAATTGGGTGGTTTTTAAGAGACATTATTTTGCTGTCAAGTGAATTATAGAGGGGAAAGGGAGATTATTCATTAGATGCATCATAGAGACAGGACATAAAGGATTAGAAATGCTGTTTGAGCCATAAAGCTTTCACCAAGCAGGGAAAGAGTAATGATTTTGTTTTTATTGTGCTGTCTTCAGGCTGACAAAGTTCTAATTTTGTTCCAAAAATAAAGTTATGAGCCAAATATAAAGGGCTTTTAAATCGTGTGTGTTTGCTTCTGTGATGCTGTTGACTGTGCACAAGACAGTTTGATAACTATCTGTCAGAGACGTTAGAGAAACCTCATGCTTTATGGGAGCCCAAACAATCCTCACAATAAATGCAGATGAAATTTCTTCCTATTGATTAGCCTTCTGGCTGTTTTTATTTGCTACAGCAGCATCCTCCATGAGCATAAGGGCGAATACCCGGTGACTTGCAAGAAATGGCAGTCTGACTGTAGCTGCGTATGGGAAGAGGGCTACGTTTGCTGTGCCTCCACTGGGTCTGCGTCCTTCAGCCCAGAGTCATGAAACGCTGCTCCAAAAAGAGTCTGGTCGGCCTCTCACCCCCACCCTCCTGGCTCACAGGTGTACAAACTCATGCAGCTCCTTTCAGCCCATCTATCAGCCGTGCTCTGGGGGATCGTGCTGCTGCCACCTCTTGTGGCTGCTGCTAGCCCAGCATCGCTGAGCCCATCCAGCCCAAAGCATCCAGCCTGCCTCTCACTCCAACTGACAAACCCAGTAAAGACAGATGAATTACCCATAGATGAATTGCCCCTATCAAGCTGGAGAATTGATCTGACAAAGGAATACCAGGCACTTCAATTCTATTACTTCAAATTTATTATGACTTAGACAGCCCCTTGACTGGCTGTGGGGGAAGCTTTAATAACAATTTCCAGTGCATTTTAGTTACCAGAACACCAAGTACTGCTTTTTTACAACACTCAGAACAAGGAATGTAATAAATAGGCTCAAATCCCCTCTGTAAGCAAAATTCAAGACTCAGAGGAGCACTCTTAACCCACCAAGCTCACAGCAACCAAAAGCATTTTACATTCAAAGCGCATAGGAAGGCAATATTACAATGCAGTGCCCTGCACTCTTTTGAGCCATTCACTCTTTTGAATCGCTCTTACGTGAGTCACATAGGTTGAGTGAAAATGCAGACCTGATCTGGTAGCTACACTCTTTTCTTCTCCCCAGCTCCCTTCTCCCATTTTTCTTAATCCTCTCCCTTCAGCTCCTTAACAGTACATTTATCTCAATTTTCGAATTGAAGTTCACAAAGGGAAGGATGTATTAAGCACCCAATGAACATATAAAGGTTGTGACACATGAATGAAGCACCGAAAAGATAATGAGATATATATAAAAAACGTTATTCTGACTTATAAGACTTGGAGAGTCACATTTTCATACATCCTAAGCAATTTGAAAGCTAGAAATATACCTAAAAGAAATTTCACAAAGGTAGCTTACACTTGCTCATTGATGCTTTCGTAATGTTCATGTCTTTCTCTTTTTCATGAGTTCCAGCAGATGACTACCTTAATTAAAGCAGAAAATGTTGTTAGCAGTTCCTATGTGTATTAGCTTCCTCTTTGGGCTGCACTGTACAATTAAACTAATTTCTTAGACCTTATTTCTCAAAATTATCTGTTTCTTCCCATAGGATATTCTGATTTTTGTCAGGCACTGAAGCAAGTTCTTCCTCACCAGCATTACTTTTTTTTGAGTCACGGTATTGCATAAAACCAAAATATGAAATAAATATTTCTAAGCTTGAGCCACAAGTAGTTTCAGAAGCTTATATTTTAAGCACTCTTTTATTTACTCTCTAATAACTAGTGTCATGCTGAGCCTCCTCTTCTCTACCTTAACGAGTATTTTTTCATGGAGCTCTTCAAACACACAAGCGAGGTGTTGTGCATCATGTCTCAGAAAAAAAACCCAGTGTCTTCTTTAGGAAAGAGATTATGTTTATCTTTAGTAATTTTATTCTATCCTTCGTCCCTCTTTCCTTTGTGTCTAGATTTGTTCTCAATCTTGCATATTGTTAAAGTCCAATTAATTAATGTCTTTCTCTGTCACTTCTTTCCACTATTTTAAGTGTGGGTAATCCAGGGAAAGGTCATTAGCTGCCAAGCTAAACAGAATGGAGGCAGCTGTAAAACAAAGCCCAGATAAAATCATACCAAACCTGGAAGGATTGGGCTGAAAAGCAAGATTGTTTGTCTGTGCTTAACATTTGCCTGACAGAACTACAAAAGTGCTTAATTTAGCCCTGGAAACAAAACTAAAACCATTATTGGCAAGGACTTGAAGAAAGGAGACTGTTGATAAATAACAGTCGTACTTGGCACTTTTCTTTCTCCAGAAAATGCTTTACAAACTTTAACTAATTAACTAAAATACAGTGTATTTCACACCCTGTGTATCTCCTCTAGTACAGTAGTACTGGTTTTAAGCTTTGCTGCTTCTGTGATAGCCAGACAAAGACTAACCAAGGTTAATGCTCTGTGTTTAGAGGTACAGTAAAGCTTGTTCTGGTGGAGAAATGGACCTGGTTTCGTCGAGTGACTGGTCTTAGTGTATACTAATGTACACAGCTTTGCCAAACAGCAGCCAACACTTCTTAATGGAGAGGCATTGTCTAACTGGGCATTAAAGAGGGAAAACCCATCATATTTACTCATAGTCCCTGGGTGGAAGGGTTGGGGAGAAGGTGAGGTGCTGGCAGGGAGCTGCCAGGTCAGGGCAGTTCACACCTTCCTGGCTTGTGAGGCTGTATAGATTGTAGGTTGAAGGCGATAATATTGTGTACTTTGCTTTTTTTTTAAATAAAATTCCCTTGAGGGCTGTCCCTTACTGCATATCCATAGTGGAGTCCAGAGGACCCATCTAAGGTGCAGCCACCGGTGCAAACCACAATATGAGGACTAGGAGGAATGTCACCGTCTCTGCAGTCTCCACTCTTTGTTAAGTGAGTCTCTGCAGTGACCATGAGATTGGCCTATAGAAAAGTTATATACAGTTACAGTTATTAATACTGAATACTAATAATTAAATAAGCTTTACCTTTGCCTCCAGTGGAACCCGGCATGCATTACTAAAAGCAGAGGAAGTCTCAGTTTTGGTTTCTGTCTCCATTTCTCACACTTGCTGTGCAGCACAGCAGCTGTTTAACATGAAAAACAGCGTCCAGTTCTTCTTTATGATGGACAAAACACCAAGCCTCGTAGGATTCAAAATACTTGGTAGAGCACAGATCATCCTCATCATGCTCTCATGCATCAGGGATGACTATGTTTTTCCACTTTGGTCATCGGGTTCTATCTTGCATCTCCAGCTTTTCTCGCTTTGCCTTTCCCAGAGATCTGAAATGAAAAGAGGGATGTATTTGTAAGTGACAACACCAATTTCCTTTGCACTGATAAGTAAAAATCAACCCTTCTTTTTAGCAAGAAGAAAATTACTCTGCCATTTGTATGTTATCGGCCTCTCTTATAAAATGTTATGCCATCCAAAGCTCTGGCAATCTGCTACAAACACAGTTGTGGCGCAGTACATTGTACAAACAGCACGCCATGACAGCAATAAACCCAGCCCTAGCATTAGAGGGAAAAATAATTTGGTGCTGATTAGCCATTTACGTCTGTGCAAGCTGACTACGAAATGCCATGGGAGAGGTTGTGAGCCAGCCCTCTTCACCCTGTGTGCTTCCTGCCAGCTTCTCCACAGAGCTTGGTGCTGTAAGGTGCGAGCCACGTCTCTCAAAGAGCTGAGGGAAGGAGGGTCTCCAAAACTTGAGCAGGGCCTCAGGAGCTCCTGCTGCTTCCATTCCAGTGGGTTGGCACTGGGGTGGTCTGGCACTGAGGTGGTCCAGCAGCTCCACCACAGCATGGTCGTGCCTTGCTGTCGTGCCAGGAGCAGCCCCAATGGTGGCACAGCCCTGGTGCCGTAGCAGGAACCACAGACTCTTTGTCCTTCAAGGACTGAACACTTCAAAGTCTCCAAAATCTTGTGTTTTTAATGACGATTAGAAGAAGTAGAGAGAAAGCAAGGGTTTTATCTGGTGCAGGTCTTCTCCATGGCTATTGCAACTAATTCCTGTTTACTGCGTCTTCAGGGGCTCAGACAAGAGTCATGTTTTGGCATCTGCAGCTGAGCCTGGTTTGGCAGCCCTGCACCATCCCTGCCAAGCCAAAAAGCACAGGAGCAAGATGTGGGACCTCTGGAGATTTGTGTGAGCAAGTTGGGTGGATGTGTGACTGAAGGACAGGGAGGGAAGAAGAAACCAATCCCATTTTGGGTAGACGTCTGCCCAACTGCTAGTTGCAGACCTGGTTAGTTTTCCAGATTCTAATAAATTTCAGCTGTAAGCAAAGAGAAGGTGAAGTCATTGCCATACTCCCAACTGCTCTGCCGCTAAATCTGATGAACCACACACTGCACCATGATTTTGGGCAGAGAAGGAGCCTGCAGGAATTGCGGCTCAGAGCTCCTGCCTCCGTGGATGTGAAGGCAATGTGGGAATCCAAGCACAAAACAGCTGATACTGTGCCTCGGTTGTCACAACTCATTCATTTTCAAGCATTTTTTCTTTAGCATGGTTTATTAGAAGCAGAAGGTGATTAACTCCAGATGGTGTTACTCAGTTTTAAATGTCCTTTCAAAGGGAAAGGCTGTTTCCCATTGTATGATTTCGCAAGTTCCACTACAATTGAAAATATTGTCGGTAACGTAATAATAAAGTTAGAAAAAGGTACAGAGAAGGGCATCTGAATAATCGAAGATTATTTCCCAGCCAGGAAAGATTAAACAGGTTATGGGTCCTCAGTGTCAGGAGGAGATGGCCAGAGCAAAATGAAATAGAGGTCAGGAAGACAGGGAAGGTTTATTCACTGCTCCTCCTACAGCAGTGTTATGAGGCACCCCACAAAATTGCTGGGTGGCAGGTTTAAAATGAAAATAATGAAGTATTACTTCATACGGTTCATAATTCAGTCGCAGAACTCATTGCCACCAGCCACCGGAGACCCATCATTCAAATGGCTGCAAGAAGAAATTAGCTCATTCAGGGAAGAGAGGTCTGCCAGGGCCTCTTAACACACAGAGGTGTTCACACACAGGCACGTTCGGGAGCCACAAAGCTGGTGTTTTGGTGGAAGTATTGCTGTACGTGCTCCTGGTTCTTATTGCGTCCCCTAAAGCACTTGCCAGAGGGATCTTTGGTCCGATCCAGTGCAGCAGTTACTGTGTAAGAAGTTCTCAGCTGAAGTCAGGAAGGTGACATTAAGCACCACATGCCCCTGTACAAATAATCAGTCTACATGACATGCACAGAACAGGGCTGGGTGTTGCAAAAATATGTAAACTCAGATATAGCACTTAATGAACCTGTCCAAAAATACCTATCAGCAAAAGAGGGGGTTAGACATAAGGACTTCCCTCGCCTCGGTCTTGTGATTCAGATGGTGGCAAATGGCTTTTAAAATATCAATGGAGGATACGGCCTTTCATCAAGAGGGAAGATAAAACTGTCTGGTATTTTCACGATGAGATGTAGCTGCCTGAGGTAGGCATCTCGGTGGCAATGCTGTCCATCCCTCTGATGTTCTGACTATATCCCTTAAACAGCGTGTATCACCAAATGTGGTTATGAATGGCCAGTTGTTTTCAGATGAGAGGACCGATGACTTCCCAAGTCATCCTACTGGTTTAGAGATGACATGGGGCACGTTCTTCTGTAACGGACAACAGTTTTTTAGGACCCACCACAACCACAACTCTTGAAAGTAAATGCAGAAGATTGCTCGAGGGTTTCCAGAACCTTAGAGAGTCCCTTGCATTTCGCAATCCAGCATCCTCATTTCAGAAAGGCGGGGTGGCTTGGTGGGAATTTCCTGGGTGAAGCCTTTAACACCTTTCCTCCCTGCAAGTGGCATTTGCATCATTATCAAGCAAAAAATATTATTATGGTTCTCCTGAGCACCATAGTAAGAGCAGGGGCAGTACTTACCCATATAAAATGCAGGAGTGTGAAGTTTCTTCTGCCAAGCACATGTGTGGGCTGTAAGGTAGCACAGTACAATCCTGATTTTTCTAGTCTTACTCATTGCACAGTGTTGTCACTCAGAGTTGGTGCAAAGTACCTGTGAGATGCTAGAACAGCAAAACAGATTTTATAATAATTACGAATCACAGAGGAAAAAAAAAGCCTTTTAATGCAAAATAATAGAAAGACATTCAGTATTTCTAATGATCCCTCTAATCTGAACAGGACTTGACTTTTATATTTTGGAAGAGAAGGACTGATCAGACATGCTTCCAGTGCAGCTGCAGAAAATGCTATTTCGTGGCTGATTATCCATCCATAATTCAGGATGGTGAATTCTGCTTTTCTTTTCAGTTTCGCACAGCCCATTTGTTTCCAAACTATTTAGGTTTCCAACAGCATTTAAAGCAGTAGAATCCATGCCAGAAGGTAATACCTCTGTAGTCTTACCCGGATGTGTGTTTGGTAGCAGCAGTGTGTGCCCCAAGGTACCAGAGTAGAGTTGGCAGAGCAGGGTTCAGCTGGCTCCTCTGCGTGCTGATGCAGGTCATGTGTGTTACTAAAGCACGTCTTGTGTGCGGGAAAAGCAATCCCTGTTTATCACGCTGTAGGGAAAATACCAGCTGGAGGGTTTGTGTAGCCTTGTGGTTTTGAGGTTTGTGTCTGGGTCCTCCTGAGAGTACTGCAGTCTTCAGATTTAAAAATTGGTGGCCACGCTGTGTTTTTTGAGGTGGCAGAACCCTGGGCTACCTAATTGACATACGATATACAATTTATATGGTTAGGGGTACACATAGACTGAGCTACTGTGATTCTTCTCCACGCCAGGAGATGCCATCCATGTCAGGATGACCTGCAGCTGCATTTACTTTACCTCTGCAGAATTAAGTTTTCTAGTGATGCCTGAGTCCTGCTGACTCAGCATCTGATTTGTACACATTTCTTTCAGAATAAATAATAGCATTTTTCCAATCAGTTGGCCTCATCCTCCCCCCTGGCCTTGAAAAATCTATGAATCTGAAAAACAGAAGCTGGAGAAGGATTTCTGCTTGTGTGAGGAAAATCTTTTTATTTTTCATTATTAATATTTCTAATTTAGATTTACGGATTTCCAAGCTGGGGTGTTCAAAAATCATGTGGAACTGCAGCTACAAACCCTCTTTCTACCTATTTGGGGACAGCTGACATTCCAGGTTAACAAGCAGCTTTTTATATGTTTTGATTTGCACTTGGAGAAAGAATCATAAATATTCCTCACTTCAGCAGGAGAAAAAAGTTCCATCAATATAAAAAAGAGCTTCAGTTCATAGGAACCGCATAGGATTCATGCTGTGTCGATTATGCTGCTGTATTTAAGGTTTGAGTTATATAAGTTTTGAGACTGATGCAGTCTTATCTTGATTTAAAGTCAGTGGTTAAACCTTACATCGTTAAAAGAACGGTGTGCAATAAATGCTCTGTGAAAACAACTTAATTTCTTGGCTTTATGCTTCTGTGAGACACTGCAAAGTAACTGGAAGAGATCAGCACCTAAGAATCACTGATGTGAAGATTTGCAACGTATCATTAGCTTTTGGGAGACATCAGAATCATTGGTGTTACCACACCTTTGAAAAAGTCATCTACAATGAGGAGAGAGGGAGAAAGGCCTTAATTGCTCTGTGTGTTCATTTAAGGATTTTTTCAATATGCAATTGATAAAATACAATATCTCATGGTAATGTGCAATTTCGAAGTATTAAAAATAATTGTCAGAATGCACCTTTCAGTAGCTTTTTATGGTTTTTTAGTTTCACGTACCTGGGGAGGCTTTTCATTTGTGGCTTATTGATGTAGTGGCCCTGAGGGGGATGTGAAAGTGCTTTTCCCTGTTCAGAATTTCTAAACCTGTTTATTTGTGTAACGCATATATTCTTGGTATTTCTGTTATGCGCAGTTCCAGTGGAAATAAATATTCTTTATTTCAGCTAACTGAAATCCAAACGCTATATTAAATTAGATATAGTTACTCATTTTTAAGTGGTTACTCTTGTCCTTTTTATTAGCGCTGTTAATTTCCTTAAACATCTCTCATGTTAACGTGAGGTCACCCAAATGAAGAGTGTTATAACTCAGCCAGAACTGGGGCTAACAGTGGAAGGGAGAAGCCTGCCAGCTGTGGCTCCTTGATCCTGAGTGTTACCACTGATCCCCTACGCACCCCTGGGGCTGTGCGTAACCCCCGACCATGGAGGTATCTAGCCCTGAAGCTACAGAGGTGTACCCAGTCCTCTGCAGATCTTCTCATCTCCAAATATTTGCTTCCCCACTTCTTGTTTTCTGCATCGCTATATATCGGCCCTATTGCATTTTACAGATTTCTACCCTGAGGTACATTGACTGCAAAGTGCTTTGAGATCCCAAACCCAGGGGAGACACACAACCCATCTGATTCTCCCCAGCCTTGCACCCCTGGGCCCAGTTAAATCCTGGTAAATGCCAAGCAGCGGCAGGTCAGGGTGGGAAGCCTTTGCAGGTTTCAATAAGACCCAAGGCAGCCGAACAAACTAATTTTTTTTTTTTTTACATAGGAAATAGTCATAGTGATTATCATATTAAAATCAATGTTGTGAACTGTCAGTTATGGACTGCATTAGCTCTGCCCTGCCAGGAACTCGCTCCTCTTCTCCACACAAGCCTCCTGAAACTGCAAGGGAACAAACATTTCTCACCAAGCCCGAGAGCCTTCTGCTCTTAATCTATAAATATTTGCTTTTCTCACTGAATCTGCCAGCATCCATTAGAGTCACCATTAACGGGCCATTATGGGATTTGAACTAATCATTGCAATTTACAAAATCGTTTCAAGCACAAAAACTTGCAGGAGCAGCTGAGTGGTGAACGCGTACTCAGGGGACAGCAAGAGTTTTCCTAGCAAACTTGCTGGCGGCGGAGGAGGAAGGCAGTTTGAAAGGGGAGCAGTCAGCCTAGCTCCAGCCCTGATTAGTGAGAAAGGAACATTCTGGTCTGTGATAGAGGAAGGAGCAGCCTGAGGTGTTTTGAACCTTCTCAACAAGCAGGGGAGGCAGAGGAAAGCACAAGGGAAGACAGTCGGCCAAGCATCAGCACAGCACCCGCAATTGTTTTAATTAGTAAGGGGACAGAAGAATGAGGAAGAGAGTTCTCTGGTGCAAAGTCAGAGCATGTCAGGTTTACTCCACTTTCCACTCCACAACTCCCACTAAGTTGTGCTTTGAACACCCACGTGCCCGCTGATGATTGAGAATTCATAGATTTGCATGAAGGGGTTTTAATTAGGGTCCTCTTGTGACTTTGCGGACAAATTGACCGCTCCCTTACAAACAGTATCCATCAGCATTGTGTCTCTTCGCTGCTGTAGGACCATCATGCCCCCCCAGATCAGCTCTAGTGTGCAACGTTAATTTGGTATTTTAGCACAGCCGGGAGCCCCTTTTCAACTGTCCCTGTGCCACACATTATTCTGTTCATACTCTTGAAGCTGGAAGAGTCAACCCTTGAGACAGGGGACTACAGCAGAGCTTCTCAGCCAGCCAACCTGAGCTGTTGGGGGGGCTATTGCAGCTGGCGCAGCTGCAAGCAGATCTCTTGCCAAATCCCAAGCCCAGGTCTCAAGTACACACCAGTTGACCAGCATAATCAAGTTTGCATTCGTTTGGGTTTGAATTCCAAACCAGTATCTAACCGTGACCAAGTCTGACATTCTCTTTTTTAAATGCCATTTCTAGATACGCGCAGAACTGAGTTTTGGGTTAAGCCAGTCTGATCTCGTATTGGGTACTTGTTTTGAGGACCTGCTGAAATTAGAAAAAGTTAGAAAATAATATGTGCAGCCTACACACATAATTTTGCAATTTTTTCTTACTTAGAAGGCTTAGATGGAAATGACCCAAGATGTGTTGAAGAGAAGTGCAGAGAATATAAATCCAATGAGAACAATTAATAATGAGTGATGTGCATTTCTGAGCAGTACGTGCTCGGAAGAAGTGAAGCACTTACTTGCCTTGGAAGCTTGGAGCTGGTACAGTAGCTACAGTAGAAATCTTTGTGCTAAAATTAGAAAATTACAAGTAGTTTTCTATCATTTGCTCTTCACCCTAGAGCAAAAGTGAGTCTTCCAAGGAATTATAGCTCAGAGGGCCATCCATGAGCCACAGATGTTCCTAGGGATGTTCTTAGGGCAGTGCTGCAGTATTTATTGGAAAGAAAAAAATATCATTTTGGCATCTGATGGTTTCAGCTAATCAAATGCTCAGTGCTAATCACATAAGCCATCTTTACAGTTAGATATACTGGTGACTTTGACACTATTTTTCAGTTTGACAACGTAATAGCTCCATTGTTATTTACCGGATACCACTATACAACGTAGATCACCACCGCGAGCATTTTTAGTGTTTCTACTGAAGACAGTTTAAAAGGTTTTGAACTCATGAGAGTTTGAAAGGTTTTGACACTTTTTCAAGGTGAAGTTTGGACACATATGTGTTGCTGTACGAAAGGCGAGTCAAACAGACTGTAATGAGTCCAGGAGGTCAAGGTCTTTTTGCCCACCACTGTCCACATAAAACTGGGTTTGGGTTGCAGTATGGTGTTGAGGATAGCCTCAACAAGGAAAAATCCCCTGGCTTGGGTTAGCATGTTACCCAGCTGTTTGGAAACCATCTGTGTCTTGCTGCTTCCTAGGTTTGACCCCACAGTGTCCTGGCAGGGATGGCGTGCCTTGGAGGGATCCAGCTGTTTCCCACCGCTTTGGCACCACGTCTGCTGGATGCTGTTCCAAGACCGCCCTGTAGGTTGGTAGTGGCTGGTATGAGTGAAAGGCAGCTTGCATGACCTACGGCAAATGAGTGTCAGGATTAAATTCCGCTTTGGGTGATAAGATTCAGAAGAAAACCCAAGGAGGCAATGTCTTGAGAGCTGTCTCTGGAGGGAGAAGCAGAAAGCCTTGAGCTGACAGCAGAGTACCAAGAAATAGGCAAGCAGGCTGACATTAATAATGAGTGATTCTTCTAACAAAGGCAGGGAGAAGTTTCATCTCTACTTCTTAGGAAGAAAGTGGAGGGAGAGAAAGAGAGAAATGATGCAGAATTTCCCCTAATTTTAAAATAATTCAGAGAAGGACCTGAAAGCCATCCTCATGTATCACACGCAGAAGTGACATGGTGTCACTAGTAGCGGGCTTTCCTGCGAGCATGGCTGGGACGTGTGTTTGTGCATTGCTCCTGCTGTGGGAGCAGAAGGAGAAAATCAGTAATCTAAGTTTCATCCAGCTGAGGCAGTTCCTTATTTGAAGTTGCCCAGCCATGATATTAGCTCAGAAAGCATGTCTGCCTGAAATGGAGGAACCACAAAGGGAATGCGAAAAAGTGAATGAGGGAAGAAGGTTACAAGCCAGAAGGTCCTTGTTTTCACAACCCCTTTAAAAAGAGCAGGGTTTTGTGTCAGCAGTGGGACTCGCTCATGCAGAGGGCGAACCAAGTCAATGACAGCTGCTGAAGAAACATGCCCACGAAGCCAGGCTGCTCAGCATGCCGAGATCAGCGCCACTGGAAAGCCTCCTGCCCATCTCAGGTCTCACACAAGCAGTGGAGAGGCACCGAGCCACTTTTGAGTAACATGGGGTCATGCAGAAAGAGGTAGACCAGCCCTCTGCTTGTAATTCAAAGTGGATTCATTTTACCTGCGATGCTGCAGTCAGATCCTGAGCCAGGCAGGAGAAATCACTTGTCAGGGTGATAAACATTTTATGCTCAGCCACCTGTACTGCGACAACACCCTTCAGCAGACTGTTCTTCAAATGAATTGCCAATCACCTGCATTTCTTTGGTGGAGGACACCTGGTCCTGCAGTCTTTATCTGCATTTATAACCCTTACTCAGCAGGAGCCAGGCTTGGAGGATGTCCCCGGCCGCAGCTAGAGCCTCTTAGGGCTGGGGTGCTCCTTGAGCAAGGGTGGAAAACCAGGGAGACAGGTCTTGGAGACACAGTCCCACCATGGATTCCCTTTGCTTCTCTGTTTCAAAACACATGAGAACTTGTAAAAGCCTGAGATAATTCAGCAGTATCCTATATTAAAAAGGAAGGGAGCTCTTTTCTGGCATAATTTGAAGCCATTCCTTTGAGATGCCAAAAGAAAGAGAAACAGTCAGGGAAAGGTAAATAAGAAATGTTCCTTTTTTTAAGAAAGTGGTTAAATGTGAGGCACAGAAGTATTCTTTATTAAAAGAAATAAATCAATTCCTTGAGCACCTAAGAATCAACATGAACCTGTCTACAAGCTCTTGTTCGGCGTGTATTTTAAGATGAGAAAAGTTTCTATTTTTCAGAATCGCTGTTTGCTAAGACTTAGAGCTGCACAGACAAATACATCTCTCTTCACCTCGTCAGGATTTATAGCTGCAGCCAGTCTTTCAGGGGAATAGCCATCAAAGCCTTCAGCAGGTGTGCAGTGATCGGGACTTGATATTGCATCAAATCCACAGAGAAGAGATGACATGAGGTTTCCCTTGGGATCCTTGTAAAAATGACACAGAAAAGACAGAAATGTTTGCAGATTGCATTGCGAACGCTGCAGAAAATGTAGCAGCCCAAACAAGAAATAATCTTGGAAATGACAAACCCTGACTGAAGATTAATGCTTACAGAGATGTGGGAACCAGTCCCAGTGGCATGTTATTAGCCAGGGTCTAATAAATGTTGTTTTCACGAGCTTACATGCCAGAGGCAGACCATCAGCATGGCATTTCTGAACTGTAGGTGTACAGTGTCCTGAGCACTGCTGATGCTGAAGGAGCCAAATTGTAGATACCTGATGGAGAAGCTAATCCATGGCTGTTAGATGTGGATCATACCTACAAGCCAGCTCAGCCCTTCCACTCCACCTATCTGCCTGAAGCACAGGACTAGCTCAAGAAGCAGGAGAAGGAAAAACTGTACCATTTAAAAAACGTGTCCAGTGGTGGATACTAGGTCTCAGTGTTAAGTTCTCTGAAACAAAATAGATGCAACAAATCAAATCCATCCATCCATCAGGGCTGAATGTATGCGTTTTCTGCTTTCCTAATGTGCCTTTGGCAATTGCTAGAAACATCTATTTTTCAAGCTGTGTGCCTACATTACATGCTGCAAATAGATGGTTTAGCCCTTGTGTTGCACGAATACATATTTCCTTTATTAAAATGTCTTGTTGACTGTTTGGATGCTAATAAAAGCGGTCTAGAAATGTATGCTCACCTGAGCCAGTTGATAGCCTGGGTGGTTTCTCTGAAGTGGATGCTGTAGGTGGCACTAGTGATGCAGCTGTCATTGACTTCAGGCTGCGTTTATCCCCTCTTGGCTGAAGTGATAGCCTTTTGACTGAGGTAGACCAGTTTGCAATTATCTGTAGGGCTGTCAAATATTTTGTTCTAGTTTTATTTGCTTTAAATTCATGAATACTCTACTGCTACTACAAGAATGCCCCAAAAGCCTTTCCCTAAGCTACCAGAAAGCTGTGATTGATGTACCACTTACATCCATGCAAAATGCAAAGGTATATTTGATGTATGGGAGCCGTCGTTGGCACATTCTGTGCTGAGTAAATAGAGCCAAACTATTGGCTTTAGCTGCACAAAAGTCTCACTAAGATCATGAGTTTTAACATGAAAAAGAGTTGAAGATTATTTTGTAATCTGCTGCAAGCACCAGTCAGTAGCGTTGCAATTTAAAAGGTTTGCTGAGATGGATAACGCTTTGTGTTTCCTATTGTGATGCTACCTGCCTGACTCCTTGGCTGCTGTAAATCAACACATCACCAGTGATGCTACTGGAAGTATACGAATTAATGCCAGATGGAGATCTGGCCCATCATCAGACTTTAAAATTCTCTTTCAGAAAGTATTTTACTGGGCAAGGTGGCCAAGTCTATATGTGAGTTTCTTAATTAAAACAGATGGCAAGAGGCCCTGAATTTTAGTGATGAGTAATGCATGCAGGTAACAAGGACACATTGCTCAACAATGTTTGTGGTGAATCACAGGAACCTAAAAGGAAGCTTGGAGAAATGTGCTATCCTATAAAAACAACAGGATGGACTCACGGCTTCATGACTTTAATATTTGGTGTGTGATCTTCTTCTCATATACCTGTATCTAAATTCCTATGTTTGCCACTCCAGCACCAAGTTCAGTGGGGTGGCAGGGTTACAGAGCAGGCAATAATACGTGCAGCGTACCTTAAATGAGTGAGCTTTATCAAGGATGCCTGTTAAATAGCAAAAGAGAGGAAATCTGCCATGAAATCCAGAGGAATTGAGCTGGAGTTGCTACAAGTAGATTGAGCATGTTTATGTCTCACCTCCCTTCATTTCCTAGTTCCTTGGCTGATTGAAGATTGGTGAAGTTGGTAAATGTTTAATCTGACTTCGGCTGCATTTCCCAGCGCTGCGGGGACAACCGATCGGTTCGCAGAAGCACTCTCTTTGCATATTGTAATCAGTTTCCTAGATAAAATATTAATACTCCTGAATATACCCAAGGCACACATGTAGGATTTCTTTTCACTTCTGAATTTTAATACGTTTAATTTTCAGTGCTCAAGCACCACAACAGAGTAGCGGGCGGGAGTAGTCTGATCTTAATGCCGAGGTGCGGAGCAGGTGTATCACGGAGGGCAACAGTCTGAGTTTTGCCATGCTGCCGCCGTAGCATGGCTCTTCCCTGGCACACGGGCACATGTGGTTGTGGAAGACTCATTTCTCCCAGCTATGCTGCTCCTCACGCTCTGCTGCTCCGGGTGGTGTCAGATGCGCAAGGGTTTTAGCAGCAGCAACGAGCTGAGATCACTCCGTATATTTCACAAGGGTGTAAGGTGGCAGCACCATTCTGGCAGCGGCAAACATCCCCTGAGAAATTACACCTCCATCTTCCATCCCGTCAGCCAATCTGCCACGGATCAACGTTGTTTCATAAAAAGACCATATGATATATCTCTTTATTTTATCCTTTTTAAGTGTGTGGTTGCATGAACTACGGAGTTCTGGATACTGAAGCAAGCAGCAGTAGAGAAGTGACTGACTTTGACATCATATATAGAGATTTTAATTTTTTTGGTGGGTTTATTTTTTTTTGGGGGGGGGGTCTGTATATTCATCTTTTTCAGCTGAAAGGACTCTTTCTTTTTTTTTTCTTTTTTTTTTCTTTTTTTTTCCTCTTCCGGTGTGTTAGCCTGCTCTTCTTACTGACACTACATACAGATTTTCTAATGCATCCCTTGATGGAAGGCAGAAAGAGCTCTGAAACCTTGAACGTGATCTCGGGGTGTTCTCTAGGATCACACGTTGTCGCAGCATGATGCCCTCCAGCAAAAGCATGCCTCTTTTTTGTATTCCTTCCAGTTGCAGCTGGCATGCATTGGGATCCCAGTTTCTGCACCTAACAGAAATCCAGACCAAATCTGGCTGCTCTCCAGCAGACCTTGTTCAGTGCTACTGAAACCAGAATCCAAATGGCTCCAGCTGAAAAGGAGCCAACTGCAAAGAAAAGAGAGAAGTTTTATTTCCGAGCTCAATATGATGCAATCAATTCAGTGAATTCCTTGTCAAAATAAGATGCATGTTGACACCTATAAGCACACATCATCAGCTTTCCCTAGTGTCTGGTAGCTCATGAAGTAATTGTATGTATTTTTGGTGAAGCATAGTTATGTTATTTTTCAGAAGTCAGAGAGAATGTCATGATTTCCTTCTTCCCATTTCTTTCTCCTCATTACTTCTATCGATGGCTTGTCGCCTAGTCAGTTAACTTTTTAGCAGCTTGCTTTGAACAAACATGTTTTGAACTGGTGCTCGATTGCCCTCTCCTTCATTTGTGTCAGAGGTGAAAACAGGAGGTTCACGCATCTCCCCTTGGAAGCTGCTGGGAAAAAAGCGCAAATATTGCTGCTGTGAAACGGTTGAGTTTACTGGCTTCTGAAATGGCATTAAGACCATTTCTGTATCAGTGCAAAGTGCAGCCGTTGACAGGATTATCCCAGAGGAAGGTATTTGCTTTCCTAGTGCTGCTGGGATGGGAGCTGGAAGGAGCAGGGACCACAGCTTGCTTGTGGTGGTGACCCATCTCGTGTGAGCGTTTCCTCGAGCCACCTTCTCCGCTGACCTCATCCCTTGCCTGTACCCTTAGAGCGAGGTTTGAAACTCTGCATGGTGGTGGCTGCTTCGTCGTTACCTGCATCGATCGGGCTTCAGGAGGGCCTGCGCTGCGGGAGCGGCAGCAGTGTTGAGCTAGAAGAGACGCTGGTGATTCGTGGAGCCAGTTTACCTAACTCTGTGGAGTAACTTCAGTTCAGCCTGATGGATTAAATGCTGTTTTCAGTTAAACCAATGATATGTGATTAAAGAAAACAGCCCACAGGGGTTTTATAGTAGGGAGAGAGATGGTCCCTTGTTGGAACACTACAGGCACAGGAGACAAGGGTGCTCTAAATGTCGTCTTAATCAAAAGATCTTTCACGTGTATAAACACAATATATGTTATTATAGATGCAGAGCTTATATGAGTAGAGAGGAACATTTTATATGTTATTTACTAATAAGGCATGAGTGCAAAACTGCTGACAAGAACCTCAGCAGCAATTCAAAGAGCATCAATGTACTTGTCCTAGTAAAAACAGTAGTGAAACAGTGTGGGCAGTGGGGAGGGACACTTAGCTCCTTTTTTCTGTTCTGATGCTGCAATAGCGTTCTTTGACACTAAACACTGTCATACCTCTGTCTGTCTTTTGCTGTGTTTGTGGCCCTCAGCTGCTTTGCTGGGTGTGGAGCACCGTGTTCAGCTCAGACACTGCCTGTGGGGCAGGGTCTCATGCTGGGGGGCTTTCTCTTGGAGCCAGGATGGCTTGCTCTACACCTAGGGCTCTGCGGGGTTTTGTGGCCACAAGGTAAGAGAAAATTTGTCTTCACTCAGGCAGTAAATTGTAACTTAGTCTTTCAATCAGGTGTTGAAGGTAGTGCCAGAAGCCAGAATGAGGATGACTCAGGATTCCTTCAGAAGTAAAAATTTATCTCAAGTTCTATCATCCTCCTGCCGCGACAAAATGTAGTGTTTAATAGTGTCTCTCTTGTGCAGGTGTCTGCTGATGTCTCTCCTTATCAACTGAGGAAAGAAAAAAATGAGATAAACGAGTAGTTGCTGAAAATGTAAGACTTGGGGCTGAAGATCTGTTGCACACTCGGTCCAGCATCTACCATTTTTGGAGGAAACATCTGGGGCAAAGCAGCATGCGGACACTAATACAGTAGCAGGCAGGAACCCGCTGTGAGCTCTCACGTTGACTCCCAGGGAGAGCCTGGGAGCTCGTCCTCCTGCAGGTCTGATGTCTGTGGGTACGAGGTTGCAAGAGACTTTCCTTGTATTGTGTAAAAAATGTGGCTCTGAAAAGATCACACCTGCAAAAATATTTTCATAGGTGGCTTTGTTTGTTTGTTCTCTATTCTTGGGAATTTCTAACTCCTTATATTTTTTTCACGTTTGAGAAGATTACACTCATCTGAAAAAATATTGTGTGGCTTTTGTGATCAAGGCAAATGAATAGACACAGCTCAAATTTTGAACACTGAATATTAAGTTCACAGAGTAACACTGTCACCAACAGCAAATAGGCACAAACCAATGTATCCAACGGAGCAGCTCACAAAGGCTGACAGCTGAGTGGTGGCATGATGCTAACAAAAATAAGGAAAAAATATCCCAACAAAATCTGTTCTTTTCCAGGATTTATTTGCTTGCCTCTAATGATGTTAAATATTACTCTGATGTGAAAAATGCTGTGTCCCACAGCTTAGGGGTATTATTCAGTTACATTGCTACTTCTGGGTCATGCATATGTAAGAACCTGGAAATAAAAAGGGGGCTCAACCATAGCAGATGCTTTCATTGCCTGAGTAAAGAGTAGAGCAGCACTGCTGTGAAGCAGGTCCAACTTCCATCAATTTTATTGATGCTGAGGAAACCCAGCAAGAGTCTGGGTGTGTGATGGACAAGTATTTCTAAAAACTAGTCAGTGCAATTTATACTCTCGTTCCAGTGCAACTTTAATGGCTAATGGTAATCTGAAAGGATTTAGCTGTTTGTTATCTCGGCGCGCTAGCTACTGCTCATGGATTAGCCGAAACCTGCTTGCAAAAGTGACACTTCTGTGATATTCAAATCTGTCTTGTGATATTTATATGCCAAAGAGCTAGAGCTTTTGTGAAGTGCTAATATGCTTCTATATTTATGGAGGGTTTCTCCATTGAGACTGTGAGTCTACATAGCCTTCTGCAGGCAGGCAGCAGTACCCCACACCCACTGGAGGTTCAGCTAAAACTCAGTGCTTTCCCAGAATCCGTCCTGAGATGTAGGGGACACCAGTGTAGGCTTGGCATCACGCTAATATGTCTGCAGGGTTCCTGATCCATTCAGACTGCAGCGAAAAGGCACCCACCCTTGGAAGCACACAGCTGGGCAGGCCGACCCTCTCGGGATTCCTCTGCATAACAGGATGGATAATCTCATCCCAGTTTTAGCACTTTTGCAAACCTATTTGCAGAGTCCTCCTTTGGACTACTTTGGGTATCCTCTTCATCTGCTTGCAAGACTGATGACGTAGACCAGGGCAGGTTTAGAGAAGATCTGCTACGATGATGAAGGGAAGTGAGAACGTATCAGACAAGAAAAGATAAAAAGTGTGGTTTGCATAGACTAGCAGAACAGGGATGAGAGATGTGATTGCTGTCTGTGAAGAAACCAGGTAAACAAACATCTCAGAGGGCAGAGCCCTTCAGTTTAAAGCAAGTCCAGACAGAGGCGAGAGCAGAACTTGTGTCTTCAGCTGTGTTTCAGCCCTCATGCGTCCATACAACCCACCTTTCCCTGCCGCATGATCTGTAGTCACTCTTTTTCCAGCCAAGCCAAGTCAATAATAGGTTGGTTTCAGAAAATGTGAAGTGCGAGTTTAATGCAGAATCCAAACAAAGCTTTGTATATTTTTCTGGACATTTGTATTATTTACGGTCATTCTCCACCTCAAACATATCTGCATTTCTGTGAAATGAAAGGGTGTTATCTTTAAATCACATCATCTTTTAGAAGAAAGTAGTTCCAAGAGTACGTTGCAGAGATACCGTCAGTCGGTGAAGCAAGTTGAGAGGGCACAAACCCCTTCCAGTAAGTGAATCTTTCTTCCCACTGAAGAGCACATGGGGTGAAAAAAGTTTGGCAATCAGTTGGACAAGCCCCAAAACTTTATCACTCTTGGCTGCAGATTTTATCTCTTGGTTCATTTTATCACTAGAGGTTTGATGTCACTAAGATGAGTGGGACTTTAAAAGCAGCAGCTAACTCAACACACACCATTTTCTTTTATAGGGACAAGTTCTGGAGCTCTTTCAGTCCTCAGAACTGCAGCAGGTTTTTCTGCATTCCTGCCACATTCCTGCTGGGAAGCATTTATCATGTGGAGTCCCACCACCTCCGGTGCAAAGCCGAGTCCCAAACCCTTCTGGGAGTGAAGTCTGACCAGCGAGCACCACGCTGCTCTGTGTCTTTCCAAAGCAGACAGCAACTTCTAGATGCCCATGGGAGAGACCAGGAACTTCTCAATCCTTGTCCTAAATACGTGCAATTAGGTAAAGTTAGGTAGGTGTGGGAAGGGTTATCACCAGGAAAGCTGTGTAGGTGGAATAGGGAATGGACCACGAGCTTGTGCTGCTGAAATGTCTGAGCTGACACTGCAAACAGTGATTTGTTGTGCTGATTATCTTGATATGTTTGTATGAAGGGAAAATAACATTACCCAGTAAACCCACTGGGTTTGTAGCCTGACAGGGTGCAGCACCCTACACTGACAGATGTATCCAAGGGCTTTTTCTATGAGCTCAGTTACAATAAATTCTGCAATGCCAAATGCAGCATGCAGACTACTGAATAAATTCTGACTGCAGCAATATGAGGTGATTTCCAGGTAACAATAAATGTGAATTACGATGGAAGAAGAAGGGAGTATTTTCTTTCACTATCATTTGAAAATCCAAAATGTTCACTGAAATCAAGCACTTTTCTAAGAATTCTCCAGCTAAGCCTTGCTCAGGAGGCTTTTAAGGGATACAATGGTGTTTTTTAAAATTACTTCTACGGCAATAAAAGTGTCTATGAAAGACATCCCAAGTGATTTCTTGAGGAGCAGAAAAACTACAACAGGAAGAAAGCTCAGGATTCATCAGAAAAGTTGCAACATCAAGCAAAAATATTCTGCTTTCAACACTTGCCTCCACCTCCCCCTGGCAAAAGGAAATCAAGTTAATCTAAGACCATGGTCTTTGTTCCTGGTAGATAACCAGGAAAGAAAGGGCAAATGTACAAACTGAACCAGGTCTGTGGAATTAGATAGCACTGCCTATCACATACAAGGTATCTGAGATATTCTTGAATTAAATACTGTAATGCTGTGACTGGCTGATTCAATGTAGGATTCTCAATAATCACCTCCCCTTCTCTCCCACAGCCACCTCCCAGACCCTCCCAAAGCAGCTGAGGTAGTAACGCAAATGTTAAATGACAGTAGTATCACCATAATAACAACAGCGGGTGTTAACGCAGATTCTTCTGCATCAATTTGATAGGGATGCTTTGGCTAACTGGTAATCAGTTAAGGATAACTGGCAAAAACTTACGACTCAAGACAAATTAACCAAGTTATGGAGAAGAAATGAATGTGTGATTCCGAGTAATGCGGTTGTTTCTCTAAGGCATCGTTACCACTAACAATTGTATAACACTAATGAATCAATCACCTCTTCTACAGTTAATAAATCTAGCATGTAACTATTTATCTCTTTGGTATATAACTCCAAGAATGAAATGGGTCAGCAAACGTAGTATGACATTATCTGTCACCCTTTATATAGAAATAGGATTGATCAAGGTGTCTTTCTAAAAAAATTAACACATATGAGCATGTGAATGTAAATAATAAGCTTGTCCTAAGATGTGGGCAATTGGTGGGTATTGACTATTTAGAAGCTCTGAGCAGATATTACGGATATTCTGTAAATATTAGGTGTTTATAACCTTTTAAAATTCTTTCTACTCTATTGAATTTATAGTTCTGGACTTAACTGTTATCTAAAGAGAAGGAAGCTCTTCAGCTTTTTCCTTTTCACCTATTCATACAAGCCAGACATACTTTTTTCTCTGTCACAGCCTGCAAAGAGATCATTCCTTTTGTGCTACATCGTCTTTCTGCTGACTGAAGTTTTCACTCCGTTTTGACCTGCCACCCTTGTGGCTATAAATCCATATCTTTTTTTAGCAACACTTTTGCTGACAGCAGACACCCAATGGAAATGTTTCTCTTAATTCTGTCATTTTTCTGCCCTTGATGATCTCTATCTATGGAGGAAACTGGACTTTTATTTCTGTGCTTCTGCGGGAACTGAGGTGAAGACTCAGCAAGTTTATTATTTTTATTCCTCCTACATGATCTCTCTTCTTATATAACTAACTTTATAAAGGATGCATTTCAAACCAGTGCAGTCAGTGTTCCCAACAGAGCCACTTTTCTCTGCCTTGCCTCGACGTGATCGAGGTGGAGTTAAGCCCACCAAGGGCTTTGCAGGCCCAGTGACTCCCACCACCACAAACATGAAGTGTGTGGGGAAGAGGACAAGTGGATGGGAAGGAAAGCGGGTGGCACAAGAGGCAGAGGCACGGCAGCATCCGCCTGTGCACTAGCAGTGGCGCTTAAATTAGCCATGAGACCACAGGATTAGAACCCAGACACCATTAAGAGTGTTGAAGTTCAATGAATCTCCTCATTTTCTGACTTCCCGTTTCTTCAAAATTTTCAAAATTACAGGCCACAGCATAAACTACTTCCAATATTTACCCTTTTTATTTTCTAACATTTCCAAAAGATCTTTGGTATTATTCCCATGAGAATGTTAATACGCTCATAGATATTTGATGATACAGATGTTGATCATTGTGCCTCTGCCTTGGCACTAGCTGTTTTGGTATTTACTAACTTTACTGTTGTGAATTGACCTCAGCAAGGGCCAGCTGCAAGTACAGCCACAAGGAATAACACAGAGGTGAGAAATGATAAGATAAACTGCAAAACAGGTGAATACCCCCAGAAGTCATATCACCAATCACTTCAGCTTCTCAACCTTGGCTTTTGCAAAGACTCCATCCAAAACACTCAGAGTATTTGTATCCTTGTAATTCACTGGTATCTTTACTACATGCAGGCTTTTAGATGTAGAAATACAGACTGATGAAAACCCGTGTGGTTTTGTCTCTGCAGCATCCTTAGTCCCTGTCTGGCAGGACTATTTGTCATGTGTTGTCAATGCCTACGTTTTCAGAATATACTACAGTTGGTAAGGTTTCCCCTCTCTGTTAAACATACACCTCACCTCAAAGTTGCTTCAATAAAGTCTTCTCACCTCTACCGAATTCTGCACCGTGCTTCTGAAAGAGCAAAGCCCAAAGAGCAAATATTTTGTCCTCTATCTGGAGTTACCTCTTATGTCAGTGTAGCCAAAGGCAGAACTGGAGCTCAGATCTGATATTGGCATTAGACATGGGCCCAGACTTAGTATGTACAAAAGGGTCCATTTCATTGAAGCATACACCTTTTTAGGAAGGAAATAATCAACTTATATTTCGTGTGGAAAACTCTGTCAAGGGATCAGTTGATAAGCTGTTAATGAAATTCCAAACCAGGAAACACAGCCACCAAATAAGCCTTGAGAAAGTGGTGATTTATTTTAGGAATCAGAAATAGTGTATTGCTCAGAGGAAGATGGATTAGATAATCTCATCAGAAAAAAATAGGAACTCACACTAAAGAATCAGTAGCCAGAATGGAACTTTTTAGCTTATTTTAAATTAATCATGTTAATCTTGGAGAAAAAATAATCACATTTTAGCTGCCCTTGAGCTGGGCTTCATGCATAAAAGTTCTTTCAAAGAATGGCTAAGAAAGAAAAGAAAGTTGAAAATGAAACCGGCCAGTTGATTAGAATGAATTCATGCACGGTGTGTCAGGGTGCTGAGACCATCCTAAAATGTTGACAAACCAGCATTTTGGTTGAATGTGTCTACATTGCCATTATATAAATAAAAAATTAAAAAATCACTTAAATTCTCTCTGGTAATCAAATATCAGGAATGAACAGAAGAGCTTGGTAAAGAGTCAACTTGAATAAGCAAGGTGGTTTTCCCATTCAAAGACAATATCCTTCAGAAAAAATTTCACGCTCTTTTAAGAGTTCCCTCCCATGATTAAACCACTTTTGGTTAATGGAGGTTTTTACAAGTCACGAGTAAAGCATTTCGAGTAACTTCACAAAAAATGGGTAAAGCTTCTTTTGCAATAACTTGAAAATGCCAGAACTGCCAGTGTTTTTCAAGGGGGAAATTGAGTCAATAAAGCCTGGACTTCTTTTTTCTCCTGCCAGGAGCTGTTATTAAATGCCTTCAGTCGAGATAACAGCACCAGCCACCGATACTAGATGCACTGAAGCAAGGATGGTATCTTGTAGAGTATCACTGCTGTGTTAAACACAATAGTTGACAGATATGAATGACACACTTTCCAGCAGTATCTTTCATTAGAACAACTGGGTCAAAGCAGAAAACGCTGTTAAACACTGCCTTGGTGGAACATTTATAACAAATCCCTGATGTGCAGCTGTTAGCCCAACGCTGGCAGCGCTGCTGTGAAGAATCTGGCAGCTGTGACAAGGCACACTCGAACTCTGTAGTGTCATCCTGGCAGCTGTTAAATTCTTTTCCACCTTGTCCTACCTTCTTCCAAATCCTTTGCTTGATTTCACCAAAAAAGGGGCATAGTGTCCTCCCTGTTGCTGCCCCTGCCTGCAATCCAAATACTTCCTTCCCTGACCGGGAAGGAGGAGCACATGAGGCAGCTCTTTCGAGTATGTGCAGAAGATATGGGAAAGAAATGCTTTTTCGTTCCTTGTTCTGTCTGGGAGAGCAATATAATAATAATAAAAAATCTGTAGAAAGTGCATGAGCCTGTCCAAGAATACCCCTATCATTTCTTCAAAGCCATAGGAGAAAGCTAAACAGAGGATGGAAAGATATTGAAGAACTGCAATGAAACAGGGAGAAAGAAGCAAAAGGAGTGTTTTCCTCATTGTAGCAAATTTCCAGTTGTCCCTTTCATTCCCTTGGTTCAGCTCATGTCTACAAAACACAGCATCAGGTAGACACTTGACCCACACCTCCAGATCTGACCTGTGCACCTCTGCTTAGTAAAAGATCAGTCAATACCTCTCCAGAGAGAAACCGCCAAAGATTCAATCAGAGAAAAAAACTTTCCTTCCTCTGTTAAGCCAACACCTGTGAAGAAATCCGGTGGTGACTGTGTGTCAAATTATTTGTTCCTCAGCAATTTGATAGAAAAAACAAAAGCTGCTGCCTAGCTCACCGACAGAACTACATCCCTGGGACCCGGTGCAGGCTGAACACCGTGAGATGGGGGCTGTCACCTGTGGGTGACATTCTACCAGAGGGAAGGCAATGGTTTTCACTCTCATGACCTCTTTTCAGAGCTGCCTCCGTTGTGATAAAGTTGGGAGGTGTCCTTGAGCAGCAAGTGTTTCCTAAAGAGAAGCTCAGGAAGGTCCCTGGAAAGGGACCTCTCCAGGCAGGTCTTTCACCTGCAGAATCATAGAATTGTTTAGGTTGGAAAAGGTCTTTAAGACTATCAAGTCCAACCATTAACCTAACACTGCCAAGTCCACCACTAACCCACGTTCCTAAGCACCTTGCCTACGCTTCTTTTAAATACCCCCAGGGATGGTGATTTCACCACTTCCCTGGGCAGCCTTTTCCAATACTTGATATTGGAAGAAATTTTTCCAAATATCTAATCTAAACCCCTCCTGGAGCAATTTAAGGCCATTTCCTCTTGTCCTATTGCATGATACCTGGGAGAAGAGACCATCCCCCACCTCACTACAACCTCCTTCCAGGTAGTTGTAGAGAGTGATGAGGTCTCCCCTCAGCCTCCTCTTCTCCAGGCTAAACAGCCTCAGCCCCCTCAGCTGCTCCTCGTAAGACTTGTGCTCCAGAGCCTTCACCAGCTTCATTGCCCTTCTCTGGACACACTCCAGCCCCTCAATGTCTCTCTTGTAGTGAGGGGCCCAAAACTGAACACAGTATCTGAATTTCCAATCCAGCAAGAACCAGCTCTTTCTCAGTAGGTATCCCATGCTCATGCAACTACAAGGACTATTTGCATTCACCCCAAAACCCTGAAGACAATGGCAGCTGGGACAGGCTTGCACAATGCCTTGCTCCCAATGTCTCCTACTGTCCCTGTCACCACTTTACCAGAAGCAGCTAGCGGGTGATGAATAGCTGATTTAAGGAAGAAAAGGCAGTCATTTAGCTCATAGAGTTGCAGCTACCTTTGGTGAAAGATGCTCAGCTAAGGCAGTCAGTCTGGTCTGCAGTTTATAAATATGGGATTCCTTATATATAGCAAGTTGCCCGGTCATGATGTCTGCAGCAGCATCTCCTACCGCTTCTTGCTCCCATGCTGATAGACAGCAACTTGTCTATCTTTCATAATACATAACAAAACTAGTATTTCCTTGTGCTTCTGGTAACAGCTCTGTTAACAGATGAAGACATTTGGAGAAATTTATATTCAGCCCTGGCAGGCAGTGTCTTCTAAATAATCTGGGCTGCTTCCATTCCTTTAAATAAACTTGCATTATTCAGAGATATAACGCCAATCTCATGACTTAAGTGCTACCATATACTGGAATTTAATCATAATAACTCAGTTCTGGGGGCTTATGGTTTAGTTGAGACTTGAAGGGACTTCGCATTTCTTGCCTTTGTCACCTCCCAGCAGCACCAAAATACATCTGGGCATGGAGCCACCAGAGTTAAGAAAATAGCAGCTAGTACAGAATTTTGCTATATAAGCTACTATGAGTTCCTTATTAAGCTGTCTAGCACAGCATATTTTAGATTATCTTCCATATCTTTGAAATCATCAGTGATCCAGCTCTGAAAACATAAAACATCACCTGAAGGATGATCATCATGCTTGACCACTTTGTTCCTCAGGCACAGCAGATCGCTTTTCAGCAACTACAAAACTCACTGGTATGGAATCGAGCATTTCCTTGGAGACTGTTCCATGGCTGCAGAACAGATTTGAGCAAAAATTAAGTACCATCTGAAATTCAGTATGCTCTATTCAGAAAGCAAGGTGTTCTTCAAGGTGATTTTTTTCTAACAAAAACATACATCACAGTAAAAAAATAAATCTATGCAGTGTATCGCCAATGAAAACACTGTGTGTGTGTTTTTAAGGAAGGAAATAAGTGACAATACAGTATTGAAGGGCGTCGGTATTGGTAGTGATTATCAGTGGCACAAAAAGCCCAAAGCAAAGCAGAATGGGTGACACAAAATTTTCATGTCAGTCCTTGTTTTCCTCCTCGGGACTCTTCTGTTGTGTACAGGAAGAAAAGGGAATCACTGAAGCTTCTCTTGTTTATTCCGTCATTACAAACACTGTATTTAGCACATACATGATTCACCAACTTTTTTACCTACTGAAGTTATGGATACTGGGCACACTCGGCATGCAGCCAGAGTAATGGGACCCAGACTAAGCGAGCTGGTGCTGCAGGAGAGACTCCTGGGTTGTTGGAGCACTACACAAAACCTAGGTCATGCAGAATGGCATCTTTCTACACAAAACGTAGCTCATGGTAGTACTAGCATATGCAGTTCTTTGGGGAAGAATAAGAAAACATTTCTTCTACCTTACAGGCCTTCCTAGTGATAATTTTGCAACAGCTTTCGCTGTTTTATTGGAACAGCGAATATTTTGAAGTAGTTTCACAGCAATAGCTAGCATACTTCTATTACACTGTTGTACTTGTGATATACCATATAATATTTTTACAGCATTTCAAGACAAGGAACCTTTTTTTGCTGACATCATGATTGCTTTCTATGGAGAAGTGCCTTGTCATTGTTGAATTTCCCGGCTTTTAAGAAGGTTTCTCCCAGAGCTGCACTGCACTTCTCCTGCATTAAAAGTAAAAAATTAAGAGGGAAGAGACGCAGCTTTCAGGGCTCACTCTGACATTAGCAGTCAAAGCAGCAGGCGGATATCTAACATTTCAGAAAGGAAGAGCTACCGTGTTTTTGTAGGCATGACAAGTGAGATACGAATGGGGACCACAACTTTTAATTGCTCTGGTTTGTAAACCAGACTTTGATGTATGCTCAGCCTGTGTCGCAGTTGGAAGATTTTTCTGTGGGTATGGCAAGTTACAAGCTCTGGCAGGGGGGTCCCTGCTCTGGCAGGGGGGTTGGACTAGATGATCTACTAAGGTCCCTTCCAACCCTATGATTCTATGATTCTATGATTCTACAAGTGCAAGGAAAAAAGCAGCAAAATTTTGTTTGAATAGGAGCTTGTGTGTTTTATTATATTAGCTTTGGAGACACGCTTTCACATTGCCTCTTAATTACATAAAACTTAGACATCTGATAATTGTAATTATCCTTTGTGAGCTAATATCTCACTTAACCGACTATTTTATACTCGCATCAATATTCTACTGCCGCCTTCTTATCAGCCCACTTTGTTTTAAACAGGAAACATTTCATATGGTGAGGGCCTAAAATAATTCCTGAGTGTGAAGATCCTTAACGATTTGGTTGTGTGGCATGAAATGGAAAAAGCATAACATTTCCCTCAGAGTTATTTTCACAGAAAAAAAATGGTGATCTGATGAAACCTAAGTATTTGGGGCAAACACATTCATTGCAGCCAGAGCTTTCTGTGGAGTGTGAAAACACTTTCTCCTTGGGTTGCCCAACTCCGCTGCTGATACAGGGAAAGACTTGTGGTTGCCCTGGTTTCCTGCAAAGCCCCTGCTCGCCTTCGAATAATTTGGTTATTGAAAGCAAACCCGTTTCCTTAGAGATCATGCAGGGTGTGTTATTTTTTCCTTGTATCGTACCGTTGCAGTTAGTGTGGATTTTATTCCATCTTCGAAAGACTTTTTTATTATTATTATTTTTGCTGCTCTTGCCAATATAAGTAATGCATTAGGCTGAACTATACATGCAGAAGTGAGCTAACAAACAGTATATAATACCTCTGTTAGCTTGGGACATCATTCTTTGCTCACATCAGCAGCAACAGAACTGCTTGCTCGGAGCGAGCATGTCAGGGAGCTGATGACAAATCTCTGTGAGTATGCTTAGCCTCAGAATTAAGTTTCCGCTCTGAGGGATATTAAAGAAAGCACCAACAAATACAGCTATTTAGGAAGACTCTAAAATGTATGGGAGACAATGAAGTTAGGAGAGTGTATAGCATCTGCCAAGGTATTTCAGCAGGCAAAGCTATTTTGCTGGTAACTTCAGAAATAGTTCAGGAATTTAGATAAGAAAAGCATGTGCTTTTTGTGCAGAAAATTGACTTAAAAATTATCAAGTAAAGCATATAAGCACAGGGCTAACTTCAAACAAATCAATGCTCTCATGAAACCAACGCCTAAACTGAATCATGCAATTTGGCTGTGTTCGTTGCTTTGCTTTTGGATGTGACACCTAGCAAAGCAAGACACTGAAATCAAACGCTCCGCTACATTAAGAGGGTTTTCATTCTTGGGAATCCCGCTGAAATAAAATGGAAATACAGTGGGGAATGACACTTATCAGCATATACAATTTTATTTCCATTAAAACCAGTGGTGCCTTTGATGTTAATATCCGTAGGGTAAAGATTTTGCCTTTGCCTTCAATCAGACAGGCTGGGATTCTGCTTCCTCAAAACTGAATTATGCCCTGACTGGTCATTGTGCAAACTGATTCCCCTTTAATGTCATCTTCTCATTTCATCAGCTTTTCTCAGCGAGTCCAGTGTTGACCTTCCCCACAGTTTATTTAATTTTCTTTAATTCATTTCATTCAATTATTTATGAAGTAAGTTTTCCAAAGGCTGAATTCCATGATGCTGATTTTGACGAGCCTGTGTATGAGTGTTACTGTACACGGGTGCTTGGGACACCCAGGTCACTCGGTACTGTGTTTTCTTTCTTTGTGGATTTATTTGATTTATTCTGCATGAAGGTGGTGATTTATGCATTAATAGAAAAAGCCACCACAGATAATCTCTATGTTCCAGTAATTGACTCTGTGTCAACTCTGTAACGTGAAGGGCCCCAAGGTTTCATTATCCATCTGGAATGCATAATAGTTCTTTTTTCTTTCTTTCTTTTTTTAATTGTTTATATGAAGGCAAGTGTTGCTGATTGAGGGCTGAATTTTCTTGTCTTATAACACCACTGCCTCAGGCCACTTTCAAACCCAGAGATGACTCTGCTGCTGTGGTTTACACCCTGGATTTAATGAAAAAGAAGGAAATGGCAAGTTGGGCAGAAATTGCAGGTACCCGTGTGAGAAGAGCAGGAAAAACACACAAGAGATTCAAGATCAGGTTTAGGGGATGTTTTAGCTTAAGACAGTCAAAAGAAGATAAACTTGACAACAGCTAAGCACTGTTGAAAAGGTCAGCCTCGTAGATGGTATTAGAAGTTAACTTAATACCCTAAGCAAGCGTCTCTGCCCATAGCTGTTTTATAATTGGCTCATTCAGAAATATTGAGTAGAAGATTAAGTAAGTTATTTTAAAGTTTTGGTGTTTATTAGAATAAGGAAAATGGAAAAGTGTATTAAAGACATGGAACAGGTATTCCAAAAAGAGCCTCTGGGGTTTTGGATACTTTTATTTATATTGGTTAGAGGCAAATTAAGGCAGAATAGAAAGCCTTATTTAGCATTTTTAAGATGGGTGAAGCCAGTTTGGCCTTTGGACAGGGTAGAAGCTTCATTATCTTACAGGAAATTTGGAGGACAACACAGAACTTGCACATGACTTCTCAGTAGGTCAGCAAATAAGAATTGCCTTGCTTCAAAAATCAGTCAGCTGTATTTCAGTGAATTTCTGCTCTGAAGTAACAGATTGTGTAATGGCGCTTACTTACAGGAGCATTAGAAAACAGGGTACACATCTCCGAGAGGCTATTTAGAGTAACACTCTGTGAATATCACCATTAGAGCACCGAGTAAAGCAGACATGGACTTCATAGCCAAATTCTTTGTATTCTGAAAGAGAGGATAAGGCTGTGAGTTCATTTTGGTCTTGGACAGATACATGTACCAAAGCCTTTCAAGAGTGCACAGCTATGGACAGCAGGTGAGGTTTTTTTTTTTTTTTTAAATAGATAAAGTAATCTTAATTACTGTAATTACATTGAGATAAAAGGGAGGTGGATTTTTCCTATTTTTGGCTCAAAGTCTTCAGAGAAAACTAGTGCTAAAGGAGTCATCTTTACGCCCTCGCATCAACCATAGCAATGGTACAGTGCAGGCCTTATTCTGCTACTATATAGAGAAAGGCTTTCATACTTTCTACTCCTTCTAAGCTGCTGTATCATTCTTGCTCCACTTAGTGTGTCCTGTGAGCATCAGGTAGATTCAGCACTGCAAGAAGACAGCAAGGATTTCTGTCCTTACCTTTGTATTCTGCAGTACATTATTTTTTTCCCTTCTGATGCAGGTAGACCTTTTTCTAATATACCTTGCTTGTTTCTTTGTAAGCAAGCAGCAAACACATTCTCAGTCTTAACAGCCCTTATTTTAAATGAGCAAACACTGAAATGAGGGAAGACAAAAGTCTGCGGAAGAAAGCAGAGAGGATAAATGTTACTTCTGAGAGACTGCAGAGAAAAGGGCATGTAGGTGTTGCTTCCTTCTCCAGCTTATTTTTAAGAGGTGATAAGCAGAAATATTTAGCTAGTTGCCACAGCGTGGATACACCAAATATTCCTGTACTGTTTACGTCAGACATCAGCCATGTATGCTCACACACCCACTCATGCTGGGTGCTCGCTTGCTTGAGCCAGCAGAAAGCCCTCCTTGCTCTCATCCCGCTCACCTGGGCACGTCTCGCACATTGCTGGAGCTTGGACCATGCCAGGGACCGTGCCTGCTGCTGGCAACTGACGGACACAACCTGTCTGAGAGTTTGCAGACCTCAGCCTGGGGTTGGTGCAGCTGCTGGAGGAGCCTCCTGATCTATCGTCTCCCTCCTCGTCTCCTGAGTGGTTTCACAAGGGAACCCAGAGGTGGATCCTTTGAGCTGGGAAGTTGAAGGCAACTAACTCAAACTAAAACTTTCCCATCTTGCTCTTTTTTTTGACAAAGTGACTGCGGCTTGTATCTCACAGCTCAATAAACCTCAAGAATGTTAATTGGCAGGTTTGAGGAATTAGAAGGCTTTTATTTGTGGTGTGACAGGTGGTCATTGCACAAAAATGTGAGAAGAAAGCATCCAAAAGTAGTTACTGGTTGCTAACAGACTGGCAGAAGGTTTCAAGGGAAGCAGGAAAATGTGGTGGCAGAGGACAGGAGCCAAGCCAGGGTGCTCTGCTGGTAGGAGAGCAACTGACCTGTTCCTGGAGTTAGCGGAGCCATGTATTTTAGTGATGTTGTTCTCCTTCCTTTCCAATCCCACTTGCAG
Source organism: Rhinoptilus africanus (assembly GCA_013400135.1). Taxonomy (NCBI): domain Eukaryota; kingdom Metazoa; phylum Chordata; class Aves; order Charadriiformes; family Glareolidae; genus Rhinoptilus; species Rhinoptilus africanus. The sequence goes on from VXBO01005156.1 coordinate 185,080, forward strand.
CACTATTTACTGTGACTATGCTATAAATAACGCTGGGGAGTGAAAGCTGTTTTCAGTCCAACGTACATATCCAGGAAAGCTCATCAAATTCAGCTGCGTTTCTTGAGCTGAACGATCTTCCCTCTGTAAGGCAAACATGTAAAGATGACTCTCATCTTTTGAGCTCACAGCAAAATAGACAGAGTTATAAATATATTAACCTTGGTTCTGTTTTCATTGGCAATGTACGGATCACATATTACAGTGGGTATTACAGCTGTAATCTCACTGTCCCGCTCTTTTCCTGCAATATCTCTTTTCCAATGAACAGGCAAAGGCTGGGCTTTTCTAGAAGGCGTTTATCAATGCTTTCGAGAAGGGGGAAATGTCTCCACCCATAAACCTGAGAGGGATTAAGCAGACACAGAATACAGCTTTAGTCCTTTGACATAACCCCATCTTAAAACATCATCTTTAAACAACCCCAGAAAACCCCCTCCTGCTTGCTGGTACACAAGGAAGCAAACAAGAAAGCCTGTTATTGCAGCTTCCGTGTGCATCTACAAATAAAAGCACACAAGGCTGAGGTCTGAAGATTTCTGAAGATCTCTTTTACTGCTGTGTTCTGCGTGGCTCCCTTTCAGTGTGTGCCTGGTGCGAGTGTGTGCATGAGTCACAAACCGATTTTAGATATCTTAAGCCCTAGGGACTCTATACATATTTGCCGGTCACAGGTTGTCTAGACTTAGGGAAATAGGTGTGGTCAGTTTGACCTGGTGTCTTGAGGTTTATTTTCCAGAACATACCATTCAACCGCGAAGAATGCAGGTTAGTTAACTTCTGCAGGTCTGAAACTTTGGGGTTGCCTTACTGTTTTGTTCTGCAAGAGCCACAGAGTTAGGAAGGGTCTTGGTTTCATCTGTGAATCCAAATCTTCTCTTTCTTTTTCCATGGGAGTAGTCATGTCCTAAAGTTAATTTCAGGGGAAATAAGGTCATACACACACACGTATACATATATAAAAAGAATCCTCATCTCTGTACATTTTGCATATCCATAATTTGCCCTGAAAAGGGAAACTGTTGGTGTCAGTTTGAGCCAGTGCCTGCTGATGGTGCTCGTTTGTGCAGAATTCAGTTTAAGGTCACTAATAGGGATTGGATGTTTGTAATTTTAATCTTGTTTTTTTAATCTTGTGTCATGTTTAAGGTATGTCCATTAATAAGGCGTTTTAATCATGTTCACACTAAAGGCCTAGTTTCACAAACCAGTGGAAATTATTGGGGGAGGGAATCATTTTGATATCGGAATATGTCTGCAGTCCCCCACTGAGCATCCAGCCCCAGCAATGCACTGGTGCCCAGGCTGATATTTAAGGCTGTATCAGAGAAAGCTTTACCTGTGACACAGCACGGGGACTTGGAGCAAGGAGATGGGCAGGTAGCCCATTATGAGAGATCAACCATTCTCTCTATCAACTATTTCCTAAGGCTTTCCAGACACCCAACAAAATCGTGCTTGCCCCTTCTCCTAATTGTTGGCATAGCTGCTTTTACTGGGTATCATTGACCCAGTGGGGAGGATGCAAAAGATGTTTTTGTGGGGTGTAGGCAGTCACCATTAGGACCTGAGGTGTCAGCCTCACTCCAGGAGAGACACTGGGAACAGCCAGAGGTAGCAGAGGTTTCCAATGAGAGGGTGAGGAAGGAAAATAGCACCGATGCAAATTGTCATGGGGACAGAAAAGCACCCATGCTGGAAGTAATGGTCCCGGAGAGAGGAGAGAACATGGCCAAACAGTAAGAAACGGGAAGTGATGCTCCTGCATGATTTGTTCTGATTTCTCTTGTTCTTCTTACTCCTTAGCTGTCTGCCTCCTCCTTCCTGCAGAGAAGAACAGAATGTCCCATGGTGAGTGATGAAGGGAGGAAAACATCTCCTTCAGGAGTAGTTAAATTCAAAGGGAGCTCTTTCCTTTGCATTGCTAATCTTGGTGGCGTATACAGCTCTTGAATATACAATCCATTTTAATAAACCTGTGGAGTACACGCAACTGCCTTTTTTTAATGTGCTCAGATTTCTCAGAGCGTCTTCTTAATTTATTCAGTCCATTTTCCACAATCTTTCTAAATTTATTTCTTAAATAGCCATTTAAGAAGTTATTTTCCTTTCTTACCAGCTCTTAGACAGGTGGCTCTAGTTATTCTGAATTTGCTAAGGAAGTTGCTGGAGGACTATTACAAACTGAACTTTCCAGTTAATACAAGTAATCTGTGTTGGTTACTTGTATTAGTCACCAGTCATAGCCTGAATTGACATTGCTTGAGCATACATTAACCTTCTCACTCCTCCTGATGGGGTATTAGGAATTTACAACTATGTATCTCAAAACAAGCATAAAAGTCTTATGCCTTCTGAAGAAACATGAATTACAATACAGTAATTAGCAGGTTTTGGAGTTTTTTATCCATTAATGTCATTTTTTTGAAGTTTGAAGACTAATAAGAAGTGTTTGGAGAACAAAACGCTCTCAGTAAGAAAAACTGTACGGTGTTTTGGAGTTCACTTAATTTACAGCCTGTTTTTGCACAGAAGGATAGAGAGTTGACCTTAAACCAGCTTATTCCTGAAGTTCTCCTTCTCCTAAACAAAGCATATTTACATTTTCATTTAGTAGCTTCACCTGCATCTCTTTCTAAAGCACCATTGTCTTGTAAAGTCCTGTTTTCTAGAGATAAACACCATGCCGCTGGAAGGCTGTGCATCTTTCAGATGGGGGAAGTGTCCTGTTGTCTGAGAAGCTGCTTTTGTTAATTATTTAAATGTTTGACCATAAATGATCCTAGCATTACAATTTCCCATTGGTGGCATATTCGCAGCTTCTAACTAAACATTAAACAAACTATGTTAAGGCTCAAATCCCCACAAAGCACGGCAGGCTCCTCGCCTTGTCCTCCACAGTCCCATGCACTGCATGTCTCATCACTGTTACTTTACAGTGAGGCCACGGTGAACTTCTGCTTCTGGGTCTCAGTGCTGGGACCAAACGGTGGCTCCCGGGCGTGAGGTACAGCCCGCAGTTGCCATGTGTCCTACTGCAGTTTGAGATATCTTGCAGTAACCCCATGCACCTCCATTTCCCAAATTACAGCACAAAAGAGAAATTTAAAGCAAGATGTGTTATCTAAGTCACCTATTAAAACCAACTGAGTGCTCAGTGACTGAATGTATTCTCTTTTATGATGTGTTTTCATATAAAAGAAGCCCCTCTCCTAGAATTCCTGTAATTATAGTGATATGGGCATAAGTTTCTGAATGATTTATTGCCATTAAAGGAGATGTTCAGGCTAGTCTCCAGACATCATATGTATGAATTAAAACCAAACAGTTTTGTAAAGTCTTAACTACGTTTGGACCACCCTAATTTTATATTAATCTATTTTATAGTTTATTAGTTATATTTTTATCACTAGTATTTAGGATTCTTCTGCAGTGTATACACTTTTTGTACAGCATCTTTTATAAAATATGCAACCTTACCAGTCCTGGCAAAAGAAATTGCTTTTATTTTTTGTTTATTTTTGGATATAACTCTCCACTATGAGTTGCAACGGCACAGAAAATTGCAACTCCTTGTGCCCTTTTTTTTCACCACCTTCTGGATTTTTGGAGAGAATGGCCAGAACTCTCATTCCTTATCCATAAGAAGTACAATTTCCTGATGCAGTCTGAGCTGTTGCTTTGCTGCCACTTTGCTACAATGCGGGCTAAACCACACATACTGAACCCCAACATTTTAAGTAGATAAGACAGAAAATGTGAGACAAAAGAGACATGCAGAGAGATTACTTTCTTCAGGCCACAAGACAGAAGGAGCAGGAGAGCTGGATCTAGAAATCTCTAGGGCCACATCCTACAATCCAATGACTTGCTTGGCTGTAATATACTGTTCAGTCCTCAGAGCTTTTGCTTTTGTTTTTGTCCTGGGTTGAGCGACACAGAACTAACTTCTCTTCTAATGCTTGTGAAAACAGCACTTTTGGAAGAACCTAGTGTCCGAATTTGTGAAAATATTTACTTTATAGCCAGCTAGGCTATGTGGGATTCAAGGCTTCGGTGTTTTTGAGCCTTGTCAGGTGCGGGGATGAGGAATGAGACCTGGGCATTTGACCCAGGCTGGCCAACAGGATTATTTCATACCGTGAACATTACCTTCAATATCAATTAGAAAGTTTGCTTCATAGTCGCTCTCTCCCTTGATGATGGTGGTCCAGAGAACTCCTTGACCCAGTGCCATACCCCTAAGCCCTTCTCTTCCTCCCAAAGCCACTGCACTCACGTTGTCCGACATTTGCTGTCCACTGCTGGGAATGCACAGCTTTCCTGCTGAGAGAATGGGCTGAGTATAATTCTTGCATATCTTACATTAGCATCGGGATCAATATCAGTTCTTTAGTATTATCGTTAAATATTTAGACTTATCCTATTAAATCTATTTATGTTTCAACCATCGTGTTTCCTTGTTTTCCCTGATTCCCCTTCCCAGGTGGAAAGCAGTCATCAGGTAATAAAATAATTGTCTTAACGACAATAAATTTTTATGGGTTTTCTCAAACCATAACAGTTTTCTCCTGCCATTTCATTCTGCTACCTACTATCATACATAAGCAGTCTTCAGGTTTTCTCAGCATGCCTTATTTTCAATCAAAATCCAAGTGGAACATACTGCTTTCTATTAAGCAACATAGATTTTGTACATCAGCTTCAACACAGCACAGTATTTTTCCCATATGGCAGGCAAGTGCTTACTAATGCAATTGTTTTTCCAACATGATAAGGGGTATTAAGATAAATATTCATGTAGCGTGTCCTGAGAGACATCATTATTTTTTAAAATCACTGTTCAAATGGACACATGGTGTTTCATAACAGTTGCCACAGCGATACCACATCAAAACCCGAAGAGGCGCTGACTGCATACAAGTGAATTACGGAAGAAAATCATAGAAGCAGCTGCGAGGGTGATGGGGTGTTTGAAACACCCTAGAAAACTGGTAGATGCACTGCTGAGAGATATCAATGTTGAAAACAAGCCCCTAACCTCTTCTAAATACGAGACGCTGGGCTGCATCCTTCCTTCCTTTAGACTGTGCTGCATCCTATGGAGAGGATAGTAGGAGGCAAGAGCCTGATGGTGCTTCAGCATTTTCGTGATGATGTATGCTGGGCTGACTCAGCCTCTGGAGGGACTGGGGATTACAAAAAGGGCCACTGCGCAGGTGAGGAGAGTTGGGGGGCAACAGCCTTCCAAGCACTGCTGTGCAAAGAGCGGTGTAAGGGCAATATCCAGGAGTGCTTCAGAAGCTGAGGACCCAACCAAAAAAACCTTCTTTGCCAACTGGTTGGCATCCTGGCTGCCCTACCAGCCCGCCTGCGCTGCCCATGTGCTCAAAAATGTTGCAGCTTTATTCACACTTCTGCAAAAAAAACCCCAAGAAAATCTCAATTAAATAAGCTTTTTATAACAAATGACAGTTTTGTGGCAATTTCATTCAGTGCTGTTCAGCATATAATTGGCATGTATTTCTGTAGGCAAGAGGGAAAAAACAAGAATGTAAATTACAGCCCTCACTCAGCGTGGGGATCGTGTTTTCCCTGTGTTGTAGTGTAGCAAAATGAAGTCCTGATCGTGCTATGAGCTGAGAGCATCAGTCCCTTACACAAATGATACAAACCCTGCTAGAGACTAAACTCCTCTGCAGTGTCACTCAGTGTAGCTAGCAAGCTCTCTAGAGATGAACTCGACTACATAACTTGTACCAAAATCTTCATAAAGTGATAGTCTGAAAAATAAGTATACTGTCATGAAGTTCCCAAGTCATCTTACCCTAATGATTTCCTGGCTGTGTTTGCTTTGCTTACAAAAGAATGGGGAAATTTAAAATGATAACAGCCTGGGGTCAATCTATTTTCCTTTGTCCCCAAATTCTGCTTTTTTTTTCTGAGAGTGCTTGTAGCAGAATAAAATTAATAAGCTTGACAGTGCAGGTCTACATCTTATCATGCAAAAAGCAGCACAATCAACAATATTTAATCACCTAACTTCCAGGTCAGAGCTGGAACAAGTTCTGCAGAAACTCCTTCTTGCCATTAAAATGAGCGGTAACCAGGGGAGAACTGGTGTGTACCAGAAACACCTGTAAAAGATCCCCAATTCTAATGTACGGTGAGGTATTTAAATATTAAATCCAAAATTAATTTGACAGTCAAGAGAGGAGCTGGTTGACCCCAAAGTGCTGCCCAGGCTGGAGAGGTTTCCTGAAGACATGCAGAATCTTAATGAGGAAGCAGCTCCCTCAAAGGTGACACTGTTTGGCCAGTAAGTCACTGATCCGCAACACTTAATTTAGTCATTTATTATGGGTGGCAGGGGCCTTTTGAGATAATCACTCACATTTGAGGTTTAATATTTCATCCATTTCAAATGGGATAAGGTTAAGGCTTTGTTCATGAAATCTCAGCTTAGACAGAATGTAATTCAAAATGCTGAAAATCACTTAAGCCTGTATCACTTAAGTTTCTTATTGAGCCTAAACCTCTTTTTTTCTCCTAACATAGAGCAAATATAGTTTAATTTAAACAAAATTGAAAATTTGCATAGAGAATTTTTCTTTTCCCAAATGACACTGATTTGAATCTAAGTCATCCTGGGCATATGATGCAGAAAAATAAGTTTTCCTAGTGTCCTTTTATACATATATTTATGTGAATATATGGATGTACAAACAAACACATACATAGTCACACCCTGAAAGTGCCTTGGGGAAAATCAAAACGTGCAGTTTAAGAAGGGCAAATCGTGAATCAGAATTAGAACAGGAAAATATAAGGTGTTGGTTAACTTGCCTACAGTCTTCAAATGAGAAAGATGACATGGCATGTGGCACTTTCGGGAGCCGATAAAAAAATAATTTACCTGGAGATAATATGCTAATTTTCAGCTTCCCTACGCTACCAGTATCTTTACCTGTCTCTCCTACAAGCCCACAATGGATCAGACAAAGCAAATGTATGCATAACACATGTCCAGATCTGTGAGGCCCAAAATGCTTCAACTCCATCTGCCACTTGACATCTGTATATTTGTTCTGTTAAACCTCCCGTACCAGCACACTCTTGGTGACCATGCTGTGCCACCCCCACCCTGCATGAGGGACTCGATCCCCATGAGCTGCAGGGGCACGGCTTTCCCTCCAGGGTGAAAAAATACAGAGGATGTCCTTTGAGGGTAGGGATGTAGATGTAGGATAGCTTCAAAGGGCTCAAGATTTTTCTCCCCTGAGCATGTCCTGACTCCCCAGCTGAGATCCAAGCCCGGTACCAGGAGGCGCCCGATGGCTTTTTTGCTCTTTATTGCCTACAGTGGAATGAGCAAACTATCCCTTGTGCTGGCCATTTGCTTTCATATCTCTGCACGTTTTCCACAAACTTCCCCTGCCCGTGCTTCCTGTGCACTCCATGACTCACACGCCTTCCTTGTCAAAGATCTGGAGTATCTGAGCAGCATGACGCTGTTTTTCTTTTGACTTAACAAAAATCTGTGCTGCGCAGGAAGTCGTGGAGAATTGCAACAAATACATCAGAAAGGGAATGGAAATCACATTTCCAAATTGTGCTTATGCTAAAAAATACCCTAGTATCCAGTTTTAAAATGAAACCATATATTATCCTTGGCTGTACAAAATAGGAGGCATCTTAGAAAGTACTAGTTTCAATGCTTTCGCTATCCAGTTTGAAAAAATACCTCTATTCGCATCTATATTTTCAAATATTCCCCATTCTGGAACTTTTTGTAAGCTTTGTTTCATACCCATGGGGGATATTTAGGGCTGTTATGGAAGCATTCTTGAAATCGAAAACATGACTTTGACCATAAGAATCAAGATACCTTAGCCTTCAAAATTTACATCTGTTACTGGAAATTGCTAACTCAGTGCCACCTGAAATGCTCGTTTGCTAACTCAGCAAATGGGGAGTTAGTTGTACCTATTACCAGAACAATGCCCACACGTGGATATTTGCCTACTGAAAATCACCGGAGGGCATGAGAAACATGAGGAGGGACGTTAGAAGTAATTGAAATGAAATGCCACACTGCAGTTTTATTCCCCAGCCCAAGGGAGGCTGGAGAAACGGACTTAAAATAATTGTGCAATGCAAAGAAGAGCAGTTTATTCCTATATATTGAAGGCAAGAAAATCTGTGCTCTTCCAACAAGAAGCATTGTTGAGTAGGGGGAGACTGTCAGTCGCTCTGACCCAAACACGTAGTTTTTGGAGGGTAAAGCCAGCAACTTGGGTTCCTCCCAAGAAGGAGCAGAAGCTGATGGAGTTTGCTCGCGCACAGCACTGACTGCTGGCTCCTGGTGTGAATAACTCCAGGGCCAATCCCTTGCTCTGCACAGCACATCGTAGTTGAATCCTACACGGGACCCCAGACCTGGCTGTAGGTCACCTTGCTGGGATGGTGGTGGGACCTGTTGCCAGCAGCAGCTCTGCCCTGCCTGAGTGCTGTGGGATGGTGCCCAGAGATGTGAGGGCACTGCCCCATGCTGGGGTCTCCTCAGCTCCCCACTCATCCTTCCCACTCCCCAGCACCTTTATATGATTCACATCCAGAGCTTCAGCTTCCTCATCCTACCAAAGGAGGGATGCTGAGAAGCTGTGCAGTTGTGTTTTTTGTTTGGGGTTATTATTTTTTTTTTTATTTGAAGAGTGACCATCAGTGAGACTTGAACTGAGGGTGCTTTTCAACCTATTTATCACCAGTGCCACGGAATCATTAGAGAACAGCACCCTGAAGACTAAATGTCAGGTTTTGTACTGACACATGAATTGGCGCATACTACATCCTGGTGCCAAGTTAAAGTGGGGATACAGAGAAGACAGAGACAGACTCTCCTTGGAGGTGCACAATGAAAGGACAAGATGTAATGGACACAAGCTGCAACAAGGACATCCACACTGGAAATAAGAAACCTCTTCATGAAGAGGTGCAGCACTGGATGCCCAGGATCTCCTTCCTGACTATTTTCAAAACGTGTCTGGATGGCGCTGGGCAATTTGCCCTAACCTGACAGGCAGCCCTGCCTGGAGCAGAGAGCAGGAGATGAGACCTTCATGGCCACAAGCAGCCTGATGGACCCTTAGGACACCCAGCAGAGGATGTGTTCCTTCACCCCTCACTAAATTCATCCTAAGAGTGAAGGGTGCTCGCCTCTTACAGGCTGAAGATCACAGTAGTCATGACACGAAAAAATAATATACCATTTGTTATAAAACCTGCGAATAGGACAGTGATGGTGCGCATGTTTCTTGTCTGATATATCATCGCCTTTTCATCTTTTCTTCCTCCCCGAATGTCTTGTCAGGAGCCAACACTGCCTTCATCCAGACAGCAGGGTGCTGGGGTTGCTGTGGCAGTGATTAAAGTTGCAGCCGTTTCCTTCTGCTGCTGTTGATCCTCTCATGCCTTAGATGCATGGTTTCCAGACATACTTGCTGTTCCACAACAGCTTTCAGTGCTCTGCTGAGGATGGTGCTGGGTGGCATAACGAGTAGTAAGCTCAGCCTCCCAACACAATATTCCTGAAATTCTGCAGAAATTTGTTTCTATATATTCCTCTTTCCTCACTTGAGTCCTTCGTCCTCCCACCCAGACAGTTTCTAATCACCCTGGCGTCATCAGGGTTTGTGTGTCCAGTTGTTTCCAAAGGCATTGAGGGACAGACACTAGCACCGCAGTGGTCCTGTCCTGGTAGGAACGCAGGGCTAGCATGTACAATCACCTGCGCTCACCACGCTGGGGTTTAATCCCTCCCTGTTTTCTAGTGTTGTGCCAGCTCAGGATGAAAGCAGAAACTGAAGATGTAGCTGCAGTGCCTTTGGTGTGGATGTGCAACCTTAATTATAATCTCCATCAAATTGCAGACCTGCCTGTGCTCAGACTATTACAATATTATCCATTCCCTATGCTTCTGCTACAGTTCCTTATGGTATTTCAGTTTTCTCATTAAATCCAGACCAAATAGCCCCATTTTTTCACATGAATTTTAACAGGCTAGAAGTCTGCTAGTTTCCTTGCAGGCAATTCATTTGACTTCTGTCTTACTTTCCAATTATAAATCCAATTTACTCTAGTATCTTAGAGCTTGTTATTAATTTAATTTTAATGTAAAGAAACTGAACAGAGCTCAAAAGATGTGTATATTTTTACTCCTCAGGAACAGACTATATCATGATTTGCCTGGCTTGGTCAGTACTAAATACAGGCTGAATTTTCTACTGCTCTGCCTCTTCTATGGCAATATCAGAGACAGTTACTTTAAATTCAAAGATGTGCTGAAGGTCATAAACATAGCATGTTTTTCCACAGCAAGGTATATTATACAGGCAGAAAAATCCTTTCCGTGCACCAATTTGTATTCTCCAGGGGGTTCTGCTTGCAACACTGTAGACCTTTGGTCCACCCTTGAATCAGAATGGGAAGGGTTGGGCTTTTTTTCCTCTCAATAGTCACTTTAGAACAGAGCACTGTCCCGAGTACGCCCATTAAACTTATATACAGGACGTGTGGGATCAGGCTGTGTTCATCCTAGCTCATCTGGACACACTTGCGTGTAACTCAGGGTGTAATTTAGGGCCATTGGACACTGCAAAACACCAGATTGCAAAGGATGGGTTATGAAGTCAAATCCCATGTATATGTCCTTTTTTATTTGATTCAAACAATAAAGTCAGGGCCAACATCTTGTTTGTTAGTAAGATCCCCTAAAGGTTTGTACTCCAATTCAGTTCATTATCCAGCAAAGAGAAAAACTTGTTCAATTAAACGGTGCTATTAAAGTGCTAAAAGTCATTGCCAAACAGAAAGTTTATGCTCACAGTCGCCTGGCTGACTGTGGAAGTGCACTTTAAAAAAAAAACACCTGTCACATCCATGCAAAATCCAGAAATTCCGAATAAAAACTGGATATTTGCTGGTTTCGCCTGCTCACACCCTGGGGAAAGTCCTGTACTTGCTGATTGTCTGGAAATACTGAGAATTCACAGCTTTCTGGAGTTAATGGCCATAGTAGTTCCCCAGCACCTAAGTATTCCTGTTGCTAATTTTCCCTGAATTCCCTTTTAAAAAATGTTTTTACAACGTTTTATTACCAGATGCTCTAGTGCCCACAAATACCACCTTTAAAGGAGAATTTACTAAGCTGTTTCACTCCTACAAATGGGAAGAAACAGAGAAAGGAGTTCCTATTGCCCCTTCGCTGTTGCGGCAGTAGTCCTACACACTACCTCTACTGATGAATTTCCTGGCAGTTTTGCAGAAGAAGTGGTTAACTCAGGAGGTGACTCAGCCCAGTCCAAGGTGGTTAGAGCACTCCCTGGTTTGCGTCTGGAATTGTTGAGAGGTTTTGTCCCACAGTGTCTTTTCCACCCCCACTCCACTTTTCTGAATTCTTTTGACCTTTGGTTCTGTTATAATTCAGTGGATTGCAGCTAAATGAATTATAAATGATCTAGTTACTTAATTATACATGAACTAGTATACAGATCAGATGAAGCTTAAATGAGGCAAAATCATAGCTTGGAGCTTCACGCAGCTGCACCTGGACTGCTGCCACCATTCTGGCTAACAATTTCGCTTGCAATTAGTTCAGGGCTATCGCTGCAATCTCACCTTCTAGTAGAAATGACTTATTTTTAGACACAAGAGCGAAGAGACAAGGAAGAACAAAGTCTATATATAATCTTACTAAAGAGCATATGTTGTATGTGCTGAATTGTTCCCGTGCTGGATAAGAAAGGTGGGGGTTTAGTTAGCGCTCAGCATTAATCCAGCGCCATTCCCACCAAATCGATAACCTGCTCAAAGGGCACAATTTTGGTGAGTATTGAGCATAGTTGGAAACCCCACAAAAACAGACGGGGTCTCTAGAAATCCAAAGGGGGGGCGCAGGGAGATGAAAGGCATGAGCCCTATGAGAAAAATAGCATTGCAACTCTAACACACCCCGAGACTGAGTTCAGAATATAAGGAAAAAGGAGCCGCAGGAAAAAATTAAATCAGTGCTGAGCATTTCTCTGTGAAAGATCTTTGCTTGGAAAAAGCCCAGTGATAATTATCATATTATCATTTTTCCCATATTCATATAAATGCTAAGTAGAATTCCCCTGGAGTACATTATTCAGATTAGCACTTCTCACTGCAAGGGGACACAATGTTAATTCAGTCTCTGTTCTGTCTTTATAATAAATTGCTAAACCACCATCAGACAAAAACAGCTTTGTTTTGGAAAATGACAGTTTTTAGAGCCGTTGTCTCACATAACTTTAATGCCTATTTTTTAAATTGCTCTGTATTTAAATGCCACTTAGTATGAAGGCAATTGTACTGCTTAAATATTTTTCGTGAATCGGAAATATTTGCTTTAATTTTATTCCAGACAAGTGGATGTGCTTAGTGCAGCATAATGAAGAAAAGTGTCATACCTATATGAAGTCATGTATCTTCCTCCGCTTAGGAGCATTCACGATTCTCAAAAAGACACAATAGTTTCCAGACAGTCATCTTTTCTAGGGATAAATAATGCACAATTTCCATTAGAGCTAACAAAACACTATTAAAATTAATTTAGTTACATTTCTTCAGTCTCATTCCTATTATTGTAACTTTTTTGGTGCTTTCATACATGCCAATGGGGCTTTGTTTCCTCTGCTATTTAGGGCATGGCTGACAGTAAGAGCCATACTCTCCTGTAACAGGGGTGTTTGGCACGGCTGCCGTCATTTGCCTCTCTCCGCTCATCAGTCACTTGTTCCCAAATTTTGATGTGAAGTGTCCTGTGGTGGCTGTTCCTCACAGTGATGGGTTACAGACACCCAGCAGTCCATGGTTCAGTGATTCTGCCAGGGATTTACGCTGGGTGGGGAAAGAAGGAAAGTGGGATGCTAATGTTGGGAATATCATCTGCTGGCTGGCCAGGCCAGATACACGGTGAAAGAAACAGTTTTGATGGCAGTTTTTGGTGCTTGATCCCAGTGTGGATGTTTAATCACTTAAAAATACATTCAAGATGTAGCCTATAATTATCTTATCTTTTTTATGCCATCAGCTGTCAATTTGAATGGCTCTATTTGCAATTAAGACTTGCCCTGCCTCTCAGGTACTCATGTCCAGATGTCTGAATTAAAGGGATCAAAAAATTCATAGCTTGTGGGCTAGACACTTTGTAACGTGATCATTTTCCCAGTTAACATATCCTTTTATTTGAACTCTTTATTTGAACATTTTTGATCAGGTGCAATAGCTCCAATCCTAGAAATGAGCACTCTGCTGCTGAACAGGATGAAAGCAGGTCTGTTACTGAGCAAATGTCCTGAGAAATCCCAGGAAACCCAATAAAACCTAATGCATCTGTGTGGTGCTATTGGCTTCTGCACAGGTCTCCACACCAGGCTCTGAGGCAAACTTTACTAATTAGAATTTGAGTTACAATTTTTCATTAGAAATTTTTTCCCCCTGCTTTTGCAGTGTATTTCTTCATAAAGTATTCCCCAAACATTGAGAATGATAAACAATTTAATAGCCATTAATAGATGGCATGAGCAGGTTATGGGCATGATCGGTATATGGTATTTTAAGCACACTGGAACATATTACAGATTACTATAAATCACAATTAGAAGGAACCTGCTTTATTATTTTACATTATGTAGTGATTGGCTACCACTTATTAAAATATTTATTAAATATCCTTACCCTTGTAAGCTGCTGTAAATGGGCTTATAATATTAAGTAACTAAACTGCAAAATTAAAGTGGTTTGACTACACTTGCTTCTGCTACATCTTGTTATCCTCTGATCATACTTTACTTCTCTCAAGATCATTTTAAGTTCTCACTTTGCATTTACTCTGCTGCAGTTCCTCCCACCTTGATGCCACCTGAAGGCTCAATCAGATAATGCTTTTTCTATCACACAGGCTATTAGTGAAAATATTAAATAATGTCAGGCACTATGCAATCAAAATTACTTCAATTATAGATACTAAATTCTTTTAATAAAACATCGATAATTTGAGGCAGCACTTTTCTGGCTGTTACATCAGTTAATCGATAATTTAGGATACTGTTATCAGAAATTTTCAACCGTGGTGTATGAATAGATCTGTGAGTGTAAAATTCTGGCTGTGTGCAGTGTGCAAGGAGCAGATGAAGTGCTTGTGCAAAGGGTTGAGTGCTGAGTCTCTCCTTTAGTCCCTCACGGCCAGTGCGTGTGAGCATTATCATGGCTCCATCGCCTGCACCATTATGGAGCAGTTGTTTGGGAAAGGAGCTGAGGATGGCAAATTAATGCAATCTCACCTGGATCCTCAGATGTAGATGACTTGCAAAGCTGCTGTGCAGTAACTTCAGCTGCCACGTTTTGACACAGGAAAGGGCAAGATCTGGGGCAGTGGTTAACGCTTTCAGAGCAGTGCTGATACCCACCTGGACAGCTTAGCAGGTCCCAAGGAAAACAGACTGGAGGAGAAGGGTACAATCACAGTCACAAAAAGAAAACTGCTTGCAAATACGGTTCATTCCCCTGTTCTCTTGGATGTAACCCCCCATCAAAGTTTGACCAAAGAAGGAATCGTACGTTATGAATGATTTGTCATCAATTATCATTAATTTACAGCTTATCTTTGGTAAGTGTATTTTCACATGTATGTACCCAAATCTGTGTATACACATAAAATTATTTGTCCTCCCCTTTGTTAATGGTTTCCGATTCTCTTACATTCTTACATTTCCTGAACTGAAATTCTTGTCTCTGGTTTGTTCTGTACCCTTCACATGATGCATTATGCCATTTTCAGAGTGCAGTTCATGAAATACAAACTCTTCAGCAAAGCAGTAAAACAATTTTTGCTCTGCAAATATTTGCTGCTGGAATTTAAACAAAAATCCTTTGGGTTCCACTGTGCTGAGAGATTTAATATCTTGTCACACTTTTTCTTATATTTAAAAATTAATGACTTGTATTTGCAGTCAGTCTTGCGTCAGAACACTCTTGTTTGCAATTAGTTCCTTGTAGCCTCTCTTAGTAATGCTACTTGCCCTTATTTCTGATGATGATCCAATTCTCAGACTCCACTGAGACTTCAAGTAATCGAGAATGAGAAGGTTCTTTCATTTTTTACAAGTCGATTTATTCACTCCTACTAAGCATTTGTTCCAGTTGGTATCTCCCATTCTCTGATATGTATATATATAAAACATATATATAAAATACAGATCTATCTATCTATATATAGGCACATATATATATATATACACATGCTGTTAATTAAATGTTGCAATATGGGATGACCTTCACAACAAGCTGTTTGATTACTGGGATTCATTCCATTTGACAGAAATTAATCCACACTGAGAAAAAAGGTACATACTTCACTTTGAATAGTGTTATTTTGGCAGCTTCTTTGGAAAGTCTGTTTGTTGTCCTTGCCAATGCTGGCTTCAAAGTAACAGAAGGAAAGGACATATCAATAAGGCAAGAAAATAAAAATCACTTGGTCAAACTGTAAAGACATCTAGTGTTGGGGCAAAGTAAATGGTATGTCTTGCCTTGACTGAAGCCTAGTCATGCTGTGTAAATCATAATTTCCCAACTCCCTTAATTTCTTTCCAATTTTAGCCCACTGAGCAAGATTTCCCACTGCCTTTTCTGATGTGGCAGACTTAAACACTGTTGTTCAAACTCAGGAGCGTCCTGCTTTGCCCTTACTGCAATAACTGCACGAGATGCAAAGCTACTGACTCAAATTGGTTTTTTAAACATGCTTTATACCACTGGGTAACTGCACTCAGAAAGATATGCCAGCATGTGCCTAATTTAAGCAACACGGATCATTCATATAAATACAGCAAATGTTTAACTACCTTCATTAATAGGTTCCTTAGTAAAAAGGCACTTAGAGGTTTTGTTGTGATGCAAGAATCAGAGGGTTGAAAGGCTGCTCGCAAAAAATAGATAAGCTTTCTACCTCATGGCCAGTAATACGGAGGGAGAAACAAAGATTTTTTTATACAGCATGAGGAAATGCCGTGTTTTACTGCAGGATTTCAGATGATAATTAGCAGGCAATAACTAGAAAGAAAATATGCCACTTAGAGTCAAAATCACATGCTGAATGAAAGGCCCATAAAGACATTACCTTGAAAAAGCCAAAGAACAGCAGCATGAATACAGAGAAGGAATGTGTCTGCACCTTCTTTAGCCAGGGCTAAGCAAAATGTGGGGAATAAAACAAACTCAGCTTCTCAGGATCAAGCTCCAGGGTGTCTACAGTTCCTTGAATTATGACTCAGATTCCCAGATGCAGTCTGGTGCAATGCCAGTGCGACCACTGGTGCCATGAATGGGGTCTCCCATGTGTATGCACATGTACAAGGTCAGCCAGTTAGAAACTCCCCAAGGGGTATCTTCCCTTGGCAAATAACAACCCACCGAAATGTTCTGCAGAAATAGGAGGACACCAGCAGAATTTCAGGACAAACTGTACCATGCCTCTGTTTTCACCAACTTGATCTCTCCCTCAGAAACGTGTGAGGTGGGTTGCATCAGGAGACTGGAAGGCCTAAGGACCAAGTCTCCTCAGCGTTGTGAGCTCCCTCTTGTAATGTCAGGAGCTCTGAAGCAGCGGTGGTGATGCAGATGCTCAGGAAACTGTACCCTGCATTGTCCAGTTGCTAGTGCACTGGTTTGCTCAGGGTCTCAGGCCCACCAAGGCTGAAGGCTCCTGTGCACACACAGGTTTGACCTCTCATCATCACCCACACGTTTCTTGGCTTACTCAGCAGTTATCTGCACTTGGAGGAGCTCATTCATTGCCAGCACTGGTATGTCTCAAGTTAATTTATCCTATTTTGCCAGGAAATTTTGGAAGCTCGTTCTGATTTCCTTTGTGAAAAAATCCATTTTTCAGCTTTCTCTCTCATTCTGTACCTTTCTTTGGAGTGCGTTTAGTCTGAAAATGAGCTGGAATTCCTTGTGCCACTGAACTGAAGTCACTTGCAATCCCTGGTATGCCTTCACTTGCCTGGGGTCCTTCCAGTTACGTTGATGCTATGCCAGCAGAGATGAGCTGGGACTGGCGAGATATCCTACATGTCTTTGCCCTGTACCATGGTCCCTTCTAGCATTTGTGCTTCACCAAGTCACCTGCAGGGCACAGTCCTCGCTTTTGGGGGGAGGCTGTGGACAGAGCAGTGGAGGACAGGGGACGGGAGGTCAGGCAGACGTGGGCTGGGCTGCCAGCCTTGTTGAGATGATTATGAGGGACTGGGCGCGAAGCCAGTGCCACTTGTCACACCCCTAACGACTGGAGGAACAGGGTTCAAGGTAGTTTTACTGTCTTCCTGTCCAGCCAGTTAGCCAATATGCATTAAATACAGGTATGTACACTAAATCTGACGGTATTTTTTTAGGGTGTGCTGCTGAGTACCAAGCCCACAAACACGTAAATATAAATGTATGGAGTGTAACCAGCACAAACTTTAGGAAGAGTGCTGGGTTTATCCATTTTTTCTGCTTCCAAGACCAGAATTTTAAAGGACTAATTTGGCTAATAAACTTGTAAAGAAATTGGGTATGCTGGAAAACTAGTTTTGAAAGGTTAATCCTTAAAGAACTATTTTTGGTTCTTTGAACACTGGTGGGAACATAAACCAGGAGAAGTTAGTCACATCATCACCATTTTCTAACTCACTATTTCCTTGGCAATCTTTTATCTCCAGTTCTTAGTGATTTGAAACATCCCTGTTACCTTCATGAAGATGTTCGTAGTTTTCTGAAACTACCTAACCACAAGCTCTTTAGAAATAAGTGTAAGTATTTTTCTGTAGTTAAATTACCCTGACCTGGACTAAAATGCTTAAAAAATGAAAGCAGCCTATCCTGGTAAGCAGTAATGTTCTAGTCTGCATTCCTGCCTAAGCTTCAGCATCTTGCGAACCCTTGAGGGAGAGAAACAGAGAGACACTATCAATTACTGGTTTAAGAATGATGGTTCTTCAGATTTTGAAATACCCCAGATCTCCTCAAGGCTGTTGATACCAGTGATGTGTGTCTAAACTTTGCTGTTGTATGCCCCCTGATGCTCAAAAATTTGAGGCAAATCTTAGCAGCCTCTCCCTTCAAATGCTGCTTTATGAAATGAGTTTTCTGAAGGATGTGATTTCTGTAATGGTTTGCTACCTAGCCTGGCCTTGCAAGAGTAATTCTTTCTTGGGGAGCAGAGACAGGCTTCGCTATCAATGGATTTGGAACAGCACGGGTCATTTAATTTTACCTTTTTTTTCCTTGCCAACAGTATAACAAGAATACTGAAAACCTCAGTGGAACATTTCTTTAAATACTGCCATTTTTAGGAAGCTTTTGGCCTTCACTTTTGTTTTACCTGAGTGATAAAACACTGGCACATGTACAAAACATAAATATAAAACCTTGGCCACTACTTGTTCTGAATAGCGACGGTCAGAAAATTCTTCTGCAACGTACTTATAAATGCAAAATCTATATTAAAAAAAAAAAAGCTGTACATGATACCTTCTTGATACATTAGAAGAGTTATTTTTTTTTTATTAAACACAGTCTCTTCCATAAGGAAACAAATATGTCTGTTACTGTCCTATGGTGTGGACTACAAATTGTCCCTTGTTACTGTCAGCTGCCATATACCCTCTCCTTCTTTACGTGGATTTCTTTTTTCAGGCATAAGAAATAGCACCTTAGGGACACTCTTTTTTAAAATCTTAATTCTGATTTTAAATCGTGTTTTTAAGTCATCTGAAAAGCCAGTGAAATGAGGGTAATCAAAATTAGGAAGCCTAGGCTTCTGTCTCAGCAATACAGAGGACCCATTTCTACATCTGCAGCATGGCACTAGGAACATGGGAACTGTTGCAGGAGGTCAGAGGTGTAAGAAATTCAGATTACCTGCATGTCCTTATAGCTGATGGAGAAATTTCTCTGCTTTAAACAGGCAAGGGGGAAGATGCAGACCACTGGTCTGTGGGAGAGTACAAAACAAGCAGCTGGAGGAGATCCTTGCAGGAGAATAGTGCTGAAGCAATTTGTAGTGTAGCTCTGCCTTCTCCGTGCTGTGCTTTCCTCTCGGTCAGTGTATGAGCAAGTTCATGGTACTTCTGCGCATGGGCTAGTATTAGCTACCGAGCTACCTGCAGCTGTGTTTGATCTTAGCAGGATAAGACAGCTTAATAAGGCTTTTCCTAACTTTAATACATGCTGGAAAATACCGTTGACCTTGTGGGTGCCACTGAATAGGCTTACTACATCTTGAAGCTAACTTTCTGGAATGTTTAAATATGGAAAATCCGAAACTGAGACAGTTTCATTGCAAGGCTGGCTATATTTAATCCTAAAGCCCCAGGAAAATGTCAAAGATGGCATTGCAGTAGGGAATCCTATTTTTCTCAAGAAGTGTGTGTGGCCTAAGCAGGCACATTGTTTTCTTCTGGAACACTAGATGCTGTGGAAAATATCATTTTAGAAGGCAGATCTTGTAGTCTGACAATACAGCATTTATATACATTCATAAGCCTGTAAAATGGACCATTACTTGCTCAAAAATCCATACCATCTTCTCGGCTTAATATAGTAGTGAAAGAAATATTTCCAAGATTTCGCTGGAGGAACAGATTGGAGATCATGACAAAGAATGAGCATGTAGTGTAATTTATAGCTTGCCTGAATTAGACTTCTCATGTCTGATCTCCAGTTAAAACTGGATGTAGTAGGCTTAAGTTGGCTTCGTCAGCTAATGAAGAGCTTATATCAGGATAGTGGCTGTTCATTTAGCCTGGCTGTTTTTCTGCGATCCGGTCTCTGCAGCTGTTTCCTGATCTTGTTGATGTGTTTAAAGAACACACATTTGGTACTCCATGCTTCTGGAGGTGGCATATCTTCACACTTCCTGCGAAGACTTAGCACTATACTTTACAGAGTAGTAGAAACAAAAGCCCATAACATAAACAATCAAAATTCTTCAGGGGGAGGGATTCTATTTCAAAGTAGAGTCTCAAAGTTCAGCCCCACAAAAAGGCTCATGGCCAGTGCTGCTGTAGCTCAAATCTAAGATCCAAAGCATGCATGCCAGATCTTGTTCTACCTTAAGCTCGTTTGTCAGGGTAAATATTTACATATTTTGAAATATAAAATAGGTATAAAAACCAAACCTCTGACACAATAATAGACAAGAAGATTCAACATGTAGCATTTACTTGAAAGATTTACATATGGATGTGAAATTTTGTGTAGGAGACCAAGGCACACCCACGTACTATCATAAGCAGTAATAATAATCTATTAGATATTTGACTTCAAGGACAGACTAACCCCATATATATATTTATATATAACCTGTTTCTTAAATGAATGCACACTATGAAACAGGGACCATCTAACTGTCCATTAGAACTACTGTCTTGCTTCTTTCCCAGATATAATCCCCTTCTACTTCCTGGGCTATTGGAAAAGCTAAAATGACAATAAGGAGAGGTGCAGATATTTTTCAGGCAGGTGTAGATATTTTTCAGGCAGCTGTTTTTTTCTTCTTCAGAGTGGATGCTGTCTCTCCTTGCTGTCTGTGGCACTGCAGTCAGGAGGCGTCCTCACCCTTGTAGTTTGCTCCCAGTGTAAGATGAGGTACCCTTCAGAGATGGGTTAGATGCCATCTCTCTCACATGGAGGTGAAGCCTATCAATCAACCCCAGGGAAAGGTGGTACCCCCTAAGGGTATGCCTGGATTGGGGCTGAAATGCAATGTTGTACAGCAGGCAGATACATCTGAGCTGCTTTAACTAGAGGGCCATGGCAGCCTCTTGGTGGTTACTAAAAGCGGGAAGCCTTTGAGAACCCTTGAAGGATACTTTAGTTTCTAGACAATCTTGTGCCCTGTGCTGCTAGAGCTGAAGGGCTATGGGTACCTGAAGCAGTCTCTGCAGGCTGCATCTGCACCTCTGGATGTGAGGGCAGAGAATGCTCGGGGTCAAGTGTGACAGGGAGAGAAGGGACACATGAGTGTGTGGGCAATAACAATGGGCACCAGGGAGTGCTGAGTGGAGGGAATGCCCATGCAAGGAGCCAAAAAAAATAAAAGGAAATGGCAATATCCAGACTGGAAAGATATGTGAGGACATATGGCATGGCAGAAACACAGTACACAACAGGAGGGAAGTGCAAGGGAAGCAAGTGGAACAGAGGCAGATGGGGGACAGGAATGTGTCTGTAGAAAGCATGGAGCGTGATGTGATGAGGGCAGCACCTTCTCCCACCTCAAGTGAAAGTTACAGGGAAGGAGGGAGCACTAGAGGGGCATTTGCCTAGGTTTTCTCTGAAAGACCATACCAACAGCTGAATTTACAACAAAGCAAAAAGGCAATTCCAGAATCATGAACTGAAATTACTTAAACTCATGGGATTAGTAAAGTTGTAGCACAGTTGCAGTGGTCTTGTGTGTGGAAAGAAGAACTGAGCTCTGAACACAGATTGTGTGTTTGAAACGAGTGCGGCAGCTCTGAACTGAGTACAGCTCAACACCTGATAAGAAGTGTTGAAAGGATAATTATCCGGGCAAGGTTTCATTTTCTAGAGATGTGAAGGGAGGAAAAAACCCTCTTTCTCCAAGCAAGGATTAGATTGCTTCTGCTTAGTACTAGCCTTCACATTCGCAATGTTAAATCAGTATTCAAAACACATTGGCATTCCCCTTGTTCCTGAAAGAGGTTGTACAAGTGGTACTTTTAAGCTTTGCAGCTCTAAAAGTAATTTTCTGTTGTATCAGTGCAGGGAGGCTGTGTGTAAAGAAGCTAAATTAAAGGGTTCAATAAGATGAGATATTTAACTTAAAAATTTTACCTTTCCAAGAGGCTTTTTCGAAACTTCATTACCACCACATTGCTTAACTTGCTTTATTGTTGACCCATTACACTGAAAGAGGAAAGCTGCTTTTCTTACTTTGGGTGTATGCTACACCTGTTTTTTCTGCACTATTAAATCCATGGCCTTCAGGTTGTCTAGAAACCCTTCAGGCTTCTGGATGCCCATGCAACCGATAATTAAATATTTTCCATTTCTATCTGAAACTGATTTAAAATAGTGTCATATAAATTCACATCACAGATTAATACCATATAATCTGGTGCATATGCTAACCTAGCAAATGTCCTTGTGCAATAGCAATATAACTTGTTCACAAGTAGCTTTCCTGCTCTCTCTTTTTTTAGGATATTGTCACGTGGACACGTTGTCACAATTCCAGAAAAAGAGAGATGCATTTATCTGGCACGAGTCTGTTTTTCTATAGCAAAAGTGTGAGATCCAAGAGCACCCAGTGTGCTGCATGGAAGCCTGTATCTTCATTTTATACATATACCTGCCTATAGAGACAGTATTTTGTAACAATAATGACTGTTTCAATAACTTTTTTGTTAACCTAATTGTAACTTAGTTTAACAGCATATTCAAAAGTTACTTATCTATAATTGTGCATTGCAGACCATGCAGAAACAGTTAAGCGCAAAATGTAATGAGCACAAAGGTACAATGGAGGGAACATTTGTGCCTGTTCTCACCAGACAACATCCACCCTGCACTTACATGCATCTCTATAGGTGTCTCTCAGATGCAGAGACTGGAACGACATCAGCCTTAACGGGTACGAGAAATGGGAATTGCTCAGCTAAACATGTATGTTAGCCTCCTTGTTCCTGTTCTTCCTGTGCTTTGAACACAGTAAACCCTGGAGGAAGCATGAGATCCATGCTCAGGACAAAATTTCTTCATAACCGCACAGTGGCTAAAGAGATTCAGTCAGCTTCTGCCACTGGAGAGCAAAGGTTAGCAAGAAGCATGGAGAACAAGAAATTAATAATGCCTTGCAGTTGCCATACAAGAATTGCCTATCTGTTACAGAAATAAAAACTGATGGGCAGCCAATGCCTTTCAGAGGCCCAAGTGCTCACAAGACATGAAGTCTCAAATTATATGGCAAAACACAGGTAACTGCTCTGGTGCTATGGAAATAAACCTCCTAACCAGGGAAGGTTTGTCTGCGTGTGAAAATTGTGTCAGAAAAAGAAGCAAACTGATGTGTTTGTGAGGAAAGGGAATGATTTATGTCTGGTATATGATGAGAAGAAATATAGATATGGGAAACTTGTCCACCAGGATTCAGTTTGCCAGGGATTTTGTCAGCAAAAGTTTTTACAATACAAAGGAAATCTGATGAGACAAGCCAGACGTAAGACAAATTGCTATGACATCAGAGAAACAATATCATCAATGTCTGGGATTGCTGAAGTGCTCATCACTGAAAGACCAAGCATGGCATTACAGCAAGGATGTCAGAAGAAATTTTGCGTAATTTTGGTCCAAAATAGACAGCCACGGATCTTGTTCTCCCATAGCTTTAAGATTACTAGCAATGCAAATTTAATTTTTCTTATCAACGGATCTTATTTCTTACCATGCTTATTAAAGCCTTCCTTCTCCTACTTCTGTGAATAATGCAGGAAATGGATCGGTGACCCTTCCACACTGCTGCCACCAGTGCATGGTGTTTCCATGCCGCAGGCCAACATGAAATCTTCTGCTAAGGAAACAAGATGTTTTCATGTAAGATTTTATTTTAAAGTGTATTTGTTGAGCAAATCTGGGGTTCATAGTCTGCACCAATGAAGGGAAAAAAGATCTTTTGTAGGCCTTTCAAAAAGCTCTGTCTAGTTGATAGTGCAGCAGCTATTGCTTAGCAATGCGGGTCTCCAAGTCAGTACCATCAACAAGCCACAGAAATTCCCTGTGAGTAGAGTTGAGATCAATGTTAGCATTCATGTGTTGGCCCTAGTCTTCCAGCTTTCTGTAATGTAACATACTTTTGTGGCCATGGCTCCCCTGGAAAATTAACTTCTGCAAAAATAATGAAACTGTCTATCCAGGGCAGGGAGCAAAAGTGCAGGGGACAGAACTGCCCTGGGACATAAATGTGGATTATGGCACTTATGTTACAATGTACCAAAGTGATCCCAGCTCTCAGCGTGCTCAAACCTCCTTTGAATTAGCTTTTCCTTAAAAACACATCCTGATATACAGCCTTATACACAAATATAACTCTTTATAAAGTGCTTAAGCAGTTTCTTCCCTACAGGCTGGGGAAAGTGGGATAGGTGAGTCTCGGTGACTTGACTATCTTTAGCTACTTAAAGCAACCTAATCTTAGAATTCTGAGGCCACACAGAAGGTCTTAATGGCTGTATAGTCTCACATGGTCTTATTATACAGAGATAAATTGCTTTGCTCCCATCCTAAATTGCCTATTCTATGGAGCCTTGCCTGTAAATTAATAACAAATCTAAGAGAATCGGTAGAATTGTATTTCTGCAAGAGAAATTGATCTGTTAACATTTAAATTCTTTGCCATGGGCTTTAGTAAATCTTTTAGTTGAAGGTAAGATTAACTTCTTCCCTATGGTTCCAACATCTTGCCTTGTAGTGTTTTTAAAGATGCATGACGGATAGATATCCTTGCCTTTCAGCTTTTCGATCAGATCACTTTCATTTGGCCAGATGCTATCATGGCCATAAATTTCAAACCTAAAAATAGCCTTGACTTTTTCCCCCTTATCCCTTAATTCTCTCAAATAGATAATAATTCAGTTCTACCTTGTGACCTTTCAAGTCTGTCCCACTGCAAGTAAGTTGAACATACTGATTTGGAGAGCAGAAGTCTTACAGTTTAAGGTTTTTGAAAAAGGAGTTCAAATTTCCAATCTTTTATTTAAAGCAGTAGGTAAGAGCAAGGTGACTTTATTCCTTTACTGCAGGACATACACGTGCCAACTCTGGAGCCTAAAAGCCTGATTCTGATTTTTCACTTCAAATAATTGTATCACAAAATCTTTACTTTTTACAAGGCTGCTTCATGATATGTAAAGCCATTAAAACATTAGATCCTGCTTTCTCCTGTACTACCATAAATCTTTAGTAATTGACTAAGGAACACTGACACCAGATTTGTGCCGTCATAGAAAAGAGCAAAGAATTATGATCAGCTCTTGTCTATATGACTCCAGTATTAATTGCTACAAAGGGACTTTGTTAGCATCTTGGTTTAAGACCAATGTTATGACGCGAATGGGTTTTTTTTTGGAAAGAATAAACTGTACCAGAATATTTCTGTTTAAATTTTTAAGGTGAAATCCAATAGCAGAGCATTGAAACTTGAAAGATCAAGCAAGACACATTAATTCATCAGGAGTTCAATCTTTGTGGAGGATGCCCCTCAACACCAGATTTTCTGCCAATTTCTCTAGCATGTCCTTGTGGGGTAATTCCCAAAACATCTTGGCAGCCTCAGACAGCTGGTATTCCACACCACTGACACGATGCAGTTATCCAGAAGGTGCTTTTAGGAAGCTAGGGAATTCAAGACTCTAATTCTGTTTTGCTGTTTTATTTTTCCTTTATGTGCAGGAAGGAAAAATTTGTTTCTGGTCAAACGCTATGCTAGATGAAATGTGAGCACGTGGAAGCTTTCCACCGATGGAAAGAATCACACTGTAAATTTGCTTCTTGGCAGTGCAAAGTGTATCACAACAGCAGTGTAAGTGTGATGCAATTTCTGACTGCTTTGACTGTGGTCTAAATTGTTTTAATCAGGGATGTCAACAAGGAAAGGAGTGCGCTGGGTGTATTTTGCTGATTGCTTTGTGTATGTGCACTCTTTATGATGATACTGGTTGTATGCTTGCAAAAGTAAAGAGTTTGAGACTTCTCTTTAATTAACCCTAGCACTGATGTCACTGCCCCATGGTCTATCTGTGGTGTCTAGGCTGGGCAGAACATCCAAAACGGCAAAACTCTTGATTGCAGCATGGGTTGCCCATTACTTTCCTGCTTTCCCCGGACTTTGAATTAACCCACTGTTAACAGAAGGGCAACTCTGTTCCTATGACTTTGTAGGAGTTTTATGAAGGCATATTGACTCCCCGTAATGCATTGGGTACAGTTATGATAAATACTATGAGAGGACCAAGATGAAATTATTCATCTAAAAATCAAACACTGAGCATGAACAAAATACTGACATTAAACTGATCACTGAATAAATCTGGGGTCTGCGGGTGGGGAGGAACACAGAGGGAATGAGTTTGTGAGAGAAGGTGGCTATGGCAGCGAGGACGCACACAAAGTAACTGTACTGAACTCAGTGCATTGAACCCTGATCTTTCCTCTCTCCTGTGATAGGCTTCTGCTATTTAAAAAGTCTCCTCCCCGACTCACACCCATAAACCAAGGAAGAATAAAACCAAAGAAAACATAAAAAGTAGTTTCTTTCGCACAGGATGCTCGATGTTTTGAGGATATGCCACCAGTGGATTGGAACAAACAGCTTGAACAGATGATTCGTATGCCATTTGTTACATCTGGCAAATGTACGAGCAGTAAGGAATGGTCTTCTGGGGGAGCTGTCAGTCATTCCCAGCAGGCAGCACTGCTAATCTCCATAATTACACAAGACATCATGATACACACTCAAATAATTTTGTGTCTTCTACTGTCTCGTCTACTTCCTTTGCCTTTAAGCTCTTTATGGCAAGGAGCATCTCAGTATTTGTAGTTTGTTACAGCATATGGATGTTTCTTGCTTTGTTTTTGATGGCTAATCAGTCGACTTTGCTTTTTAAATAGTGAAAGTTATAACTAAAGCATGACATCAAACCAAGAAGAGTGTCTGAAAATTCTAGGTCAGTTCACTGATATGCACAATTCAGAGAAATGAGTGAAGTCTTCTCAGCATTGGTTTTGTTTAGTCGAATATCAGTTGATATGGTAAATTTAGTCCTGCTAAAACTGTTGTGTTCTCCATCTCTTAGCAAAACTTGAAAAGCATCTCTTTCTGAATACACGCTAATCTCACTGAATTCATAATGTTTCGTGTATGGTAGAAACCACCTCAAAATAACATCTAAGCAACGCAGAAATGAACAGTCTTGGCAACACCTGTAGGAAAGATCAGTAACCTTTCCCTTTTAAGTATGAAACAGTCTGTCTTCTTTACCACATCACACAGAAAGTCTGTTACAAAACTAGATCAGGAACCAGCATTGCAAAACTGTTTCTGTTCAGAAGAAGCGTTCAGTAAATTGGCCACCTGGGCACACTGCTGGCTCATACTCAACAGCCGGCTGAATATGAGCCCGCAGTGTGCCCAGGTGGCCAAGAAGGCCAACAGCATCCTGGCCTGTATCAGGAATAGTGTGGCCAGCAGGACTGTGGAAGTGATCATCCCCCTNCCAAATTCATAAGGAAACCTAAAAAAATAAACAAAGGAGCTCAATACTCTCACCATCCCTGATAGGACCTGGGACCATATATAATCATTTGATTTTGGCCCTAAAATCGAACTACCAGCTTCTTGGGTGTACTGTTTGCTGATTAGTGTATTCCAGTTGTGGGAAAACACAGTCACTACAATGTGCACACTGGATGAGAACAACTCGTTTGTGCAACAGACGAATTTGTCTTAGTGTGTCTCCACCTTTTAGTTGGGTGAGAGTTACAGTCAATGATGTAACTGCTACAACATGGAAAAATACAGTTATGAGAATCACTTCAAACAGGTTGGATATACCTATGCCCCATTTACTGAGGAACGCAGGAGCACAAAGAAAACAAGAAACCAAATAAAAAATGCTTGAACTATCACATGCACCTTTTCAGAGCTCCATGTTTCATGTGTCAGTGCCATTTTCCCTGAAGTGACATATCTAATTCTCAATTTGGCCCAAAGAAATTTAGGAGGTCCTCACTCAAAGTGAAAAAGTAGCAGCTTCTTCAGAGGCAGGCATAAATAGTTCATTCTCCCAGTTGGCTCCTTCCCATCCCACCAGTATCACAGGCTGCTGTCAAAGATCGCTCTTGCTTTGAGAAGTAGTCCCTGGGCAATGTGTAGAGAAAACTATCGCTGAAGGACTTCTGTTTGGAGCAATCCACCAACAAACTGAATAAAAAAGATTCCAGCTCCTTCATCCTGCATCTTTGTTCTGTATTACTCCTTTTTCTTTACTTCTCTAAGCAGCCTCCCACCCTCACTACTCTTTAATCTGTTTTTTCAAGGGACAGAGATCTGTGCTGGGGAGTGACCTCTAAACTCTAATTGTGGCTCAAGGTATTATCATCAGTGGCATCTCACACATCTAGGAATGTAACCTTAAATTCTCTATTTAGAAGAATATTCAGATTACAAAACCTCAAAGACAGGAAGGCTAACTGGACCTCGTGGGAGGAGGCTCAGGAGAGGCTTAGGAGATTTCCCATAGCCATGATGCCCGTAGGATTTTAGGGCAGAACTTTTGCTCAAGTGGTAATTAAAGTAGATGAAATGGCCTCCTGGAATGGAGATTAGCTCACTGTAAAAGGAGGGGGCTGGAAAATAAAGGAGAAGATACATAGCATTTCTGGCTCCTACAAGCAATTAGATGAGTGGGTGCTGCAGGAGCACCCCTCTTCCTTGCACTGAAATCTTCTGTCCAAGAGGAATTGTTGGTGAAGAGATTCATTTAGCTGTGCTGCTGCAAGAGAAAATAACTCAGGTGACAGACATCCATTTCTGACACAGAAAGCACGAGCCAGGGCAGGATATCTCCCTGACAGCCTTCGTGTTGGTGATCCTGCACTAAAGGCCAGGGAACTGCAACCTAAAAGTGCCTGAAGGTCTGTGATTCTGGATTCAAAGCCATCACTCATTATGCACAGTGCACCTAGGCTACTACTTTTCATCTCCGAATTGTTACAGGAGACGAATGTAGCATGCTTCCATCAGAGTAGGATGCTTCCAGGACTGGCCTAATTATAAGAGACCTTTAAGTCTTATTACTGATAAATTATACTGTTTTGTTGCTGGCACTCTTCAAGCCAATGGAGTTACTGGTTAGATGACCCATCCTCGAGATGAAAAGGAAAATTAGAGCAAATTTGCATGTGGGAGAGTTCAAGGCCCAGTTTGTAAAGGGAGATGAATGCCTCAATTATATTGACTGTCACAGGAACACAGAAAATTTGCAGCATTCCTTGTGACTTGGCCCTACATAGTCAAGTATATGGATAGAATTAAGTTATGTTTACAAAACTGCTACTACCATGGGCTGAAATTAGCTGAAATAAGCACCACTGAAAGTGAAGGGACCTTCTAGGAAGATAATAACTTACTTTTTATTAGACATGAAGAGAGACTTCTTAACTAACTCAGTTATCTGTACTTGGTGCTTGTGTTACCTGTCACCGAAAATACACCCTTTACTGTTCTGGAAAACAGTTTTACATTTTAGAATGACCTATTTTTTCTACAAACTTTCCTACTGAAGTATTGATAAAATGCATTACAACATTTACACAGCAATAGTGAAATGAAATAAATCCCTTCCCTGCTCCAAGCAAAACCCTCAAGGCCATTATCTTCAAAATACTAACAATGCAGGAGTTTGGTTCAAAAACATGTAAATGAAGCCTGGTTAGAAAAGCTGTAGTTATTCTGTAGCCCACACTCAGCTGTGGAATAATTGCAGCACATGACATCATAACCTCCTGTCCCACCACTTGCCCTTGAAAGATTTTGGATTCACCAGTTTGTCATGACCTGGTTAAAAAAACCAAGCGGGCAGGCAGGAAGCAGGCTCTGTGTGAATTCTACGTGGTATTGCTAAAATAAACATGCCTGATTGCTGTGAGGTCTCTGTCAAAAAACCCCCAAGAATAGGACTTGACTGGAGGCAAAGGGAAAGAAACAGAGAAGCAATGAGATTTTGGCATCCAAGGCAGGAAGGGAGTGTGCATGGCACCAAAGGGGCAGGATTCTTCAAAGCGGTAGGACCCTTCCATGCAACCCATATAGTATCCTCAAGGACAGGGACACAGAGGCTTTGCTGACACAGGAAACTTCCTCTGGTTCCAGCAAGTGCCTTAGAAAGATCTGCATCCACTCATAAACATCTCTAGCTTCAATCTTCAGCACTCAATCTGTGCTCAAGGACAAATATCTGGCACTCAGCAACCTGCTGGTGGGTGTGAATCTGGACCCTGCTTTTTGCATATGGAAATCTGTCACAGATGCCAAATTATATGCATCTCTCCTCTTCTCCCTCCTCTTTTTGGGAATTGGATTTGATGATCCTTATGGGTCCCTTCTAACTTGAGATATTCTATGATTCCCTGATCTATTTTGCTTAACCATTTTTGTGACTCAAACTTCCAACTTTGCCACCTGAGGTTTTCAAGACCTCTCACTGATTTGCCTGTTTCTCCAGATGTGACGCCAAACTGTGAAATAGGTGAGATTACAGCAATCAAAGTGAAAGCTGGGGAAGGAAGTGAACTCCACAAAAGCTTTGGGCATAGAGAAGTATTATCTGAGGGCACCTTCAACCACCAGCCGTTCTGGCCATACGGTGTGGACTTGCTGTTAGCTGCCTTTGGCAAATGGGAGGCTGGAAGCAGTGACTTAAACAGCTTGCAAGTAATGTTTCCACTTGTCCTAAGCCCACGATCAGCTCCAGTGGTGACGGCACATGCAGGCAGAGAGCACAATTTCTCAACAATCCGTACTCTGCAGCGAAGCAGCAGGTTAATGTTGGGAAGAGGTACATTGCCTCCCAATAAGGCTGGTCTCTATACAGCAGAAGATGTAAGATCTGAATGGAGAGTTGGAATACTTGATCCCCTGCTGAGACAGCTTCAGCTAAGGGATATGCTTCCGTAAGCCAGGGACAAACATGCTTTCTGGAGGGGTTTTGGGTAGAACACGAGTGTTGCATACCACTGCATTTTGACATAGATAGCTTCATCACAAGGCAAGGGATGTCTGGAATACCCTTCCTGGATCTACCTCTCCATGCAATAACCTGTCCGTCGATTTGCAGGAATTGACATCCAGGAAAATATGACATTGTAAAATGGAAGCAAATCCAAATCTTGCAGATTGTCAAAACAGTCTTCCCAGTACAACTAATAAAGGACTGAAGGAAGAACGTAAAACAAGAGGGGATTGACACAAGCAAGCAGAGAGCAGTGAAAAAGTAGTAAGTACTTTCCTGATAAGCTCAGGAAATAACTGGTAGGCAAACCCAACAGAACTAGCAGCCCCACATGATGGATGTCACAGAACATGCAGTTAACACGTCTCTGTACACAGTCCAGGAGCCAGTGTCATAGCACTACAGCTATGGGAATTTTGGCAAGGAAAACCCAATCCACAAATATAAGGATTACAGATTATTAATAAGAGAGATCTTTTTCTGCAGGTCACCTTTACTGCAGCCTGCTTCTGGGTCTTTGTTTAATATGCAAACCTAAAATTAGGAAGACCCACTCAGGGAGATTTAATCCCAGGAAGGTTCATGGCACCTACTGACTCAGCAGTGGGAAGTTACAGTTGCTTAAGACTTCGTGAGATCCACCGAATCCCAGGGAACTACGAGGTAGAGATTAATCATTTAGATATTATCTAAGGATTGCAAAGGACGCACACATTTCATTCAGCTCTGAAACACTCTCAAGCAGCCTCTAGCATGGATTTGATGAGAAAATGAGGGAAGCATTCTGTAGCCTTGGCTGGGCAAAGGTCAGCAAGGCACTTCTGACTTGTTTTATAATTCAAGATATGAAGGATCCTGACGGAAAGAATCCCTTGGGCACAGGAAAGCAGCACTAATGCGTTGAAAACCCAGCAGAACAAAAAAAGTAATGAAATAAACTCTGTCCTAACCCTGCAAGTGTTAAATAGACTGATGGACTGGGCACTTCCCTACCCCCTGAAGCCCATCTCTTCCTCCCTACTTGGTCTTCTTTGTCTGCATTAGCTCAGGAGCCATCAGAGTCCTCCACCAGTCTCTGTGTGGAATTCCAAGTACAAAGTGGAAAATCAAGAGTTCAGAGAATTATCCCCAAAGATGAGATTTTCATGGCAACAGGTAAAAAAGTTGTACTCTGCTAGAAGGCCAAGTATATCCTGGGCTGCATCAAAAGAAGCATGGCCAGCAGGTCAAGGGAGGTGACTCTGCCCCTCAGGTCTGGTGAGACCCCACCTGGAGTACTGTGCCAGGCTCTGGAGCCCTCAGCACAGGAATGACGTGGACTTGTTGGAGTGGGTCCAAAAGAGGGCCTCTCCTATGAAGACAGGCTAAGAGAGCTGGGGTTGTTCAGCTTGGAGAAGGCTCCAAGGAGACCTTAGTGTGGCCTTTCAGTACTTAAAGGGGGTCTACAGGAAAGATGGGGACAAACTTTTTAGCAGGGCCTGCTGTGATAGGACAAGGAGTAAGGGTTTTAAACTAAAAGAGGGTAGATTTAGACTAGATAGAAGGAGGAATTTTTTTACGCTGAGGGTGGTGAAACACTGGAACAGGTTGCCCAGAGAGATGGGCAACCTGTCAACGTGCCTGAAAACATTCAAGGGCAGATTGGACAGGGCTCTGGGCAACCTGATCTAGTTGAATATGTCCCTGCTCATTGCAGAGGGGTTTGGACTAGATGACCTTTAAATGTCCCTTCCGACCCAAACTATTCTATGATTCTAATCATGCAGCAGAATGGGTTAATAAAGAACAATGGAATACAGATGTGACACTAGCAGTGGTGTGCTGAACTGCTCTATGCAAATTATGATTCTGTGAATACAGAAACAAAATAAAAGCATATGTAAAAGAAGAAAGGTAGATACATAAAATGAAGAGCGGACATTATGCCAAAGAAATGTTAATAAGGATACTACCTATTTTGGCACTGTTTTGCCTTATCTAAGTTCCATGACTGTACTTCAAGAAGAGTTTGGAAATCTGTGGGTAGAAAGTTCTGTATGAACACTCCTCAGGGTCAGAGGGGTACAATCAGAGTGACAGCCCTCTCTTTCATTATCTGACTCAAGGCTATGAAATAGCTTGAACTATAAAAGACATTTGGATTATGATTGTAACACCTCAATTAAAGTAAAATGTATGTCAGCTGCTTGGTACTCAGGTTGTTTTTCCTACCCTTCTGCCCATAGAAGCCTCAGTTCTCTGTCTTGTTCCTTTGAGATTTTCTGATCCCACAACTGCCAACCGGCCAAACTAAAACACAGGTGACCTGAGCTGCCTATAATGGTCACTTCTATATGCTATAGACTAGCTGTAGTCTATAGCTATAGTGTTATAAACTATAGACTAGATAAACTAGACTATATATAAACTATATACTTACATTCTAAAAATGATCACTTAACACCTCCTGCATTTCTTGAACCCAGTACAAAACTCAGGTGTCATGAAAGAGCTGGGATGAAAACACAGGGCTACCTCAGAGACAGACCCTTTGGCCCAGCCAGTTGTGTCCCTCGTCCCAGCCTGGGAATGAGCTTCAGTACATGGTAGAAGGAAAGAAAAAATCAACACCACACTTGGGCTGTGCAGCCTGGATGCACAACATTCACCCTGCTTTTACCTACAACGGGAACCTGGAAGGATGGATGATACTTGGTCACAGGACCAGAGTGTGGGGAAGACAATGTGACACTTCCACGTCTCCCACTTTCTTCTTTTCCTCCCCTCCTTCTTTCTGGCCTTTCTTTTCTCTGCCGTTACTGCCTGCTCAGTCTGCTGCATAGGCAGCAGTGGCAGCAGGAATTACAGAACATCTGGCGTATTTGCCTCCTCTTAACACCCCTCACATGGGTGCAGGGTGCATACCTTTCTTGCTCTGTCCTGGCTATGATGCTACCATTTGCTCGCCCAGGAAAAAGCAGTGGGACTTCACTGCGCTGGAGATGATTGCCCAGGAGGGATCTGGCCCAGGGTGCAAGAAACACATCAGGTTCCCCTTGCTGGCAGGAGCAGTGTAAGCTGTCCCACTGGTAAGCTCTGTCTGAATCAGGTTCAAAAAGTGCTTGAAAAACTGTCAACCTGCCACTGAGACAGCATGATGCATTTCCCTGTAGTCAGGCTCTTGCAGACAAGCAGAATCAGGCTGAAAGCAGAAACCACGGTCCCAGAGCAATAGCCAGCACTTATTAGGATCTCACTAAGAATGAAGTTGGCAGGGCCAGAGAGACATATTTCTAAAAATACATTTGGCAGCTAGCAGGAGAGAAGTAAGACAAAAACCTGCTTCACTCAGTGCTCTTTGGCCACATATCCTTAGAAGAGCAGGAGGCCCCACAGCAGGCATTCGCTGAAATCATCCTCTGTGGGTCCAAGTAGTAAATCCGTATCAGTGGGTTCGATACTGAATCCTGTTCAGTCCCGGAAAAACCTGGGGAAGGAGAAAGTATAACCATTTTTCCCATTAAGGAAATGATCAAGTGTTAAAGCAAATACATGCAGATTAGGAGTGAGATAACGAGTAGGTCCATCACACTGAACTCAGCTTCCATCCCAGAAACTCATCAGAGGGAGAAGGCTGATGAAATTAAACTCCACTTTATCTTTTCACTCCACTTTCTCTTTTTTAAGTATTTTCTCAGTGTTTGTGATGCATAAGGTTTCTTAGGAAAGATATGCTTGTTTGGAAAGACAGTTTACCAGCCAAGTGCCGGGTCCTGCACTTGGGTCACAACAACCCAATGCAGCGCTACAGGCTTGGGGAAGAGTGGCTCGAAAGCTGCCCACCAGAAAAGGACCTGGGGGTGTTTGTCGACAGCCAGCTGAATACGAGCCAGCAGTGTGCCCAGGTGGCCAAGAAGGCCAATGGCATCCTGGTCTGTATCGGGAATAGCATGACCAGCAGGACTAGGGAAGTGATTGTCCCCCTGTACTTGGCACTGGTGAGACCCCACCTCGAATATTGTGCCCAGCTTCAGGCCCCCACTCCAAGAAAGACATTGAAGTTCTGAAGTGAGTCCAAAGAAGAGCAACGAAGCTGGTGAGGGGTCTAGAGCCAACTCCTATGAGGAGCGGCTGAGGGAACTGATCTTATAGGTCTTTTCCAACTTAAATGATTCTATGATTCTATTGGATCTCACCTGTCAAGTATGTCCTGGTCAAGGAGTGCTGGGGAATTAAATAGTATGTTGCAATTGCATTTTAACTGTCAAAGGTATTTTTGAAGACTTCCTAAAAGGTGTAATTTTGTCCTCAAAGTGTTCAGTTTCATTGTGAAGCCACTGCAGTAGGTCAGCTTATATAAGACATGGGCTTTTGGGTTTTATGAGGAAAGGAAAAAAACCCCATCATCAATAAGAAAGGTATAAAGGAAGAGAACTCAAGATATGGAGAAGGAGCTGAGGGGGAGGGCATTTGTATTTACTGTCAGGGACAATATTGTCTCCTAGAAGGAGAAGAGTGCACAATACTTGCAGAGCTTCTGCCGGTCTAAGTTTGTGTATGCTGCCTCTTACTAACTAATGTGTGTCACCTCCGCAGTATGGTAAAACACTTGACCTCCTTTTGACATTCCCTCTTAGTGAATGCCATCTGATGGTAAATGAAGAGCGTCTGGACGGCAGAGCGGGGCTTCCTGCAAAGATTTTTAATAAGTTATCACACCTTCTTGCCAGATTTCTGCATCCTAGATGCTTCCATGAGGGCAGAGCTCCCGTACGGGTTTGGGGAAGATGAGTCATTCCATCCCAGAGGCAATCATGCTTGGGGACGAACTTATTTTCATCCTTTCTAAGCATCACTTGCAGTGTCTAACTAGCTGACTTTTGACTCTTCAGGTAGTAGGCCTGGTAAAGCAAACCCAGCTTATTAGCATCTTTTTCTCTTGGTCCTCCTCCTTGCAGGCCTCCACCTTGGTCTGGTGACCAGAGTGGGAAGGTTAAGCAAAATTTGCTTCTGGCAGCGGAATAGGAGAGGAAGACATGCTGTCTCATGCCTTGCAAAATACAACGGTGTTTCTGTAAGTGTGGGGGTGTCCATAAGTGACTGCTGATAATCGTCTCCAAGCCACATGCTCTGCTGGAGGCAGACACTCTTCAATTTATGAAAAAAAGCAAAGAACCCAGCAATCCTGAATAAGTGCCACATAACCTTTTTGTGGTTAGGCTATGTAGTTTTTACTCTTCACAAATACAAGTGGCAAGAAGGAAACATGCTGGGACATAAGCCTCTTCACATGACTCAGAACTTGAAATCTGTCTTCTTGCTTAATCCAAGTGTTGTGATCGCAGCGCAAGCACTTTGCTGGCAGTGCATAGTTCTGCTAAAAGCAAGCTGCTTCCTATGGGCAGTTCTATGCAGAGAAAATCTCCTTGGAGAGCTTCCCAAAAGGTTACTAAAAGAGCTCCCCCACTAACTTCTGCTTCTCAGTATAAGCCCAAGTTACCTGCCATGCAAATAATTCCTGGGAGTCAATGTTTCACTTCAGCAAAATTTAGTAGCAAACTGAAATTCTTACATAAAATTGCATCTGATAAACAAATTCTTGTATGACTTCTTGTTCAAAAAAATTATGTATAATCGAAGTCTAGATTTTTTGACATTGATCCATAACCAATCTGTACCTCATCTTTGTGTGTCAAGGATTTTACACAAGTTTGGGATTGGTTTATCTTGCATTTGCAGCTATGAGAAGCAGCATAATTTAGCCCATCCAGATATTTATTTTGATAATTATGCCTCTTACATTTATAACGTGTTTTCATTGCAGCTGTTGTGACACCACGGATGGCAAAGCTTTGCAAATTGGCTGGAATAGTGGAATCAGACTGAGAAAACCTCAAGAATTTAACTGATTTTTTTTAACTCTTCTGTAAAGTACTGCAGACATCTATTGCTTCATATACTCATTGCTGCTTTTCTTCACAGGTGGTGAATTTTATATTGTAAAAATGCGTTAAATCCCTGAAGTATATTAACTCCATTTTTCTCAGCATTCAAAAATTCTGAAGTGCCTGCTTCAAAACGCCCTGTATTTTGCCTGTAGTAGATTAAATTCATAGCTATAGTATGCTGATCTCCTCAGTCTGAAATGAAGAGACAGTAACCCTGCAAAAAGAAGTGCTGCAGTTCTCTGCCTATCATTAGTGCATGTCAACACTTCATTAAACTGTCCAGAGCCTGCAAGCATAAGACAAATGGACTTGATTCTACAAAAGAAGCAGAAGGAAAAATAATCATTTATCATCCTGTGTCCTTTGTTGATTAATGGACGTACATTCAATTGATAGGGATAAGAATTTCAATGGACAAGAAAGGCAGCAGTTTAAAATATCATATTCCTACAGTTGAAAGCCAGGTGTCTGTGAGCCATTGGCCCTTGTAAAGGTTGAGAGACTGTTGGTTGCTGGCATGGGCCATGAGATAGTCACCTCTAGGTACCTTGGGAAAATGAAAAGTTATCATGAGGTCCATTAGCTGCAGATTCCAATCTGTAAGGTCAGGGCTGAGGCACAATGCATATGAGAGTGCATGACACATTGAAATTGGTGTTGCACCTTTTTTGTAGGCAATAATCTCCAGTTTCCAGTGATATTTCTCTTGCTGAAAGCCACTCTGTATCTCTGAGAGCTCATGATTTTTAAATCTAAAGGTTTGATGCTGCTGAAATGCAGTGGTACATTATGTATAAGCCGTTCTAAGAAAACACACAGACCTGAGAGGTGAGGAGAGAGCAAAGGCAAGAGAAATAAAGAAGCAAATGGGCACATTTATGAACATCATTTTAAAAATGTAAAGCTAAAATAATGTTTTGTAAAACTAATTTATTGCACACATTAAGTATGCTTTTATCAGACTAAGAAACAGAAGTGCTTATTTTCAGTCTATAGGAGGAAGAAAGTCAGGCAAAGAGGATAGAATCATGGGGAAAGGATACCAGCTAATAAGTGAGTGAACTTTGAGGAGTAAAAAAGACAATAATCACCCTGCAGTGGAAAACGAACATTTGGGATGACAGGGCCTGATGTGTTGGGATTGCTCAAAGCCTCTTTACACCGTTTAAATTCATGAGTGACCAAAACCACAGCTGGTTTCAAGTCATCCGAGGTTCTCAAGGGAGACCTAAAGTATTATTTCATTAAAACACCTATCCAGTTTTTAATTGCCTGAAAGCTTATCTGTTTTTCCGTGTCTATCTGATAAAACATACTTTTATTCCTTATGACACTCAGTGCTTCTCTTAGACCAACAGTACTACTACTGGTGTTTTAAAACACTTGGTGCTGAAAAAACCTGAAATAATCAGGGTGAGAATTCAAGCACATCGAAAATCAGGGGGAAAAAAAAAGTAGCTTTACTACATGACAGTTTACAGGGAAAGAAACTCAATGGGTGAAATTAAACTAGATTTCCCTGAAAATCACAAGATTTATTGCAGCAAGATAAAAATTGGAAGAATGGCAACCCTTACAGGCGTGCAACCTGTAACTGCGAGATCCCAGAGAGCTGCAGAGCTCTTGGGTCCAGCCATGTCCCAATTCCACACTGGGGCACAACATGAGTGGCCACCATCCTCCTGAGAGGAGAAAGCTGGGTGAATGTGCAAGATTAGCAGATCAAGTAGTTTTGCTGTCTCCTGAAAGAACAAAATCCTTTTATTTTATGTGCTGTGTCCAAAGGGCTTTGCACCATCTCATGCTGTATTGCAAAATCGATTTTCTCCTCCTCTGCTTGCACAAGTTCCAGCCCTAACGCTGGAAACGTTATAAACAAAGGCTGAAGGAAGGGAATCATGGTTATAGCTCCCTGCCCACTTTTCATAACGTAGATCTTGATACTTCAGAAAAATGGAGTTTTTTTCTCAGTGCCTCTTGAAATTTTTTTGCCCCTCTCTCTCAGTCTATTTACAGATTGGAAAAAGACCCAGTTGGGCAAGACAAGCAAATGTAGGACTAATAGTCACAAAATTACAACAGTTATTCATGACCATCACACAGGTTTCAGAGAGTGGAGAGCTTCCCACTGCTAGAAATTACCTACCACGTTATTTCTATAAGTTCTGAAGCTTTTGGCAAGAGCAAGATTAAACCCTGATAAGTTACTTATGAATTCAGATTTATTAGAACTCACGTGGCAGCTATCTGAGAAGCTATAGCAAGCTCCTAAACAACTGATTTAATTAAATGCAATTTAGGACTAAGAGGTATCAGATGCATGCAATCATAGCCTCTTGATCTAGCAATTCATATTAATAACTCTCAGAAAGCATTTTCAAATTTGTTTTTTGCTGGTGTTCTTTTTTGTGTGTGTGTTTGATTTATTCCCATTACATATCTCATTGTATCCACCCGGCAAATTCTGCTTTATTATGATGCTATTCAAATTCTGTTTGGGAATATGAGCCAGGCCTCGCAAATCCAAACAGTGAGGGATTCTCTCTGTTCAGTGGAAGC
The DNA here is from genome assembly GCA_013400135.1 of Rhinoptilus africanus. NCBI lineage: Eukaryota > Metazoa > Chordata > Aves > Charadriiformes > Glareolidae > Rhinoptilus > Rhinoptilus africanus. Next base: position 224,480 of record VXBO01005156.1, read on the forward strand.
TACCTGAAGACTAAAAATACTAGCTGCAAAAACTCCCCATGAGTATAAAATGCAACCCTTAAAGAATGTGTTTGGACTCATTGGGTGAGTAAATTTTAGGTGTTGATTACATTTATTTGCTTCATCTGACACACGGATTGGCTACCAACTCTGCCTCTAAATTATTTTTGCAGAAGTAGTGCAGCACCCTTACAACAAGCGTAGCTTGAACCATGTTATGAATTAAACTCTTAAAGGCCTAGCCAGTAATTCCTTCTTAGCAGATAACAAAATAGAAATAAGTATCAGAGATTACTATAGAGGGAAATTATTATTTCAAAGCTGATTCTAGAAATGTAAAGTATTAGAATTAGATCTGTTCTGTAAAACATTAAACCAAATAACTTTTCCCACCCATGCAACTGATATTTCTTTTTTTTTAGGTGATGAACAATCTACATTGTGGTTGATATATTATCCCTTACAAGTTCTTTATCCCGCATCCCAGAAATAATTAAACTGAAATTACTCTGTGAAATGCAACGCAAAATAAGGATAATAGTTTAAGAAGCTGAATGCCAGTTTTGGCAAAGTCAAACTGTCAGCACTCATTAATACCAGGTTTGAATCTGAAAGAACTAGAGAGACCTTCCACTTAAAAAAATAATAGAATATACTTTTGGTGGGTGCTTTCTTGATGTGGGATGGCATTTGTCAGCATCATGCAAAAACAAAGGAGAGTGAATATTGTGTTCCTAGAAAACTTTGATCTCCTGCTTCGCTGAACACGCCAGGCAGCTTGAACTCGCGACACGAGTGTGTGTGCGCCAAATACCACCCGGGCAACAAGAGTCTCCATAGGTATACTGCATAGAAAGTCTTGGGCTTTCTATAATGGCAGGACTCATTATTCCTTCTCAGTGCTGTCACAGAGCATGAAAGGACATTGGCCTTCCTTGGTGAAGAGGGGTCCATCCCATGGCTGCCAGTCTGGGCTGCCTTGAACTGACATGCTTCAGAAGCATCTGAGCTGACACAGTGCGACGCACATGGGAGACTTTAGCCAGTTTCGTAATCCCTGTACTGTTTAAATTACTTACAATAATGTCAGTTCTTGCGCTAGTAGTGCAGCTCCTCTGTAGGAACATTCAGAGAATGCTGTAAATCCTTCAGTAATTTTATGGCCAAGCCAATATAATACAGATATTTTGGGCTTCAGTTCACAGTGACATAGAATTACATGAGAATCTGCATTTTCATAGAAAAGTGGCAAGTTTCTTGCCCTTACAGAAAGCTTTAAAGGAAGAAAATCTTCAAAATATGAAATTGATGCAATGTCATCTGCCTGAGGGCCTGATAGAAGAGCTCTAAAGAGATTGATGTAATGCGATATGTTTGAGAGCCTGAAATGTGCTCTAAAGAGTGTGAACTCCAGTGTGCATCCTCATTTTGTATTTATCCCGGAATCCATGGTCCCAGCAGAGCTAGTGACTACCACCCTTGAAAAAGCAGTGAAAAGGCAGGAAGAGATAATTGCGATAAGCCCTGCCCACTCACTAAGTCACTGTGCCCTGCAAATTAATGTAGATATTGCAGGTTATCCTGCTGCTCTTGCTTCTTCTCTTACAAAATATTCCTCTGTTCCTATATTCCACTGCTACTTTCACTGGTTAAATAGGACTACGGCAGAAGGCTACTGAGGATGGGGCCATGGAAGGCTTGTTGGCAATACATATGGGCACTGAGTTATCCAATTCCAGCCACCGTGTATTGGGAATGTCATTTAATAAGAGGATGCAGTATGTGGATGTAACGCAAAATAATGTTGAAAGTTCATGAATGTTGCATAGCTTGGTAAACTACTATTTTTCTGTGTAAAGAGCCCTGGAAGTACACACGGGAATAAGGGAAAGAGCTGAATTTGTCAGGAAACTGTATTGAACAATTTTGCACTTATGGCTAGAAGCAGAAAGAAGCTGAGACTCTGCAGAAAAGTAGAATTAATGAAGCCCATTCTTCCCTTTGAGACATAATGTTATCAGCCTGCTTTACTCTTGGTTTACAGAATTGGCTCCTCTCCATTTTTTAAACTCACTTATGTGGTATAACTAGAGGCATCATCTGGCCTTTTGGTACTTGTTACTATTTTCATCTGTTAAATCATTTCAGTATTTTTGTAGTTACTGGGGGGGGGGCTGTTAAGTGGTTTTTTTTTCTTCTTCTTTGGGTAAAGCTGTTTTAATTGCTGCACTGCTAATCAGCTAATAGTAGTTGGTTTGAATATTTGTGATCTGACAGTGTATTATCAAGAGACTAAAAATATGCACATTTCTTTCTGATTTACTAGAAGTAATCATGACATCTGACTGACTGAGGTCTTTATCCCACAGTGAACTTTATATGACCTTTGGGATACTATTGGCTTGCAGAATAAAGAAAACCTTGACAGGGAGTAAAAAGAGAATAGAACTGAAGAAAGAAGTCATGGTAAAGCATCTGGAATACACATAGGAACAGAAACATATCTGTATGCGTATGCATTGCTAGTTAATTTTACTTCTTTCTCATTAGCCCCATTCCTGGGAATACATTTCTGAAGAAAAGAAGCTGAAAGCAAATGATGTTCAGAACTGTGCCTTTTTTTTTTTTTAAAGTAATGAGGGAAAAAAATTGACAACAATAAAAGTCAAAAGAAGGGAAACAGCAGCGTAGGCTGTAGACAGATTTGCTGTTGTGGCTCCAGTTGGGTAAGAGGTTACTGTTGAAGCTGCTCATCGCCACCTCCCCCTCGATGTTACTGCTGCTCCAAGATCTGCAGGCGTAACTAAACATACAGACTGGAGTTGTGTTATCTGGCTTTAGGGAGTCATTGAATGTGCAACCCTGCCAACAGCTCCGAAGTCAGTACTACTGCAGGGGCAGCAGCATCCGTCCAAGGGTCTACCTGGTGATAGTAACCTCAGTAACTCAGCTCAGCTGCCGGGACAGCATTTCTGACCAGCTAAATTTGTGCCAAACCAACACCATCAGATTTTTACTACTGTAACTAAGAGCAGAATGTGACGCATAAAAACTGCAAACAGAATGGGAGCAAAAGTGCATCAGTTTGGAGGAATAGAAAATGAAGAAGAAAAAGTTAAGAGGAAAAAAAGCCAAATGAGGCAGAATCTGGCTCAGATGTATCAACCATCTGTACTGTGTATCAGTGGAGCAACAAAGATCTGCAGCAATACGAGCTTCTAGGCCACGTGGAAGAGACTGCAAAATGCAGTAGTTTGTTTATAACTGAGGACCTGTTCCAGAGGAGTCTTTGGCAGCGATCTGCACTGCATGGGCTGCTAGTGAGTATCCGGGTGCAACGCAGGTGTAGCTTTTTGGTTTGGTATTGTGGTTTTTTTTTTTTTTTTTGCTTTTAATGCTATAAGAAACACCTTACTGCTTCTGCCAGATCAATATTTCCACCCTAAGATGTAGCTCAGTTCTGCAAAGCAACCCTGGCTTTGTCTGCCTGAGCATGGATCTTACAGCTTTGTCGATAAACCATGAATTCCCTCATTTCACTCAGCACAGAGAGGTGTGAATGGAGGTTCTGGGGTGAGACACTGAGAGATCACTTGAGTAGGAAGTCTTACAGTTGTGATGTTCTCAGAGATATCTGTTTTGGTGGGGAAAACAACTGGTGACTGTTCTCTCAGCAGCCAGTTGAATTGTGGGAGGGTGCTGAGCATCGAGCCAGTCCTCAACACAGTAATCCTATAAAGCCAAAGAAGTTAATGGAATAAAGAGCTTTTTTTTTTTTTTTTATGACTTGGGAGCCCCCTGTGGCTGCAGATTTGGCAGCAGTGTCTGGCTTCATGTTCCAGAAATCTCACAAAAAGCTTTACAGTGGAAAAGCGAGGCATATTAGATCTCTAAGCCTTTGACACATATTTCTCATCATAAAACCTAGTATTTTTTGTCCTTTTCTACAGACTTGTGGATTAGTTTTGGATGTCTTACATAAAGACTCTGTGGCTTAGTTTTCCATGTTATTATGCCCTCAATGCATACTGTCCTTGATCTCCTACAGGCATTATTGGCACCCCACAGACAGTCAAAGCATCTGACATTGTGGGATGGCTTTTACACAAAAAAGGGAGGTGTCTAGTGCCAGCCCAATCCCTTTCCACTGGAACTACTCATCATTATTTTTTAAAGAATCAGTACTTTTCAAATTGGCTTCCACAGCTACGAGCCTTTGCAGCACAATACAGCTTTGAGCTATCCTTTGGACAGGGCTGGTGACTCTGACAGGAGTGTGTCTTTCCTAATAATCCTGCATTTTAAAAAGCACTGCAGAAGGGACTTGTCTCTGAGAAGGGACTTCTGAGAAGTGACAGAAAGCTTCACCCTTTATAGTGAAAACTAACACAATCAAACTAGTCACTGTCATTCCATGCCTTTCACAATCTCATTAAAAGCTTGTTCTCACCCCTATAAAATGAAGGCAACACGAGAAAACTTTAGACTGTGCCCAGCTCCCGTGTGGGAACCCTGTGAAGGTAAGCAATTACCAACTCTAGTCTCCCCCCTACTTGTAAAATCCTTTAGTCTGGTACCGAACCCACCCTGCACTGGGATGATAGCTCCACTAAGCTACTTTTACTACCATGGGAATTGACCAGCCCAAACTTTAATGAAAATTAGGCATATAAGAATAGAAAAACATCCCTGCTGGGTCCAACTGCTGGGACAATCCAGACCAAATGCCTTGTCTCCAGTACTGGCAAAGGTAGAGACCGTGTAAGGAGGGCACCTAAGCCTGGCCAACTTTCTGCAGTGCATTCCCTCAGTATCCACAACTGTTGGATTGGGGATGTTAGAGGGTATGTCCCTTTAGTGTCTGCTGATGGAGCTGAAGACAGTTTGCCTGTGCCTTTTTTGAGCTTGCTGAGAGCATCAAAACCATGATGTCCTAGACCAGCAAGTTCCAGAAGTTCAGACCCAGCTATGTAGAGCAGTTCATCTTTCATCTCTTTTAAACCCATCTCCTGCTAGTTTCATTGAGTGACCCTCAGCTCTCACATTGCAAGACTTGGGGAACAAGTGTTCCCCTTTCAGTTTATAGTGACCTTGATAACCACAATTATAACCTGCTCTGCCTTTTTGCTCTCCACATGAAACAGTCCCAGTCTTTTTGGTCTTTCCGTGCAAGGCCATGGCTCCACCCTTTGAAAATTTCATCACCACACCTAATGCCTCTCTGCCCATGTTGAGAGGCATGGGACCAGATCTGCCTGCAGGCAGGATGCAAGCTGTGGGTTTGCCGCGGTTCCTTGCAGTGGCCCCCGAGATGCCATCTGTTTTGCTGCCAGGACCCTTTCTGACGGTGCCCTGATGGTGTTTTGTTGCTTTTCCAGCTGCTGCCATGCACTGAGCCAATGATTTCAGTAACCTGCCAGTGATGGCTGCAGGAGCCCTTTCCCGAGTGCTCTGACTGCCTGTTTTGAGCTCAATATCATGTAAGCGTGACTTAGATACATTAGCTATACTTTCATCTGCACTGAAGCATATCAGCCACTTTTTTGTCCCCTCACTCAGTGCATCTTCCCCATCATCAGTACATTTTTGACTGTTAATCCCCATAAATTTGGGGATTTTGCCGTCTGCTGCCCTCTCCAGGCCGCGGATGATGTTGAATGAAACCAGCCTCACAGCCAGCTCCTGAGAGACACTACTGTTGACCCTTCCCCACCCTGAAAAGTGACAGTTTTGCTTTTCCTTTTGCTTCTTGTCCTGTAATCAAATTTCAGACCATGAAAGGACCTTTCCTCCAATCCCATGGAAATTTAATTTCTTTAATAGTTTTCCATGATGAGCCTTGTCAAAGCCTTTTTGAAAATCCAAGTGTATTCTGTTCACTAGCAATGTTTCCTATAATTCATGAAATGCTCCTTGTCCTTGTAAATCATCACCATATAGAGTTTCCACACGGGAACTAAGCACAGTTATCATTTAGCTTTAAAACTAGAAGCACCTTTAAGTCTTACGCTTTTATTCCTCAATTGCATTGAGAAAGGAATAGTCCAGATTTCCCTCCCATGTGGTGCATCTGCTAGCAGCAGGTAAACGACAGAACCTAATTCAAGATGCATTTTGTATATTGGTAGCTCAGAGAATTTTCTAAAATGAAATCTGAAGAAAGAAACATATTCTTCATTTAAATAAAGAAGCTGAACAAATACGCGATTTAAAAAAACTAATTGCCTAAGGTTACTCAAAAGAAAAGTCTGGGGTTTCATCCTGATCAAAATAGAAAGTAACAATGATCGCTAGGTCAACTGAAATAGTTTTGAAATCCAACATTATTATTTCATTAGACTTCAATATACTTTCATGCCATCTTAAATAGTTAACTCAGTTTTGAAATAAAACATTTTAAAATGAAAGAGCAGCACACCTCATTATAAAAACCCCCAAACTGTCTCACATTTTAAGGGGTTTTCTATATTTGTTGACTGAAGCTTACTGGTCAAATTCCAGTGTGAATTTGCAAGTAATTCAAGTTGATCCAAAATTGCATTGCCAGCAAATGATTTTTTTGCATGAAAAATTTCAGCTAACTTTATATAAATATCTCCATTTGCAATTGTAAACAATAAAACTAGAATGTTGTAATTAGTACACAGAGAAGTTTAATTTGAGATAGTTCACACTTCTTCCTCTCTAAACTGCATGAAGTCAGACTTTCAAACTGCTCATCTCACATACTTACTGACATATTGCTCGTCTTGTTTCCACACAACTAAACTAAACTAGAATCTAACTTGGTAATTTGCCATAATTCTCTTTCAGATATCAATCCTCTTAAAAGCAGAATTGTTTTGTGCCATACCTTTTTTCCTGTCCTTTCATCTGAAACGGCCTAGAGTGTCACCTCTGAATATGCCTTATATTACATCCATCTTTTGATAATTTTTACTTATAATCTCTTAGGTGTCCAAGTTCCAAAAGATTATTGTCAACATGCAGACCAAAAAGTCAGTCAGAAGGGGGATTTTCCCAGGGTGTAAATCTGATATGAAATCATGATTAACTATATATGAATCACTCTTTGCAAAGACAAATGCAGGTACTTAGTGATCTAACCACATGCCTCAGGGAAATTTACATGCCAGTGATGTACTCCTCAGAATTTAATAATGCATATGCATCATTAATGTGCTACTTAGCAAACCTAGGGAATATCATTTATCAGTCAGGCAGAATTTCTTCTAGCTTCATTTTTTTCCTGTTCATGTACTCTACAATTCAAAATGAATAATCATCAAACTTTCACTTAATAAAAATACATTTTAAAAGATATCTAGTGTTGGTTGGTAGGGGAGCTCTTATTTATTGCACAGAATTTTGGAGATACATTGAACAATGCAAATATTTACTGACCTGCCTTTCACCAAGAGCAATAAGACTAGACAAAGTGGGGACAAAAAGTTAAGGGTGTCAAAACGTATAAGCAGGGAAAAAGACAATTTCAGGATGGTAAAAATGAAAAACATTTATAAGAACCTGCTATTGACTGTACTTACTTGTGGGATTTGAAACTACTAGCAACTACAACAGGGGTGGCCTCCCCCTGCGTATTTCTTCACAATACTATGTAAACTTGGAATTTTTCTAAAAAGTGATCTCATATTAGAGCTTTGCTCAATTTTACAAATGACCTCAAAGGTTACAAAATCTGCAATATTACTGTGCGGGGTTTTTTTAACTTAACAAAAGCTCTGGAAAAGGGGGAATAACGAGCAAGCAGGCTAACCAGATTCCAGAGTCTCAATGTACTATGTAGGGGTATAAGAAAGTACAATTTATAAAATCATGTACAGGATCTCAAAATTGTGACATCTTTAGCAGTAATTTCTTGTAAAAGTTAGGTTCAACATACAGCTAATAACTATTTTTAAATGATAACAGTGTCATCAGAATATAAACAAACGCACTATATCCTGAATCTGGGGTGTGACTCAAGCTTTTTGTTTATATATGTGATACACCACCTAGGATACAGTTATAATCTGTTGGTTTAATTTCATTTTTGGAACCAAATTATTTTCTTTTCCCTTTGAAAGTAAAATAAACATCCTGGGTCCAGTTTATCCAGCTTTCAAGCACAAAACCCAGAAAGTTGAAGTAATGTGAACTCAATTATGCTTTTAATGTTAGGAGAACATACTTCCTCCACCCCTTTGATATTGATCTACTTAATCCAACCTGTGCATTAAGCATAAGTGAAAACTGAACAGCAATGACATAAAACATTATAAGAGCACCATAAAAAAATGAGAAAGTCTTGAAGCAATAACGTTGTGCAACCTGTTTTTAAAAGATGCTTATTTCCAGGCAATAAAAACAAATTTTAGTAAACCCACTTCAAGTACAAATTAAAAACATGTGAATGACATGTAAGCATAACCCTATTTCCAGAAGCGAGCGTGCAGCCATAATAGAAGCCCTTTAAGAAACAGATATGTAGCAGTAGGAGAAAGCATCATTTGACCCTCCTGTTTGTATTCTTTGCTCTTTAAATGCCTTTAGAAGTTTGGCTCTTGAACATTTAAAAAACCCAAATCCCACACCTTTTTTCTTGAAAATGTTATTAGGTCAACATTCAGCAGGTAACTACATTAAACTTGATTTGCTCTGTCTGTTGTAACAAAGCCATGATTAATATTGTATTAAGCCAACACAGCTGCATTCAAAGACAACAATGCCTGGAGGTGATGCTAAACCTTTAGTACCTGGAGTTAAGAACTGTTTTTCTAATTAGGTTATTTCTTTCAATTCATCTTACTGCATGAAACACATGGAGGTATTTAGTATCCTAAGACACAGAACATCACATTACTGGCAGATAAGAAATTTGCAGAAAAATTGCTATCACAAAACCAATACAAAGCACATTATGTACTCGTGCAACTACTTCTTCAGAGCTTTGGTTATTGCAGCAGATGTGCCTATTTAGGTAAACACAACATCGCTGCAAAGTAGTTGAAAAATATATCTAACCTGTTAGCTGAGGCAAAGCGATCCACAGGCATCTAACAGAATAAACACTTTTGGGTAGGGCTCTGTTTATCAGCTTTCCTCTTTGATTACGTTTCTTACTGTGACAACTCTGATTTTGTATTGATTAAATAAATCGGTCCTTTGTAGTGATGGAGGATGCGTGAGCATTCAGTACATGTTTCTTTCTACAGATCATTTTCTAGCCAAGCAAGGGAGAGTTCACTTAGCTGACATGTGCACAGAGGAGCAAGGTAAGTGCAATGGACTTACATTATCAATTATGGATGGTGATGAAGTGGCTCCCTCTACTGCAGCATCCTAGGTGGTGTTGCTGGTCCCTGTCAGGGTTCTCTGGCTTGGCTATGAGAAAAAAAGAGACAGTCCTTTTAAACGAAAACAAACCAATGAATCCCAAAGATTTTACTAATAAATTGGGCTCACTAAGAATTAGCTTCATGGTTCTCTGGAGTAAATCACGAAGATATACATCATTTCAGATAGTAGAGCTGGCAGAAAGCCAAAACACTCCACCAAAAGAGATTCAGGTGCAGCTGGAGCCTTGTTGCTCCTTTTAAGGCAGGGAGGTGCCTTAAGGAGATGGAGTATTCCTCCAGAAGGGCTCCAGGTTTAGTTTAAGGTCTCTTAAGGTTCCTTGTCCTTCTGTTGATTACTCTTCTCCATTTTCAAATACTTTTTTCTGTCCTATGCCCTGATCCTTGTTATGTCCTTTTGTCCTGTTCCCCTCTTCCTGCCCTCCTTACTGTTTTAGGCTTATTTTTCCTTTTTGATCTTCTTTGTCTCACCATTTCTTTATATGGCAAAATGCTTGGAAAGGAGTTGTTGCTTTCTTTCTGGCAATAGCAGGGACCATTATCACAAAATCCTTAAAGTGGGGAAAAATGCACTGGCAGCCCCAAAAAGAAACTGGTTCAGCACTCTGATGCTGCAGTTATTGCAGTGCATGAACACCATGAAAACCAAGTGTTAACCACCTTCTGCCACCCATACAACCTCAAGAGGAAGTATGCTGGGGACCATGGGACAGATCTGTGTTTCTGCATGTGTCCCATCTCAGTGTGGTGTGACAGCAGCATGGCTTGTCATCTCTGTACTACACAAAGCTGGTCTGCTCTCAATTAATCAAGTGGAAACAAATTACTGGGGACTATATTTAGAACTGATGTGGAAAATGGTTGAATGGCAATTTGCCCTTATTCTAAGCACACTTGTTTGAAATCAAGATGTAAATTCACATCTGCCTTGCAGACATCTGGAATGACTGCAGTGCCTGTGCAGGAGGTTACTACCTGGTCACTCAGCAGCACAATAATGGTCCGTGTCATTCCTTTGTATCTTTGCAATATCAGCAAACATCTGTGATTTGAACTCACGTCTAACTTTGCAGTGGAATTAATTGGCACTGCAATTTTCACATGGTCACCTCCATCTGAAGCAGATGTGGAAGGTAATGTCCAGGTGGTAGATGACTGTGAGTCACCTGGGTCTTGTGTCATTACCAAACACTCCAGCTAGGTCCATTAAAAGATGTACAGATACCCCCTTAGACTATCCCTGCCTACTAACAGGTACTGTCTCCTTCTCAGTGGATAGTTCATGACAATGGACTATCCTTCATCCACTACTGGAAAAATGGCCACTTCGAGAAAGACAGCTTTCTGAATTTAGCACCATGTGTCTATGTGCATGGGCATACCCACACCCATGGGCACGTGTACTAGGTGCCCTCTAGTCAGGGTGCTGAATTGCACCGTTGTGTACCATCAGCTGCACAGTTGAGAGTCCCAGGGCTTTTTTTCCCATGAAATTCACAACACATAACACCTTTTGAGAAACTCCGGTTTCCAAATCCCCAGGATTACATGAGAATTTAAGTTTTTATTTGAAAGGAAGGCAGGTTCTTAGCTTCATCCTTGCAGAGAAATATTTGAAAATTAGACCACTTGGAGCTTGAAAAATCAGAAGGCAAATTTAAAAGTTCATTAAATTTTAAAAACTTGTTATTTTTTAATGCCTGAAGTTGGCAATATAGCATAAGTCCTATCCTGCTGTCAGCTCACAGATTTTACTTAAATTAGATACTTAAGGAGTTCAGCAGTCCTCACCAAAAAAATATGGGGCCATCTGTTTCCAAGAGTTCCTTCTAAAATTATGAATCCCCGTTGCAAGTACTGCCCAGCTGTAATTGGCTGAGAGGGAAGTAAGCCACCGCCTGAGGGGAGAGAAAAAGACAGTGATCAGAAACTTTAACCAGAAAATTAACAAACTATACTTCAGCTATTTAGTAATGTTTTTTCCAATACAAAAGTGTTTCAAACTAATGAAGTGCATTTTCCATTCACAGAAAAGCAAATGTGTTTTAAAAGTGCACCAATTCCATGAGCTAGTTTAAGTATGAAGCAGGGTTTTCTTTAGGAGACCCTGTGTTAAGATTTAAGGAAGAATGTGGGAGGACGTAGCAGATGCTCCAAGACAAGTGAAAATTATTTAGGTGTACTTCTATTAGTACAAAGGCTGCACTGTATTATTACTATGAACGCAGGATATTCAAGACACACGATAATAGACAAGTCAACCAATGGTGTGGGAGTCTTCCGGTTGAAGTTACCTTCCTGAAACTACGAAGAAAAGAGAATGTGTCAAACAGAAGACCGTTAAATGTGAAACAAAAAAACAGTAATGAAAAGGTAGTGTGTAAAATGAGAGCCTGTCTCCTGGTAACCCTGTGGAAAAGTCAAATTTAGTGATAGAGATTATACTTTAAATTATGCGTGAATGAATGTCACAGCTAGAAGCTTTGACTTCTGAAATTCAGACAGCGCTGACAGCAGACTTGCTGTGCAACTTAGTCTAACCTCTCAACTGCTCAGTGTCAACTTTGTGAAAATGCCAGTGCCTACAGAATGAGCAATATAGACATTTTCTGTCTGGCACAGGCACATGAACTCACATTTCTGATGAAGATCACAGTTCACAGGTTATAGAGTCGCATAGGCAAGATACTTATCATTCATGGCTACAGCAGTTCTGTTCAGAGATGGATAATTATCCCACTACAATTTGGCAAAAAACTCTCAAACTGCGCACTTTTTCACTGTCCCTTTAAAATCAGAGCTATATATTTTATATGGTTTTGACACCTGTGTTACACATAAAATGAATATATGTGCTGTCCATCATTTTTTAACACCCATCAATATTCTATTGTAAGAGTTAGTTGGTCTTGGTTCTGCAGAGCGATGTAGGAAGCCCATAGGGAATGTAGGAAGCCCTTGGATAAGGAAGAGTACCACCAGGGTCATCTGGTATTTGAGGAGGGGGACCAGCTACGGTCAGCCTGCATGTGCTCTGAATCACACAAAAAGGGTTTCTGAATATCAGTCTCATGAGGAGCACACACGGGCTGGCTGCACATTCTTTCCATCACTCCATGTAGCAGGCTACCTGCTCTGTCCTGGCAAAAAGCCTTACACACATCTCTTACAAATTCTCATCAGGAAAACAGAAGAAAATACTGCAGTGATTCTAAAAATGAAGCTTCAGATAACGTTCTTGCTCATTGCAGACCACCGGAGATGCATCAAGTCGCACTGTGATTGGCAGTGCACGACCATGTAGTCCCATGGCAATACAATTGTCACCGGATCATGACTGAATTGTTGGCTTTAGCAGCTAATTAAAGGAAGAGGTGCAGAAGGACATCTTTATATAGTAGCCTATTTTAGACATCAATAAATCTTAGGGTTTTTTTAATTAAAACAGAAACTTGTTTTAGAAGTGAAAGAATGTTTAGAACCTGATCTATGGAAAGAATTAGTGTAGTTGGCACTATCTCTAATTCATGAAGATACACCTTTGTCCTCACCTGAAATGCATTTACTTTTAAATCCCCTGCCTCTCCAAGGTGTGCATGCCTGCTGCACAAATATACCTAATAATTCTGCACTGTAGGCAACTTGCCCCTATAGCACTGCTTGCCTCACTGGTTCCCCAGCCTGTGCAATTGCCGTATCGTATCACGAAAGAGCATGCCATCCAGACACACTTAATGTATTTTTATTTTCTTTTAACAGCTACAATAGGAGATTACTAAACGGATTGCAGGTTATAATATAACCCAACAACAAATAAACTGTATACCAAAATAATTATACTACCAACTGATTTCAATGATAACTATTAGGTACCCACTGAAGACCAGTACTGGTTGTATTATTTGATGCTTTGTCAATATTTTCCCCTAACTATAAAGCAGTATTAAAAAAAAATAATGAACTAGATTTTGTATCCAAACGCAGTGGTATTTGTCTGCAGGGTTTGCTGCTGTTTCTGTTCAGCTATGGTGGTCAAAACTTGTAAAAACTAGGAGGGGAATGAGGACAGATTGATAAACGCCTACAGCTCAACACCTTGCAGCATAACATTGCCCTTATGGATGTCAGTTTTGAACAGCAGCTTGGTGGAGCATATAATATTAGCACCCTGCATGGCTTCCTTCTCAAAGAGAAAGAAAAGAAAACCAGCACCAAGTGGAGCTCTTGGCAGGGATTGGAGATGCCTGTAGAGAAAAGGAAAGCTTACATAAAAAATAAAAGAACAGGAAACCTTGTGTCCCCAGCATGTGAAGAGAGATATGGTACACACAGCAAAAAAAGGGAGACAACAACAGAGAGGGTCCTGAGCTTGTGAGGGATGACAAAAATGGTATGGAGAGGAGCAAGTGAGGTGACACACTCACGTGTGGGAAGGGCAACAGCATGGCACAGAGGGTCTTTGCCATCACAGGGGTAAGAGCTCTGGTAACTCCACCGAGAGCTCTCAATCTCCGTTGTTTCCCCAGGTTTATATTCCACCACAAACACTAGGGAGTGATCCCTGCTCTACCCTGGGCAAAGCATGAGTTTTTTCTCCGAGTTTTAGCAGAGGTCATTACTGCCATCTCAGAGATCTCAAGCCCTGTCTCCCTGGAAGATTCACATTATATGGCTCCCAAGTCTGGCTGATGAAATATAAAGTGATAGTGAAAACCAAGCTACACTAAAAAAGCAGCGTTCTAAAACTGAAGCATCTTATAGCATGAACGACTAGGTTAGAGAAACGTGTATTGAACCAGCATGCAGGCAGTGATTTTCATGGAAACAAACTCTTGATAAACATCTGAATTAATGTTCTGAGTCCCTCAGGCCTTTTGTCCTTTGCGCTACTTTACAAGCACTAACTTGGTCTTTATGGGGAAAATTTCTAGACGAAGGGAAATCAATAAACTGTTGAATGTCACACACTCAGTGTATGCACACTTTAAAAATAAATCCACACAAATATAAAGCTGCTAGCAAACCAGAAACCTCAGGAAAAACACTTCTCAGATCATCCATATTAAGAAGTCTGCAAAAAAGGGCTCAGAGTAGTAGTTCTAATAAGCTATTAATTCCCAGTAAGCTGACCGATTATTGTTTCCCAGTAAAAGCATACTCATTGGGCAAAGGTTCATAATTAAACTACAACTCTCTCACTATGAAAACCAGTTGTCAGCTGAGGTCTGAGTCAGGGGATGGGTCCAGCATGGGCAGGGCTCAGTGGGCACGACACTCCTCCAGTGTGAAACTCACAGCAGTGTCTCACAGCGGAACAGACCACCTCGCCCCATGTCACCTCATCCTTGTCCCGATCTGCACCTTCATCAGAGAAACAACTTTTGGAAGATATTTCCCAGATTTAGTGCCAGCGTCACTTGGCAGGAGATTAGCTACCCACAAGGAACAAAGTTATAGATTAAAGAAGGAAATCAAGAAGCCTCTTATTTTTTCCCCACGCATTTTAATTAGTAGGAACCAATCTTCCTTTGGCTCTCCCAGCACTATCTGGCAGGGATGCAGAACTGAAACATTTAATTCTCCAAGCAGTGACCGTGCTTGTTCTTCATCACCAGGTTGTTTTCCCTTTGCCTCTCTCACCCATCATCCAAGCTGACAGGTGACACCTCTGAAGTCACAGAACATCAGTCACACAAAATACAAATTCTTTTTGCAACACCGATTTGCTAATTCAGTGCTGGGAAAAAAAATGCAACTTGCTTAACCCTACCCATCCAGCCCAAATTTATGTTACTTGCCTCAACAGCAGCAAATATCTCATGGTACTTAATAAACAGACCATTGTCATGATCTGTCTTTGCAAACCTATAAATCAAAACTGTTTGTTTTCCACAAGTGATTATCTGATATAAACAGGCATTGATTCAGGGAAATCCGATGCCCTGTGCTATGCAGGTCAGACTGTTTGATTACAGGTTTTGGGTTTTTTCTGGATTTATGAGTTATTTTTTCTTTGCAAATTGAAATTATTAAACTGTATCATCAAAAAACCCCACAAGTGTTCATACTATTAATAGAGGCACAATAAAACAGAAGGCAGGAAGCAGGATAACTGTGGGTGGCTACTACACTTTCAAAAAGCAGGAGCATCTTGAACCCAACAAAATCAGGAGATGAATGTTCCTGCTCTGTGGGAGCAGGATGGAACCATGCAGAAGAGTTTGATCATCTTCAGCCCTGGTCCATTTTTCTTTTATTTTTCTGCTGGGCTTTTTCTTTCTATTTTTTTTAGGACATTCTATTATTATGCATGGATCTACACTGTATCACCTGAGAAACTTCTGAATTGGAGATGCAGTCTGTCTGTGGTTTTGGTCGTGAATCAATTTCATGGGTTATGTTCAGACTCTTGATTTTTGAACTCTTGTTTCTGGTAGTTCTGATAGATCCCATTCCAGCAGTTCTTATATCGCTTCAGACCTGTATCTAAAAGAAGGCACAGTGTAAAAAAAAATCCTAAAATGTCATTTATTCAGAAATCTTGCAGTTTCATCCCTTCCTTTTTGCTGCTTTGTCATATAAGAAAAACAGTAAAAAAGTTTTAGTCATAGACTGTGTAATTAAAGGAACCCTAAATAAACGTGCATTTCTTGCTTCATTTCTTGCCGCTATAGAAGTTCCTCTAAATCTGGTACAAGGAAGCAGCATGTCTGCAGACATGCAAAAAGCGAGCAAAGAGGAAATTAATTATCTTCTGTTACTAAAATAAAGGTGGTTTCTCAACCCAATTACAGAACAATGAGCTACTGACTTAAGTCTCTGACTTATTTCATACTCATGCTTATCCTGTTAAATATGCCAGATGCTGTAAAGGAAACTGAGAAGTAGTAAACTTAGCACTGGGGGAAAAAATGCCCTTTGAACACACTTTTACAACACCCTTACATAGTCATTTTTCCAAGCCTGCACAAAACTAGTATATTAGGATATCTGGTTCTTACCAGCCTACCAGATCAACTATACTTAGGTCACAATGACCTCAGTACTCATTAACATTTTGTCATGGTCATATTTTTCTTAAAACTTAACCTTTCACTGGCTACCACATTCACAGTGTGCGTCTCATGCTTAAATTCTCCTTTGAGGGAATTTCTGAGAAAGGTCAACATCGTCTTCAGTCCTGTCTATCTCAGCATGATGAAACTATTTCTGTAAATTGTTCCACCTCACAGTCTAAGATTGGTCTGGCACCCTTTATCACCAAGGTAAGGCCCATAAAGAATTTAACACTGCTTTAAGGATACTCCTGATCATCTGACCGCTATGGGTATAAAAGCAGTTCAAGTCACTCTCAGAGAAAGGACACACATTAATCGAATGAAGCACTTTCCACTCCCCTTTAAGCTATTTGCATGCCAGAGTTACTTCACTTGGTTTTGATATAGTTACCGAGTATTTGTGGCAGGCCTATAAAACCAGTTAAGACTCACAATCTTCCTCCACAGTCATGTCTTGTGCCGAAAAATGGATATGAAAGATACTTAAAAGTTTTCAGAAAATGTGATTATACTAAAGAGGAAAAGTTAAAATTGTTACATTTGTCCCAGTGAGAGCATTGCAGAATACTGAAATGAGAAAATCTTACAGTTTTGTTCGAAATTAAAAAATCCTACCTATAGTAGCCAGTTTGGGTTTTTTTTTTTCTCACTTTAAGACCATTCTATTAGCTCTGGAAGACAAATTTATTACTTTGCTCAGCAGACACATAAAGAGGGGTAGGACACATATCTTATACTTCAAACACCCACCAAAGCAAAATTTCCTAGGATGCTCTTGGCATTAACTATCATAGATACAGCTCTTTTGCTAATACTTTAGCAAATTTTGCCTGAGGAGCTTTCAAAAGCTTGTTATCAACAATTTGTGCTGGGCCCCCAGCCCCTACCCGAGTGATGCCTGCTGGAGGTGTGCCTGCCTCCAGCCCTGCCTCACAGATGGACCCTGGATCTGACCCACCCCCTCATCTTGTCTGGGGCTGTTGTGGTTATCAGTACCCTGCTCTGCACACACAACTCAATGTCCAAGTTGAAACCAGTAATGAGTGGTGTCTGGACTGGGACCAATAGTATTTAATATTTTCATAAATGACACAGACAGTGGGATCGAGTGCACCCTTGGCAAGTTTGACAATGACAACATGCCTTACGGATGCCATCCAGAGGGACGCGGACAGGCTTGAGGAGCAGGCCCATACAAGCCTCATGAAGTTCAACAAGGNAAGGGGGCTTATAAGATGGAGACAAACTTCTTAGCAGGGCGTCTAGTGACAGGACAAGGGATAATGGTTTTAAACTGAAAGAGGGTATCATAAGGAAGAAATTTTTTACTGTGATGGTGGTGAGACACTGGAACAGGTTGCCCTGAGGAGTTGTGGATCCTCCATAACTGCAAGTGATCAAGGTTAGATGGGGCTTTGAGCAACCTGATCTAGTGGAAGGTGTCCCTGCCCACGGCAGGGGGGTTGGACTAGGTGATCTTTAAAGGTCCCTTCCAACCCAAACCCTTCTGTGATTCTAGGATTCTGTGATTCAGATGCTGTGCTTCTGCATCACGGTCAGTGAGGGCACTGCATGGGCCAGGAGCACCCTTGCTCCTGCTGCCTCCTATGCCTCACCAGTTTGTTCTTGTCTGTGCCTGGAAACGTCAAGAACAAGGTCCCTTGCCTGAGGAATGACTCTTCCTTCCTGTCAAATGTTTCTTTCAAAGAATATCAGAGATAGGAAACACTGTAGAAGATAAACAACCAGGCACCTGGCTTCAGGTGTACTTTGCTTTTCTGTTGTGGTTATTGTTCTAGATATCCTTTTTTGATTTATGTTATTTAATTTTCCCAGAAAGAGCTCAGAATTACCTGGTTAGCATTTTCCTTATTCCAGCATCTAACAAGACAGAAGTGATTAATTCCAGACTCTGGAGGAAAGCCTAGGTATAGCAGAGGGTCACTGCATTGCAAGCTCTTGGATCCTGCCCCACCATTAATAACAGTCCATCATTCTTTTCTGTAGCAGCTGTAGAGAAGGTACCAGAGAATCCAGGAAAACAGGGTATATCCAAAGTTGTTTCAGTTTCAAAAATTTTGAGATATTATCTTGAAAAAAGTCGAATCTTTGCCATTTCCAAAGTTCCTAGAATGGAAATTGTTCAGAACCATTTAGGGAGCTAAAAAGCACAGTTGATGGCTGTGTGGGAGTATTTGCGTATGCATTGGCAGGGGGAGAGGGAGGAAAAGAATTAAGATAAATACAGCACTTTCCGGTGTTCAGCTGAACTTGGTGTAAAGTCTGCACCCCAGCAACTTAACAATTCCCTACAGTTTTCCCTTCAAAAGAGGATACTCAAAAAAAAGGGGAAGGACAGAGCTGTTTATAATGTTTTCAGTAATGTCACCTTTTATAGCTTCCTATCGAACAACTTCAAAGACTTTCAAGTTTTAATTATTCTATAACCTACCCTGCTGAGACTGGTAGAAAAACAAGTAGAATTCTACATTTTAGTCAAGAAAAACTGAAGACCACGTCATAAAAGCCCCCTCTGTGTGAGTTTGTGTGAATGGCTCTAAAGGCATGTGTGGATGGAGAAATATGTACCAGAAAACAGCAGGCTGAAGAGAGGGAAAGCGTGTGTGAAGCGGTAGCGTGCGAAAGTCTGCCAAGAACTGATAAGCTCCAGAGATTAGCAGTCCTGCTGAATCCACAAAAACTGATAAACCCCAAACACTGAGACTCTGCTGAATCTGTCAAATTCCACAAGCATTGGATGTACAACCCAGGCTACATCCAAGAAAGCTGCTATATACAAACTACGAGATTATCTATCTATCTATCTATCTATCTATCTATCTATCTATCTATCTATCTATCTATCTATCTATCTACATAAAATACATGTGCATATATATATACATGATGAAACACATCATCTGGAGGGACTTCCTGACACCCACCTCAAAGCCCCTGGCTTTGTCTCAGCTTTTAAGTTTAAAACTTAACTTTAAAGTTAAGTCTTTAACCTCTGCTGGGGTTGGTTTCCCAGCTCTTATTCCACACAGGTACCTGTTAGTGCATGTGTCTGTGAACTGTGTGAGGGAGTAAGTGAATGCAGTGTGTGATGAGTCCCTTGCTATTAATAACGGCACAACAAAAGGCTATCTAATAAATACTGGTGTGATCTGTATTTCCCCCAGCCTGATCCCACCAGAGAAAAGGGGATGTACAATAATCCAGGATTGAAAATTTAAACTC
>VXBO01005156.1:248138-303223 GCA_013400135.1 Rhinoptilus africanus
GGGGGGGGCCGGGGATCCGGCAGCAGGGGCAGAGCGGGGCTCCGTGCCCCGGAGCGGCCCGCGGAGGCGGCGGCGGAGGCGGAGGCAAGACCAGGCCTCCGCCACAGCGGTTCCCGCGCGCAGCGGCTGAGGGGCGGGGCCGGGGAGGCCACGCCTACGGGGGGGCGGTGGCGGGATTGGCGCGCGCTGGCGAGTTTAGCGCGCGCTGGCGGCGGCCCGTGCTTCCCGCCCCGGCCATGTCCCGCCAGNACTACATCCCCCATGGTTCCGCGGGGCCGGCCGGGCCCGGCGGGGCCTTCCCTGCGCTGGGGCATGGGGGGAGCCGGTTCGGCAGCGGGCCCCGCGCTTGTGGTCGCCTGAGGGGGTCGGCGGTGGCCGCGCCGGTCGGGTCAGGGCTCGTTCGGCAGGGCCGGAGGGTCCGGGGGGGTGTCTGGAGGCCGGGGGGGCGGCGGGGGGGGGGGGGGGGGGGGGGGCGCAGCGGGCTGCAGCGNCTCCCCTCGGGCGGGGCATGGGGAGGCGGGACGGCGCCGGCAGCTGCGGAAGGGGGACCCGCACCGCTATTTTTTTTTCTCTTTGAAATGCCTTTTGTCAGCCCTGCCTGAATTTCTGCGCTGTATCGGGGCTGTGAGTGTCTCCCGCCTCAGCTAACTGCGTGTGGTGGTGGTTTGGCGGCAGCCGAGAGGAAAACCCACCGCCGTCCGCGGTGGAGGGTGGCAGTGGCTGGGCTGAAGTCTCGGGGGAGGAGGAGAGAGGAAATACAGGCCGCATCAGGTGCTCTGCAGTGGAGACAGAGTGTTTATTTATTCTTTTTTTTTTGTAGGTTGAGGGTTTTTTTTAAAATCTTACTCATAATCCCTTTATGTGCCCTGTCGAGAATTAGCCTCTACAGGAAAACTTGCATAGTTATGTGGGTTGCCAATCCATAACATGTAGTCTGCGATCTTCTAGTCGATGCCTGGTTGGACCCAGTTATTCTCTCACCCTCCCTTAAGAAATCCACTAAGGGTGGGTCAGGTTACACATGGCTCTTGGTGGCCCTGCTTGAGCAGGGGGGTTGAACAAGGTGACCTCCAGAGGCCCCCTCCAACTTCAGCCAGAATTCTGTGACTATGAAGCTCTTAACAGTGTGGGGAGCCAGGAGAACCTGGAGGAGCAAATCTGAAAAGTCAAGAGTGATATAGATAGTGATATGGCAGGACTGCGCCATCCAGGTTGCACCATCTAAGAGCCTTCCAAGGCCTTCATTGGGCAAGCTATTCAGAAGCAGCTTGCAGTTATGTTTATGAAGAGAGCTATTTTAAATGTTTATATTCCTCAAATCGCACATCTGTTGTCTTTGCAGTGTCTCCTGCGAGTATTCAGCTGGTGACTTGGTTTGGGCCAAGATGGAAGGTTATCCTTGGTGGCCGTGTCTCATATACAACCATCCGACTGAAAAAACAATAGTCAGAGGAAAAGGGAAATCCACTCGTGTCCATGTACAGTTTTTTGATGACAGCCCTACAAGGGGCTGGGTCAGTATAAAATATCTGAAGCCATATAAAGGTAAGAGAGATAAATAAAACTTTGGAAATGGAAATACGCCACTTGTTTTGGAAAAGTAGGCATGGAGTATAGGGTACAGTATTCTCCATAGAGAAAGAACAGCAAAACCAAGATTAGCGTTGAGTGGGAAAGCACGTTTAGTACTTCCTAAATTAGAGAAAGCAAGTGTTTGAGGGTTACAGGTGCATTTATGGTCATACAGTTCTTTAAATATAAACCACTGAACTCTCTTGTTTATTAGATTAGAACACAAACTTAAAGCTTGCTTATGTTTTAAAGATTTTTTCCTTTATTTCTCCCATCAATATTATAAAGATCTAAAAGATAAATCCGCTGTTTCAGTTTTTAGCCCTGAAATCCTTAAAATATTAGGAATGTCAAACCCAGTTTTTTAGCAGCTGTTTGGGAACTGCAGTTTGTCCAGAAGCAAAAGACTGGGCATAGGATATTAGGTAGCTAAAATGAATTCGACTGTGGTGTTATTTCTTTTAAACAGTGTAGTACAATTTTATTAATAAAATATGTATATATTGAGAATTTGGAGTGTTTGTAGTTACAGAGCAGAATTCTTTATTTGTCATCTTGAAGAAATGACTTTGCTAATTAATGAGAATCAAATGTAATCAAGAATTTAAACATTTTGCGTAATAAATACCACCTTACTAATAATCATGATCTGGTTTCCGCTTGTTTTATAATTTTACTGTTGCTGAAAACTAAATCATTGGTTGTGAACTGCCATGTGTAAATCATGTTGCTGTAAACTGTCTGTTAGTCAAACGAGTACTTTGGGTGTAATACAGTATTTTTGATACACTGTAGTATTTGCTTATGATGACATACTTACGTAAACTGAATTTAAACAGTTTCTTCCTTTTTACAAGTCAGAGTTCCATCTAATGGGATCATGGGGGCATCTTTTTTGGTCTTGGTTATACTTAAATGTACTGCACTTAAGTCATAGTTAGTTTTAAATTAAAACGGTGATGTTATCACCATAAATGTTAGCGTGATTCGATGCAAGTGAATTACATCCATGGATATGTGTGTCTTTCCTGAAGGTATTTTAAAGGAATCAAATATATTTTAATAAAATATATTTTAAAAGCTTGCAGTTGCACTTAGAAGCAAATACAGGTAAAGGAGAATTGATCTGTTCGCCAAAAGAAAATTGCAGAAAAATAAGAATTGTTCAAAATGTTTAAGAACAGAAACACTAGTCTACCTACTAGAAACATGGTTAATGCAGAACAGAGTAAAATATTTAAAATACATGCTTTGCTTTTAAATTCAGACAAAAAGCATCTTCATATATAAAGTAAGAGTGTTGGAGTCTTTGGATAAGAAAACAGAAAATTTCTTATGTTTTGTTATTATTTGTAACTGAATAAATATAGACAGCAAAGGGCCGGACTTCTGACATGCTAGTTGGGCACAAAAGAGGTGGGAGTTACATACAAGTTGGTTAAGTGAACATGCAGGTGTTGCACGCTTGAGTATGCAGTTAAATTATGTGATGAGATTTTTTTCCTGCCATTGTTAAGCTGACAATATTAAATGAAAAATATTTTTAGATTGTCTCACTACATTTGCAAAACTAAACTGGGGATCTGGTTTGTTAATGTGTTGCATTTACGCTGTGGAAGCAGCTACTTGTAACTCCTTGCTTTGCTACTGCCAGCGCAAAGAAATGACTGTGAAAAAGAATTCTATTTGGCTTATTTCTGAGATAGTTGGCCTCCTACAAGTCAGCTGTCTTTTGTCTACCATTGACTGAGAGCTGAAGCTTCAGTTAATAGCAGTGTATGAAGGGATTCACAGGAGTGGGTGTAAGGACCTATTCCTTCCTATTCCAGATCCTACTGTTGTATGCAGCCAGATAAACTTGTAAAAGCAGAAGGAATTGCCCTTCCCCATCTCGGTGTACTCTTATGTTCCCCTTCGTTCTTTCCCCAAATTGAATACATAATATGTTATATATAGCATTTACTTTTTCAGCGTGGCATTAAGATGAATCTCATCGTCTTTGGCGACCCTTTTCAGTCTGTGGGCTGGTTGGCTTTGGTTTTGTGTTTATGCACAGGTAGTGGAAGGAGGAGCCGTGGTGCTCAAGGGATGTGAAAGAGGATGAGGGAGTAGTGCAGTTATTAATAGTAGGCTTTGCTTGATACCCTGCAGCGTCAGGGTAAATGGCCAGTGTGATTGATGATCGTCTCATCTGGCTAATATGTTGGTGTTGGGTCTGGACGCCTTGCTGCACTTAGAGGAGCCATTTAAACGGCCAGCAGAGCTTTAGCCAAGAGGTCTGTCATAGATGACTGATGCCCGTAACTTGAAGATAACTTTATGGTTGAACTTACTTATCATTGCTAAAACAGCCATATGGTGTCAGTCAGGTCTGCTGTACTGCTCGTATAAAGTGTTGCTTTTTAATAGTAACTATAGCTAGTGTGACAGTGTTCAGAGCTCAGCTTAGAAGTACTCAGGTGTGGTAATGAGTTACAGAAATAGAAGCAATTCTTCAAGTGTTCATGTACTAGTCAGGCATTTCATTTGTGAGCGTTTAGACTTTCTCTAAGGGTAGTTTATCAGGCTGAATGAGTGATGGGTTACTATATTTAAGATGTGGGAATGACTGGTAACAACATAGAATGTTAGATAATTATACTAGTTGCCTGAATACTTTAAAAAGTGAAGTATGAGCAGTAACTAAAGGACTGGCTAAATGCTAGACTAACTTCAGTTTCTGAAAAATTATTTGTGGTTTTACAGGTTCGTCAGATGGGGAGACTCTGAAGGGAGGTATGTTTTATAGCACAAAGCCTGAAGTTAAAAGAGCAATGGTGCTAGCGGACGATGCAATGAGTAAAGATAAAACTAAGCGGCTTGAACTGGCAGTATGCAGTGAGCCTTCGGACACAGAGGAGGAGGAGGAAGAGGAGGAGGAAATGGAGGTAAACTTTTTCTTACTTGCTGTCATTTTCAGAAATAGTGCTAGGACTTAGAAGCTGTCACTTGGAACTAAGCATGGATATCCTTCAATTCTCTGGTACAGTAATCACAGCTTATCTGCTCTTTAATCATGCATGCCTATGTATCCATATGTCTTTTTTTTGTACTGCTTCCATGTTGCCTGGTCATACACTGATCTCTCACCTTTTCTAGTTGGAAAGATAAGTCTAATATCTTTTTGGTATTCTGTATGGTGAGGACTGACCTCAGAAGTTACTTAACTTCTCTAGCTCTCTTAATTGATCGCGCTCTGGGTAACCAAGGTGACCCACTTGCTCACTCATAAAGTACTTTTTTTCTGGTGCATATTTTATCTTCTCTAGCTGCTATTCATCTTCCAAGTTCCCCTACATTCAATCTGAAGTTCTAATTTGTCATAATGTAGAAATTTCAAACTTGTTGAATATTCATCTTAAGGTGTTAAATTAGATTTTTGGAGCCCACCCTCATCCTGTAGCATAGCACTAAAATACAAATTCTTGTATGGTTAATCTACTGGTGGGGTAACTAAAGAGAGATCTTCTATTGTGTTGTATTGGCGTTGCATTGTGAATGATTCAAATATTATTTCTGTACCTCCATATCCATTGCAATAAATTCCTTTGGAAAGGAATGGTATGAGGAAACTGTCGACGGGATAGTGTTTTTCCTTACCTCCTCTGTCAGTGTGGCCCATCTACTCTTTCTCCAGTGTGACATTGCCCTGGGGAACAGGTGCCACTGCAAGCAATATGTCATGTTCATGGCAGCAGTGCAGTGAGCACCAGCACTTTATACTGAGTACAGTCCCTCCACTGCTGTTTTTCTCCAGCACCGGTGCTGGAGTTCTTAAAGTTTCAAGCTGAAAAGGCAAATCATGGAGTTTCTCTTCTTTGTCCTAGACATGGAGGCCCAGTCCCTGGAGGTGTTCAAGGCCAGGTTGGATGGGGTGTTGAGTCCCCTGGTCTAGTGGGAGGTGCCCCTGCCCATGGCAGGGAGTTGGAACTAGATGGTATCTAAGGTCCTTTCCCACTCAAACCATTCTATGCACGATCTTCTTGAAGGTCACTATAAGGCAGTATGTTTGTATAGTTAAAAAAAAAAAGTCACGGGCAAAACTCAACATAGGCTGGTACTGAAAGGCTGCAAAACCCAATCACATTTCTGATGTAGGTCAGTAGGAAAAAAATTACAGCACAGAGTTAGCTTATGGAGGTGTTTTTCCTTTGTACTGAATTCCATGTACCATATGCCTTTTGTTCATCAGCATCACTTATGCAAAGTAATGAATGAGGCTGTAAAGAATGCAAAGAGGAGTAATTATGCTACTGGCCAGTAGCAGTTTGTTATCCAGAAAAAAATTAAATTCAGTGAAGGCAAGCGGAATTGGCTGTGGCTCTGCTGTCTCTTGCTTGACGTGTCATAGCTACCACCTTATTGCGTGTTTTTATGCTGCTTTTTGCAGCAGCGATACTTTACTTTGTAGCCAGAATTTTCTATAGGTAAAATAACTTCTTTTTCCAGCAGATGAGTGAAAGTGCATCAGGCAACAGTGATGACTGCAATAGTGAGGAGGAAGTGAAGAGCAATAAGCGCGTAGCGAACAGGGAAAGTGCCATAAAAGCCAAAAGAAGAAGAGTGTTGGATTCTGACAGTGATCATGATGGCTCTGATGTAGAGTTCAAGCCAGATGTGAAAGAAGCGGCAAGCAGCGAGGAAGCAAGTAGCGGGGTGGATGAAAATGAATCTACTGACACAGAGACAGATGCAGAGAGCGTTGCAGAAAGTCCCATCAAAGTCCCTTCTAAGCGAAAGAGAAGAGAGATAAACAAGCCTGCTAAAAGGAGTAGCTTAGAAAACGAACGTTCTGAAGCGCCCAAGAAAGCAGCAATGGTTTCTTTAGAAGCCAAGTCTAAGCTGACATCATTTGCAGCACCTGAAAGTTTTGAATCTCAAGCAAATGCTTGCAGTGGAGGCATCAGTGGCTTTGCAGTATGGGAGCATGAAAAGCTTGATTGGCTGCAGGAAGGGAAGAAGAAAGATGCGCACAGGAAGCGGCAGGGTGACCCTGATTACGACCCGTGTACTCTGTATGTACCTGAGGACTATCTCAACAAGTGCACACCAGGAATGCGGAGGTGGTGGCAGCTGAAAAGTCAAAACTTTGATGCTGTGATTTTCTACAAAGTTGGAAAATTCTATGAGTTGTATCATATGGATGCTGTCACTGGCGTAAATGAGTTGGGCCTGATCTTTATGAAGGGTACTTGGGCCCATTCGGGTTTTCCAGAAACTGCGTTTGGCAGATTCTCTGACGTTCTAGTGCAGAAAGGCTACAAGGTAGCCCGCGTTGAGCAAACGGAAACACCTGAAATGATGGAAACGCGCTACAAGGCAATGGCCCACCCAACCAAATTTGACAAGGTTGTACGCAGAGAAATCTGCAGAATCATCACCAAGGGAACACAGACTTACAGCATTCTGGACTGTGATCCCTCTGAGAACCATAACAAATACCTTCTGTGCGTCAAGGAAAAAGAAGACTCCTCTGGACAACGTGTTTATGGGGTCTGCTTTGTTGACACGTCGGTGGGGAAGTTTTATGTAGGCCAGTTCTCAGATGACCGTCACTGTTCGAGGTTTAGGACTTTAGTAGCGCATTACACTCCTGTGCAGGTATTGTATGAGAAGGGGAACCTGTCTGTGGACACGCAGAAGATACTGAAGGGCTCGCTTATTTCTTGCATCCAGGAAGGGCTGATCTCCGGTTCCCAGTTCTGGAATGCATCTAAAACACTAAAAGTCCTTCTTGAAGAAGGATATTTCAAGGAGAAACAGAACTCTGAAAATGAATGCTCTCTGCCCTCTGTAATTAAATCTCTGACTTCAGAGAGTGATTCGCTGGGATTAACTCCCGGTGAAAACAGCGAATTAGCTTTGTCAGCTCTTGGGGGATGTGTCTTCTATCTCAAAAAATGTCTGATTGATCAGGAGCTGTTATCCCTGGCAAACTTTGAGGAGTATGTCCCTGTGGATATCGACACTGCAAAAACTACGAGTTCAAGTAGTTTCTTTGCCAAAACTGACCAGCGGATGGTGCTGGATGGAGTCACCCTGATGAACTTGGAAGTCCTGCAGAACGGAACCAATGGAACCACAGAAGGTACTTTGTTGGAAAGGATTGATTCTTGTTGTACGCCATTTGGGAAGCGACTCCTGAAACAGTGGCTCTGTGCTCCGCTTTGTAATCCTAAATCCATACACGATCGTTTAGATGCTGTTGAGGACCTTCTGGCAGTGCCAGATAAAATGTCAGAAGTTAGTGAGCACTTGAAGAAACTTCCTGACCTTGAAAGGCTGCTTAGCAAAATTCACAGTATTGGATCGCCACTTAAAAGTCAGAACCATCCTGACAGCAGGGCCATCTTTTATGAAGAAATCAAATACAGCAAAAAAAAAATTGCTGACTTTTTGTCTGCACTGGAAGGGTTTAAAGTAATGAATGAAATTGTCGATGTCATGGAAGAAATTGCCAGTGGCTTCAAATCTAAAGTCCTTAAGCAGCTAGTCACCCGCAAAGCCAGAAATCCAGATGGCCGCTTTCCAGACTTGAATGCAGAGCTTAAAAGATGGGATACTGCTTTTGATCATAACCAGGCTCGAAAGACAGGAGTGATTACTCCGAAGGCGGGTTTTGACCCCGATTATGATAAAGCACTACAGGATATTAAAGCTGTCGAGGAAGACCTCCACAAGTACCTGGATAAGCAACGCAAACTGCTTGGATTCAAATCCGTGCTGTACTGGGGGGCAGGCAAAAACCGGTATCAAATGGAAATACCGGAAAGTGTAATATCGCGTAATTTGCCTGAGGAGTACGAATTGAAGTCAACCAGGAAGGGATATAAACGTTACTGGACCAAGGAGATCGAGAAGATGCTGGCTGCAATGGTTAACGCGGAAGAGCGCAGAGATGCAGCGCTAAAAGACTGTATGAGGCGTTTGTTTTACAACTTCGACAAAAACAGCAGAGACTGGCAGACAGCGGTGGAATGCATCGCTGTGTTAGGTAAGGGGTTGTCTTCATTTTGACGTACAGTAAACATACTCTTGTATAGTATATGATGAAATCTGATCTGGATAAGCAAAAAAGGCTTGTTGCCAGCTCTTAAGTTGTATTTTAAAAACTCTGATTGCGTTAACAGCATTGATAATTAACAGCGATCACCTGTTTCCTTCCTGTCAGTAAATGGCACGACAGTTGCTGGGTCTTGGTGTTTGCAAGCTCGCTCCTCATCCCTAGGGTGTGATTGTAGGTGTGCTGCCGAGTATTTCTTGCAGTTCAGCGTAGCCTGGTGGGTCTCTCGCTGCTGCTGGGAATCTTGTGTATGGATTAGTAGCTTCTTATTAAATGAAGGCAGCGACGCAGATGGAGGTATAAAAATCTAACCCGCTAGTCTCCTTTCCACCTGAGTAAGCTGCTTTCTCAGCAGCCTTTAAAAGTAAAAAAAAAAATAAAAAAATCATTGTCACTGCCTTGAAGAAAGTAGACTAGTAGGAAGACTTTTCCAAATCTTCCTGAAATTTCTGGGGTAGAACAGTCTCCCGTATTCCCTTCCCAGGACAGGCGTACTCTTGCACTGTGAATTTTCTGCTAGCGTGAGCTGGTCTGGGATGTCTTTGTTCCAGGGAAAAATGAAAGCACTCTGAACGCTGCTGGGGCAGAAGAGGGAGGGCAGGCGGGCAGCGAGCCTTGTCTTGGAAGGGATTCTCCAAGTGGGCTGGGAGAGCTGGGAAGCAGCCACATTGGCTGCACCGCAGAAATGAATTGATTTTCAGTAGAGAGGGAGACGGCTTTCGGGCTCAGCTTTACTGTGTCTACATAAAGCCTCTAAAATCACGTAACGCGGGCTCATTTTGTAGGTAATCGGCTTTCAGAACCTTAGAGCTCAGCTAATTGAGGGGGGTTGTGCTGCTGCTTTCTGCTAGGCAAACAGAATTTTAATGTTTATATAAATTTATTCTGGCAAGTTTCAAGCAGTACTGTGATTCTTAACAAAACAGTTCACTGTCACAGCAGCTGGTTTCCTCTTTACTTATCTTGTTCCAAATTAAAAACCCATGCAAGAAAATAATGTTTTATACAGGCACATTAAAAAAAAATAGCCGTTGAAGTGAAATGATGCGGATTTTAAAGATTTCTAAACTAAAAACTAGAGGGGAGGATTTTTAATCTGACATCGGTAGAAATTTGGAAGCAATGAGGAAAGACACTGTGAATATCCCCACCTTTTATTTGTTGTTGTGGAGTACTTCTTGGGTGTTTTCCTTAACAGGAAAATGGAATAGAAATGGAAAATTGTGTTTACAAAAATGCTATTCAATGAGTAGATGCATTCCAGTGAATGAATAAAGGAAAGTGAAAGCGTCACTTACTGGAATTTCTCTTAATCTTATAGATGTCTTGATGTCCCTTGCTAACTACAGTCAAGATGGTGATGGACCACTGTGCCGACCTGTAATTCTACTGCCTGTGGATAGTGCTCCTCCCTTCCTGGAACTTAAAAATTCACGCCATCCATGCATTACAAAAACTTTCTTTGGGGATGATTTTATTCCTAATGACATCGTGATAGGCAGCACAGATGAAGATAGCAGTAGCGAAGCTTCCTGTGTGTTAGTAACTGGCCCGAATATGGGCGGCAAATCTACGCTCATGAGACAGGTGATTGACTGTCTACATAAGATGGAATGTTCCAGAGTTACCTCTGTGTTTTGCAAAAAGGAATTGCATGACTTGACTGTTTGTAAATGCCAAAGGAGGTCACAGCAGTGGTGTCTTCAGGGCATGCAGCACAGTACAGCAATTACACTTTAAAGACAAAATATAATCTGGTAGAAAATGCCTACGTTTAGATAGCAGATTTTCTACTTGCACTTACTTTAGTGAGGAATAAGTTTTATTTCTCTTATGAGAGATGGTTGGGGGGAAAAAAGGCGATGGAGTACCTTTTATCTTTTGCAAGGGGCCTTATCTAGGACTTGTCATCATGTGGCAAAAGATGCTTCTGCAGGTTGAACAAGATGAAAATAGAGCTCAGTGGCGACTGGGAAAGCAACAGGGAGTTTGCTTTATAAACACAGCTTGCTGCGCTAACTTGTGTTTTGAAGGCTTTCAGAGCAGCTTAGTCCTGCTTGGAGATGATGCTGCTGCAGCCTGGAGCTGTTAAAACAGTAGGAAGCTTTATGTACTCTAGTCTTTGTTTTAGGGGAAATAAGGTTTCATTCTCTCGCTCTCTGCGTGGAACTGAAGCTCCAAGCACGTAGTAAAAATATAAATGTTTTAATGTTTGTTCTGCAGGCTGGTCTCCTGGTTATAATGGCTCAACTGGGATGCTACGTACCTGCTGAAGTCTGCAGGCTTACACCGATTGACAGAGTGTTTACAAGGCTTGGGGCCTCAGACAGAATCATGTCAGGTGAGCTGCTGAAATCCAGCTGTCCAAAGGGCTTTTGCCACCGAATTTTTTTTCTTGCTTTCAGTGTCAAGTTGGAAAGGGACGTCCGGTTGATTTTGCAGGGAGAGCTGAGCAACTAACTTGTCTCTCCTCGTTCAGAGTAGAAACAGGATTGTAATTATGCTTGATTTATTTGATATGCTTGTCCTCCATTACTTTTGGCAGACACATAGGATCACTTTTCAATGAATTTGAATATTAAAAGCCTGCCTTCCAGCTGGATGCAAGTCTGAGGAATATCTTTTTGGAAATTGTACAGTTGTGTTCTACTTACATAGGTGTCTTTTTCTAAGTGTCCTGCAGTAGGACAGTGACGTTCAGGCAGCTGTTGTAGAGGAGCTGGTTTTGTGCCTTCTCACAAGTACTAGAGGTCCCTTGTTTCAATCAGAATGCCTTCCTCATGCCTGAAACCCAGTTTCTTCGGACAATGAAGAGAGAGGCGGGCTTCCTCCTTGGAAGCAGTGGTTGACAACTCTTGTGAGCGTTTGGTCTGTTCAGTGGAGAGGAAGAGAGAAGCGGAGGATGACACAACAACTGGAACGGGAAAGTCTGCCTGTGGTGGCGGGCAAAGTGTCATGGGGCTAGAAAAACAGTATTTTTTGTGATAAGAGGAGTAGTATCCCAACGCATTTAAGGAGGGCACAGATTTTCTGTGATCTTTCTGCTGAAAAATGTGGGTCAGTGAATATGAAAGGAGTTAAGCCTCCTGAACTTGTTGCACATAAGGAATTTGGAAATGAATCATTTCAAGTTCTTAATTAAAAAAAATATTTACACTTCCCCAAATCAAGGGGAGGAAAAGGGGGGGAAACAGCTGCGCTTTTTTTTTTGTAGTTAGGGAATTTTATTAAGGTTTTCTTTGCCCAGCTATTTTCAATATGTTTAATTTCACTACAAAAAAAAAATGCTAATGGAAGAGTACTTAAGTGCTTATGGTAGAAATAAAACCTGCCCTTTCTGTAAGGGAGAGGTGGTCTAGAGAAAATGTAGCATTTTCAACTTTTTTTTTTTTTTTTTAATCAACTGAGAGCTGTTCTTTTCTCTTCCAAATACGTGCACAAGTGCTGTAACGTTTCACATCGTGTGAAGCTGAGTGCTGCGCAGCAGAACTTGCTTTGAAATCCGTGCTTGATGGATTAGTTTTCACACTGTAGAAATGAAAGCCCAGCCAAAGTTCTTCCGTGGCAGTCATTTCATAGTGTACGTTAAAAGGGCTTTTACAAACTGAAGTGAATAAATGGTTATTCCTAAACACTGTTAAAAACATAGTCAGTCCTGGAAAGTCCTTTAAATAAATACAGAAAATCAGGATTGCTGGACACTGCTTGCATCAAAAAACTTAGGTTAGAGCACAGCAGTGCTCATGCAGCACGAGTACGGGGAGCAGATACTTGCCTGCTCTGAAATTACGTTAATGGCTGCTGCGTATGATTATTTGGAATGAACCCTACAAAGAACTAGTGAATCTGGACCTTCATACATGTGGATTTACAGTGTGCAGGGGTCTGAGTAACTGTGTACTTGTGCTTACAATTTGCTGAAAACCAGTTTCAGGTCTAAATTTCAGGCTTTGTAGTCTCTGGGTTGCTGGAACTCCTGTAGGATGTTCAGTCCTTAGCAGCAGTGGATTTCTTGTGTCAGACTTTGCTCAAGTAGACTACGCAGGAGGACAGCCTTAGTTATCTACCTGGGTAATTCAGTACCTTATGACATCACCAACCAAACCAGGAAGTCCAGGCTCTTAGTCTTTTTTGAAGACTTTCTGCTCGCTTTTTCGCATGCTACGCGCCGTAGGCCTGCCTTGGGTATCCGAGAGCAAGGGACAAAAGATTCTCCCCATCTTGTGTTTATTCTTTGTGCCCCGCTCTCCGTCCAGCTGGTACATCTATTCAAAGCAGACAGACATGGCGGCCTGAAACTTTTTTACTCAATTAATTATACTTGTGCGCATGCCTGTACTCTTCAAGGAACCAAAACCTGCTTTTTTTTTGGCAAAAGGAACCCCACCATTTTCACGCTTTATGTTTTTGTTCCTAGTTTGCTGTCAAACTTCATTTTAGCCTGACTGAGGCTGAGTGGGGATTAAATGGGGTTTTAGTTGTGCTTTTCAGATCTTTGACTAATTCTTTGTGGCTCTTGTTTCTTTTTAAGGTGAAAGTACCTTCTTTGTGGAATTGAGCGAGACTTCCAGCATTCTCCAGCACGCCACAGAGCATTCCCTTGTTCTTGTGGATGAACTGGGTAATTAGCCTGTTTTGTAATGGGTGGAAATTAAACCTAAGATTAAAGACTAGCTGTTGGGCAGCAACCAAGGGCGCAGGGGTAACTTCATCTGAATGTTGCTAACGGTTAACTGGTCAGTAGCTGTGTGAATCTCTTTAAAACGTGTATTTTTGGGTGCCCTGGAAAGTAATACACACACACACCCCCCAGTGGTTATTAGCCTATTTCTGGATGCGTTTTCCCGCTTCCCTTTGCGGTTACTTGCAGGGAACCTTGAGCGCGCCAGTAGCAAGTTTCAAGAAAGCGGAAACGGGGGGGTGTTTTTCTGCAGTGGGGAAGAGCGCGATGGTTATGGGGCAAATACTGGGGTCGTTACGGGGTGGCTGTCACCGCTCGCTGCTGTTCGCCAGCCCTCCCCCCAGGGAGAAGAACAAACACTACAAACCAAAAGGGGGCAAACGAGGCATTGCGTTTGTCTTTGCTCTTCCATTTTCTTCTCCAGGCAGAGGCACAGCCACTTTTGATGGCACAGCTATAGCGAGCGCAGTGGTGAAAGAACTTGCCGAGAGAATCAAGTGCCGCACTCTCTTCTCCACACACTACCATTCCCTGGTGGAGGATTACTCGCACAACGCGGCCGTGCGGCTCGGCCACATGGTATGTGTCAGTGTAACGCGCTGGGTGGGATGGGAAGCACCCAAGGAGGGCATCTCCTGCCGCCCAGAGTCACAGAGGAGGGAAGTTTCACGGGTTTATTAGTCTGTAGGTGAAGCTTTAAGTACTGACTTGTAACTTACTCTTCCTAGGCCTGTATGGTTGAAAACGAGAGTGAGGATCCAAGCCAGGAAACAATCACCTTCCTGTATAAATTCATTGAAGGAGCGTGTCCAAAGAGCTACGGCTTCAATGCAGCGCGACTTGCTGATATTCCCGAGGAAGTTATTCAGAAGGGGCACCAAAAAGCGAAAGAGTTTGAGAAAGTGACGGTTTCTCTGAGAGTATTCAGGTAAGGCCTCCGTCTGCTGTTTTCACCGTGCCTCCCTTCTGAACCCAGGGCAGGGGCTTTGCTCATGGTCCCACAGCAGAGGGGGAAGCCGCAGCTCTCTTTGTGACAGCAGGGGTGGGGGGAAGTACCAAAGCCTGGCTGCAAGAGGGCAGACGGGATGAGTAATGCAGTATTTTAAGCCTTGGGTTGCTGCGATCGTCTCTGGGACTAAAATTTGCAGGGAGGTGCTGGGCTGGCACCCAAACCGAATTTGGAATGAAGCCCAGTGCCAGGGGAGCAGCGGTGGAGGGTGCAGTTGCACTGGAGCCTGCAGCAGCTCTCTCTGCATCAGGCAGTGACAGCCACCGGCAGCCTCTTCACCAGACGCGAAATGGCATCTGCAGGTAGGAGGCTGCGCAGGCGCTGCCCTCCGCGGCCAGTAACGCTGACTCCGTTATCCCCCTCAGGTACCTGTGCCTGGTGCTGGACGGCGTGACAAGGGACGCCAACGCCGTTCAGAAGCTCACAGCTATGATCAATCATCTCTAAGAACACAAGCGTTTTTGTACTGGTGGGTTCTCAAAAAGGTGGTAGCAGACAACGTTATGATCTAATAAACTTTATTTTTTAAAAATGACCATTTTTCCATTGTCTTTCCTAGGAAATTAAACCCTTTAATTCTTACCTACCCTCTACATAATGGTTATTGAGTACTCCACAATATATTAAGTCTAGATGTTATGGTACATGCATACACTTTCAGGCTGTTGATTACCCACTGTCACCAATACACATAAATGGAAAAAAGCTATGAAACTGTATAGGGCTGTATATATACTTGTCTCAGCTTCATTAGAGCAGGAAATTGCTGTGATTTCCAGCAGGTTACGTAAGTAATGTCCAGACTGTTCAAAAAAAACTATGAACAGAGTAAAGTACAAGACTGTTTTGAGGAGACTTTCTACGGTGTACTTTAAAACATAGTAAAATT
Source organism: Rhinoptilus africanus (assembly GCA_013400135.1). Taxonomy (NCBI): domain Eukaryota; kingdom Metazoa; phylum Chordata; class Aves; order Charadriiformes; family Glareolidae; genus Rhinoptilus; species Rhinoptilus africanus. The sequence goes on from VXBO01005156.1 coordinate 263,392, forward strand.
TCATTCACAAAACTTAGTTACACGGGTACTTTGTTTTATAGTGCATTAAAGTCTAGGAAGTCTCATTAAAACACTCGCTTTTTTTTTTTTCTTGTTAGGGTGGTTTGAGTACAGACTATTGCTGGGGCAGGGAAGGAGATATTCTAACTTCAGAGGACACCAGAAAAATTGCTGGATATAATTTAAGATTAGTGTTTTCTCTTTCATAGAAAGAACGTACATACTGGGACATGAGTACAGTTACAGCAAGTCTAGGTGTGCTAACAAAACAGGACACATTCAAGTACAATAAGATTTTTTTTTTTTTGCTTGAAATTAGAAACAAACTACATGAGATTAAAGCATTAAAATCATAGTTCTCAATCTGAATAAATGTTAAAAAATCAAAAGAAATGCAGAAGTGCTAGCTCACATTTTTTTTAACCATGTTACAAAAGCAATTGGTACCCATGTCCATAAAGGCAGCAACAAAGAATGCTGCTTGTCTACAGAATAGTACTACTGCAAATCGGACTGCGCTTCAATGCTACTTGTAAAAACACCAGCTTTCAGAAGTTGGTATCTGTACAAAATTGCAGCTTATTTTTCTTCACTTCTGTCCCTTCAAAGTCTTTGTTTTACACAGTAATGCTAAAACGCCCAGTTCTGTTATCCTGAGTCAACATATTGCCACTTTCTTTTTTGGTAGGTTGAGCTCCATAGTGTCAACACCTCACACATCCGCTTTAATACAGTCTCTTTCTGCAGAAATGGGCAAGTATAACTTCCTCCAAAAAAAAAGTTTGAACAGTTATGGTATTAGAATGGCAGGACTTGCTTTCTGAAAGGAATTCAGTTGTGCTGCAATGTATTCGATTCTATAGGTGGAGCAGAGTCATATAGTGTATCTGTATCGTGCGTAGGCTCCCCAGCAAGCGTACAGGGATTCGACAGCGTTCCAGCACCGCAGTCACAGAAAAACCTACAACGAGAGAGCGCTCTTTAGTTTCTGCTTCACTCCCCTTGTCAGAATCGCTCAACGTGGGCCCCTGAAACCTACCTATCGTGTCTAATGAACTCTACGTCGTGTCCTTGGTGGCACTTCTTGATGCAGTTCACACAAATGGCATTGCGGTCTGTGGTGTTGCAGGTGTGACATCTGAGGGAAAACACACGGCGTCAGGCACCACGAGCGGAGGGAAGCGCTGGGGGAGGGCGCAGGGGCGGAACAGCACCAGAGAAAGGACGTGTGCAACACTAAACCCTGAGAGTTTCACGCAAACTTGGGATCGCGGCACACTTCTGGTCACTGGTTTTGAGAAAGGACGGGTTCACGGGCTCGGGTTCACAGTAAGAATACGCTTTCCTCAAGCCCCCCGTCAGCTCCAGACAGCGGGAACTGGTTCAATCCTCCTCCACTGCAGCTGAGGACAAGCAGAGGGTGGCAGAGCCCTGGCACAGGCTGCCCAGGGAGGTGGTGGAGTCTCCGTCTCTGGAGACATTCCAAACCCGCCTGGACGCGTTCCTGTGCAACCTGCTCTGGCAGGGGGGTTGAACTGGATGATCTCCAGAGGTCCCTTCTAACCCTAGGATTCTGTGTTTCTAAGCACGTGTTTGTGTGTTACCAGAACACATGGCAACCCGTCTAAGGGCCTCACTACAACAGAAGTTGTGGTTATTTTAAAACTTCACCGTAGGGGACAGAAAAGACCTTGTTACCTGTAGAAGTCATGCATGGGATAGCTGGTGTAACTCGAGATCTTGTATAAACACTGGCCTCTGCTGACAGCTTTTTCTATGGCATCTTGATTGTTCATTATTTTGTTATCTGTTGGGGGGGAGAAAAAGCAGCCGAGAACTAATCGCACCTGGATCAAGGACTTTTTTCCCTGAGGTGTCACAGCAGAGCCCCCCTGGCCCCCCATCCTTTTTAATAGCTAAACCTATGAGGAACAGTTGGTTCTATGCCTGCGTCTCAGTTTTGGCATTTAAGCCTATCAAATCCAAATCCTCAGTGCCGGATGAGGAGGCAGATGGCCAGACGGCGCAGTGCACGCCTCGGACCAGACGGACTCCTCTTCGCCCGCACTGCACAAAGTGCCCGCCAAGCCTTGGCTTACACACTCTGCCCGAGACCTGGTGTGTGAATAGTGGTTCGAGAGACAAGCCTTCCCACCAGACTGACATTTTCTGTGGAGAAATCTGAAAACCAAACGTTTGAAAGCTTCCCGTCTACCATGAGGAGTTTTTACCCCTCCCTCAGAAAGCATAAAAGCATGGCTTTTCCCCCCAGGGGATTTTCAGAATAAGGCACTTCCCAACACAGGAGCAGGAATGGGCTCTGACCACCTCCAGTATTCAGAAGACAGTCCAAGGCACAGCGGATTTGGTAACGCTCTCTGCTACGCAGCTGCTGGATCTTCTGGCAAGTCCCAAAGTGCACCTCAAACGAGTTTTGTCCACTCCCAGCAGCATCCCAGCACCGACGGATGCAGCCGGTGAGCCCAGGGGCTGGGAAGCAGGGAGCCAGAGCTTGCGTTTCAAGCAGTGTAAAAAATAATCAGGAAAAGGTGTAACAAGCACAGCCAAGCAGGGAAAGATTCTGCAAAACAGAACCTTTTTCTTCTAGAATAACCTCCTGGAGCTGCCTGGCATTCAAACCATCACTCCAGTTTCCTCCAAGAGGGTTCTGTCTCACGCGCAGGCCCTCACTACGCATGGGAACTTTATGTCTGTAAACTGTTCTTATTTTCTGGAAAAAGTCATTTGGGATTGTGGATATTCATGCTTTTAGATCCTAAAAGCCAAGTGAGGCGTGTTTCTTTACTGGATGCTTGTTTTCAGATGTGTGAGAAGAGACTTTCTATGATACTAACTTAGAAGTGGAATTTGAGATGGGCCAAGAGACAAGTAACCAGTTCAGAAACAATTCTGAGCCAGCAGAGCTAAGAACAGCGTACTGGTATGACAGGAAAACCTTAAGTTACCTTTGAAAGCCTCTGGCTGTCTAAAAATTGAAGTTAGTTTCATTTAGTTTATTACCTTCAGCTGTAACTCCTAGTTACAAATCAGCTTAAGGTGGTACCAAATCTGAGCCAAAAATGGAAAACACCAGTAAAATAAACCCAAAACCCAGCACCAAATAATAATAATAAAAAAAGGCCAAGTGAACAAACACACCCAGTGAGGGCTCAGGCTCACCTTTCATCGTGACGTTGACACCAGACGCTAGAAATAAACCTCCAAAGCGGTTGTTGAAAATCTGATTGCCTTCTAACGTTGCAGTTGCGTGATTTGTTATCTCAATACCTTCATGGGGTCAGGGGAACAAAGAAGAGAAAAGAAAGTGGGAAAGTTAAATCCTTAGACAGCACATTTGCACCTCTCTCACCATCTGGAGCTCTTTTTTTTTTTTTAAACCATCATAAACTCATGGGTTACAGAAAGGAAAGTGGCATGGCTGAATACTGCACCGTCATTTGCTATAAAACTGAGGTTCGCGTATTTCTGCTGAATCCCTTCCAAGAGCTACGGCTGGCATGCACGGCTTCTGCAGAAACAATACACTGCTAGTTTATCTGGTAACTGAATGGTACCAGGATCACGTATTTTCAGGGGCGGGTATGATTTTTGGGTGCTTAAAGCTGTCATCTTCACGTGTATTTGAACGTTCTTGCACACATATCTTACCCTTTTTAAAATATCTTTTTTTAAAGTACTCAAGATGGGCACCTAAAGTTCATTTCTTTAAATCTCAGCTTTTATCAGTAACCTGTCTGTTCCAAGCCATTTGTCCAGGACTGCTCTTGACAGCAACCTACCCTCCCCCCCACACACACTCAAACGTTTAACTCCTTTAGAGGCTCCTCTCAGAAAACTTGCTTCTTCTGAAAGAAAGATGGGAGAAAACTCAAGAATGCAATTTTAGTTGAAATGGAATGGGAATGCAAGACGTATGGAACTGCGATCATTAAACAGTAAATTGCACAAAAATCGCCATTAAACATTCTTCATCTCTTTTGGAGTAAGAAGTGCTCATTTTAATAATATTTAAAGTTTGTGGAGTTAGAAAGTTGCACTTGAGATGTAATTCAAATCTCTTCAAAAATGCACATTTGCTCCATTTCTGAGGTTTTAAAGCAGTGATAAAATATTCAAACCAGCATCCAGCAGATCAACTTTAAATACGTCCTAGACAACTCCACCAATTACTTCTAAAATGCACTAATGAAGAAGTATTTCCCAGGAACATGAGACCAGGCTAGTAATTCCACAGAATGTGGTAAAGATATTCTGGCTACAATCCTGAATTCTCAAAACATTTCTAGAACGCACTGAAGGACATCCCAGTCTCTGTGTTCAAATGTCTAAATACCGCGGGGTAAAGAAACTCAGCGTTAGCTGCGTGAAGTGCGCCAACACTTCAAAATTTGATTTAAACAACACAAACCTGCAGCGAATCCGTCGAATATTCGATTTTTCCTTAGCACAGGGTGGCTGTTGGTGCTGATCAGAACACCGGCTTGAGCGTTCCTGAAGATATCATTCTCTTCCAGAAGACCTACGACAGACCAACAAACGTGACTTTTGAGCTCGTGAACGTTTCCTTTCCTGTAACCATCCCTTGAAATATTTTCACAAGATCCCACGTATCATTATCCTGCTAATTCCTTTCATTTGGGGAATTCCCACCAATAGCACTGAAGTTAGTGACACAAGTTTAAAGTAATTCTCAGCGTACAATTAGGGAAGTGTATTTTTTCAGGATACAGAATACAATTCGGGACTGCATGCACTGTTACAGAAAGCTCCATTTTATTTTTGAGGAAACGCTAAGCCTTTTCAACTTTCCAAGTTTTTCTAACCTCTTTCTGTTCTTGTCTCCTAAAACAAGCAGCCTGCCAAAGCAAAACTTAACTCGCAGTTTTGTTACTGCAGGACTGGATTATTTTAAAATGCTTAAGTTAAAAATTAAAGCTCATTTACAGCAAGCGATTGTCCACGAATTATGAGAAGCTGGTACCAGGACACTCAACAGCTAGGGCATTTCAGAGGAGGACAACTTCTAAATTTGTAAGTATACAAGAGATTCCTTAAAGATCTTTTTTTTCCCCCCTGAATCAGAGACACTGGCAGAACCTGAGCTGTTCAGATGCGTGATTGTGGCTACAGGACTTGAATTCAACTCTGTCTTTCAGTCAAACGGCAAAGCTTACAAAAGCAGATGGGATAAAAGGACTGTCCTGAGCAGCAATCTAACCGCCGTCTTGGATGAGATTAATTACCGCTCTGCCTCCCACAGATTTCAGTATTACTGATGTAATTAAGGCTAAAAAAGCATCAGTGTATGTTCGTTATAACTATTTTATTACTTTGGAAGACAAGGGCAAGGTTTCTAAAGAGCACTTTAAAAAGGACACGGCCTAATCTGAAATTAAACTCTTATCCAGAATATTCAGTATATGGCAGTAAGGGAAAAAACTACCTCTTCCCCCATTAAATATACAGATGCCTCCATCTCTTCCATCATGGATTTTATTTCTTCTTAGTGTAGGATTACTGTCTGTTTTAATCCATACACCAGCCATTGCATTATCAAAAATTTCATTGTCTTCTATAAATCCGAGCCCTAAAATTGAAGGAAGGGTGGAAAAAAATGAAATCAAAAAGGATAATAAATGGGAAGAGATAATAATGCAGAACATAAACGATTCTGGATAAACGTGAAAAACAAACCTACCAGAATTATAGACAAGAATACCACCATTCTGACCACCCCAGATCTTGTTGCGTCTAATTTTGGGGTTGCTTCCAGTTCTAAAGAGAAACGTAAGCAAAGAAGCCATTTAAAACAGTTTACTATCTCCCAAGGCCAAATGTTTAACGCACCTCTACACAAGTGCCCCGTAGATCTCACTGCTTAAAAATCTCACTAAAATACAGTTATTTCCATACACGCAAACATATTTTAGCTTTACAGACTTCAAGGGCCACACACTCTAGTCAATATCCAGGCTCAATCAGTAACAACTTTCTTATAATTTGAAGCAGAGGATATTCAGGCATACTGGATTTCAAAAAAGTTTTTAGAAAAAAAATGACGAGCAGTTAAAGAGACACAAAAGAGCACAAAACAAGGTATGTCTGTTTTGACATAAAATCAGAATACATTTTACCTTATCTGAACCCCTGAGTACATGTGATTATAGATGTCATTGTCTTCTAACACGCCATGTCCATTGTCATAAAAATAAACTCCAACCTAACACATCGAGAATGAAATTATTAGTTCCAAAGTAAGGAAGTATAAAAACACAGAAGAACTTTCTTCTCTACGGCCCCCTTGTAACCACAGAGCAAAACTCACTTGTTTCCCACTGTGTATTCTGTTTCTCCTCAGGACTGGAGTGCTCCCTGTTGTCACCCAGACTCCAGCCAAAGTATTGCTGTAAACTTCGTTTTCTTCAATCACACCTTGTCCTTTTTCATGCTAAATACGAGACAATTTAAGAGTTGAGAAAACCGTCTAACCGCCAATACTGTTTTTCTGGCTGTAGCCTATCCCTCCTCACGGTGGCTTCTTTACTGTAGCAAAGTAATTCTTTTCTATTTCAGTACATATTTTCACTTTTTTTTTTTTAAGGAACAGTACATTATGATTTTGAGTGTTTGCCACGAAAGGAAGAAGGCTCTGCAAGTAAGATCATTATATTTCAAGGCTCTGCAGTAGTATCTGCACATCTCTGCTAGCTGTTGGTGGAGGAGGCACCTCCCGGCAAGGAACGAACGCTCTGGCACCCGGCACTTCAACCTACACCCTGCCCTGTCCCCCAGGGTGACAAAAAACTGCCATGACTCTTAAGGTAACCATCTTTACCAGGTGTTTGCGCTGAAAGGTAAAGCAACAGTGTCCTCGGTCAGGGGAAGCTGTTCTGGTTACGTTTACAGAACGATCAGATGAAGCTGCACGCTGGCAGCTTCAGCTGAACCTGAGGTGACTTTTGGCAGAAAGGTAATGCAAATATTTCACAAAATGTGATATTGCTTAAGGGAACCTGACAGCTCTTTCAGTTCAATTAGCAGAGCCCTTGCACACGCTGGAAACCGCGCTTTATTCCTCACTTATACAATACACGACCGTACAGCAATTGCAATGTATATCATCCTGAAGGCAAAAAAACAAACAAACAAAACTTTCTGAGGTTAGTGGTAAACACATCACACTCCAAAAAGCTGAACAGATTTCTAATTATTTTTTTAAATAATGACAAACTACTATGATAACTAAACCTTTAAAAAGCTTTTAACCAAGAAACAGTGAAATTCTGTCATCTATCCCATTTCAAATTTTTCATTCTGTAATAGAAATAATTTAGTGACATTCATAAAAGCCTTCATCTTTTAAATATCAGCACCAGCTTCAGTCTATTACAATTAACCTAGTTTATAGCGTAAGAAATTCAGTGGTTGTAAGTACAATCAAACATTTTACATGCAGTACCCTTTTCAAACATTTATTTGGACAGAAGACAGGTTTGTATACCTGTTTGTAGGGAATACTTACTACATAAATCCCACCATGTTGACCATCATGAATCTTGTTGTGTCGAACTATGGGACAGCTGTTTGTTCGAATCTGTATTCCTGCTAATGCATTACCTGTTAACAAAAACGTTATTTAATACAACTCACATACTCATTTTTCCTCAGAATTCAAGATGTACTAAGCAAATTAGCTTACCATAAATGTCATTTCCTTCAATAAGGCCTCTTCCATCACCAAAGATATAAACACCACCTTGATTCCCATTAAAAATTGCATTGCCCCTAAGAAACAAAAGTAGCCACGTTATGAAATGATTCTAAAACACTGAGTAATACTATACATGTATGTAGTGTCTGGGACTGCACAGTATTCAGATTTAAAAATTGAGAATTCATGTTCTGTTGTTCTGAGAAACACTTCCAAGTATACGTGCAAATTAAAAACGCAGTTCAAACAACCACAGGCAGCAATTTCATTTTTACGTATACAGGAGTATTTACAGTTCATTAGAAATAAATGATATAAAACTGCAGTTTTCCCATCCCCATTGAACCTCCTCTTCTAGGTAGCAAAATACCAATGAGGAAAACGATACCTTATTGTTGGGTCACTGTTTGAGGTAATCCAAACACCTGCAAAATTGTTTGCATAGATTTTGTTCTCTATGAATTGTCCTCTTCCTTTTTCATGAACATAGATTCCTCCAGTCTGGCCGTGATGGATTTCACACCGAACTACCGTAGGATTGGCGTATGCTTTCACTTCAAAACCTGCTATCCTGTTTCTATGTATGTTGCAGCTTTCAAAATAACCCTTAAGACACAAAAAATGCAGTTTCCTGTAAAAGTCCTTTTTAAGATGAAGGTTATTCCCTCCCCTCCCTCCCCTCTAAATACAATCCTGATTTAAAAGGAAACAGTACCAAAATTGACAATATGTAAGTAGTTATACAGCTAATTAAAACAGCTACTGCCACGATATTTATCTTTTTCCCCTCCAAATAAAATACTGTTTCAAAGACACTCTCTTTGCATTGCTATTTATTACTATCCATGAAATACCAAGAAAAAATGGCAACTCTGGATACAGTAGCTGGAAGAGGACTCAGTATCAGGTTTCCTTAGTAGCTCCAAAGGGGCCACAAAGCCCACAGGTCCAATATAAAAAAGACAGCGCTATGGAGAAGACTACCTACTTACTTTCAGACCCAGAACTGTATATATTTGGTAAGACTATGATTTATTTAGGAAAAGGCATCCAATATTTCTTTGGAATAACTGTAACTGGTCAGAATAAATACACCTGGATGTCAGAGATGAGTAATTTTTCCAGGGCTGGATTGGTCTGAGTGGGCAACGGGTAAACTTCGCCCCCCTCCTCCTTTTTTTAAATGGTGTACACTTCTGTTTAGACACTGCAATAGTAGTAGTAGGCCTACAACGGAACTGTATTTGAGTAAGTGTTTTATGAAAAAAAGAGCTATGGGGAAAAAAAAAAAAAGGAAAAAGAGAGATTCCACAAAGCCATCCCAGGCATGCTCCTTCTGCTGCAAGCACTCCTGTAGCAGCAGGGGGAACTGGTCCACCTGGAATTCATCTGGCAAAACATCCGTTTTCTGCCCAATGATTTCTCCGATTCTAGCTCATTCTGGGGCCAATCAAAGTAACTGTGTGAGTCCTGTCAGAGCGTTTTTCTGACAGTTTTAGAACATTTTGATACTAAAATTCAATCCATTCTCTGAGGTGAACTTTAATGGTTGCTCTATGCCCATTTTGCCTAGCTAAAAGAACAGAGACTAAACAACTGAAAGAGAGGAAGCGTCTCTTACTAGAAATGGTAGACAACCACCAAGTAACGTGTTTTAATTTGTGGATGGCTTGGATGCAAGCTCTTGGAAGCTCTAACCCCAACTACCTCCAGCCGGCAGCTACCGAGGGCCAGACTAAAACCAGAGCAGAAGACATTCAGAGCAGTACTCTGCTGCTGACAACCAACCAAAACCAGTCCCTTGCATCTAAAAACACATGGTTGAAAAGATAACGTGAACCAATCTTAGTTCTTTCTTTTCTCCGAGATGTCTCTGTGCTCTGCAAAGCCATCTATAGTATAAAAAATGTATGACTCCAGCTATAGTTTTAGCAGTAAAAGTCCTCACCATGCAAAAGATTACCTACATACACATCATCAGTTCAGTGAACAGGTAAAACATCTGACTCAAAAGGAAAGGAGCCCGACTTCCACTGATCTTTGTCACCCTCATAGGCATCTCCTCCAAATACTGTTGTTCCTGTAGTCATGGAAGTCAGTTACTTAGTCTCACTAATTTTGAGACTTGTTTTACTAGTGAACCACAAAAAAAACCCCCCATAATTCCTCCTACTGCTCAGAGTAACAGGACTACAGTGTTTGTACTCTCAAGTCCTACTACCATGAGTACCTCAGCCCTGGAGTTCCTACTGCCTACCACACAGAAATTACTTAAAGTTCCTGCCGACCTCGGTAGAAAGCACTCTCACTGTTGTATTACTTACGTGCTGTGAATTGCTAAGGGATTCCATCAAACCTGTTTTGATTACAAAAAGCAGAAATATGTACAGTTCAACGAGGAAATCAAGACAGCACTCACTTCTCCTTACTTTGAGGACTGCATCCAGGAAAGGCACTGCATTGATTAAATATTCTCCAAGGAAGTACTATCAGTGTGCACAGCGTGGCCCCCCAGGACCCTCTGGGTGACAAATAAGTCAAATAGAAAAATCCTACTTTCTGTAAATATTCAGAATGTATTTTTTTTTCAAGAATTTAGGATGATATTTCTTCAGAGCGAGTCAAGATGTTTTCAGAGTTGTCAAGGAAGGAACACATTAACAGACAGGGCAATCCTAAGGAGATCTCCTCAGAAACACACCTTCATGCCCACAGGCAGTCTTTGAGACTTCTTATCCCAAGAACCACCACTTTTTTTCCTCTCATTTTCACTTAAAATGAAGCCCTCAGAGAAACTTAAGAAAGATGAGTTTGGTATAAAGTAAAGCTTGATCATCTTAATGGAATAGGTAATTTCAATTAAAATATTGCTATCCATGGTCCACTATCTTTTTAATTGCCTTCACACATTATCTTCCATTTGAGTGCCAAATATGTTGCAACTACAGCAACATGATGCAGGAAAAGAGGCGTTTTGGATGCGCTTCATCACGGCCATTCCAGATGCCATCTAGAAGTTGCAAACAAGCAGAGCCTTTATCATGTGGTAAGCAACATCTTCATGAGCTTCAACAAGAACTGTTATTTAATAGTAAGGAAATTTTGGTACAAATCCTTTTAGTTCTTGAAAACAATGCCATATACTGTGTAACTTTTAAACTTGCTTGGAAATTAGGTGACAGAGAAGGCTCCTTCATATCTCCTTGTGCCCCAGTATATCTACATAAATGTGCGACTTCAGAGAGAAACAGAAGAGGTACCTGATTAATTATACTCCACCTACTATGTCCTAGAATACCATAACATAATTTGACAGCAGAATACAAGTGTCACTTCTTCAAAAAGCAGAAAATGAAGCCTTCAAAATGATTACTCTTCTACCTTCTTGAAAATAGTAGGGCCACTGATTAGAAGAAACCGTGAATTTGCTGTAAGCCTCTATGAAGCAAGTGCTCTTCAAAAGGGGGAGAAGAGAAAAATTAAAAATAAATCTGTACCTCAGATTTCTTTATAAGGCTGGCTGCCGGGTCAGAAAGGCAAGGCTTTCTGCTCATTAAGATCCTGTAACATTTGATATTCATAAAGAGAAACTGTACTAAAAAGTCCAGTCTGCCTCAAGCAGAGTGAGCATAAGATGAACTGCTGATTTGGAGCTGATGCAGTTAAACCCAGTGTATTTTCCCACTTGTCGGGACCATGTCTGAACACCACCTGCGTGTGTAATTACTAAACTGAATTCAGTTAAACCAACAGAATTGCTGTTTGTCAGAAACACGTGCTCTTCCACAATCCTGAGCGACCTCTTCATTCCCAGACTACCGATTTCCTATGCCGTTCTTTGGCCCAAATTCACCCCTTAGGGAGAAGGGCTAGACTTACCTCAGTCCTTAAGATGCCCCCAGGCAAACCCTGGTATCTTTTCTAGCCACCACAGCCTCTCCCCTTCAAAAGGCATCGCTGTGCCTTTGAACTGTATCCTCTCAAAGACATCTTCCCTTTTATTTATTTTCTTTTTAAAGTAAAGTTCACATACGGGTTCAGGCAACATTTTCTTCTTGGAAAGCTCACAAATATTTTGTTAACAAGGAAACGACAAGGCAATTGCCTTTCTAAGTATGGAGTTAAATGACCAATTATCCACAGGGCTCACTAAGACTGCCTGCAAACCCAAAGCTTACTGCCAGCTCCAGGTATAACCAGTAACACCACCAGATCAGCCTGTTCCTTCCTTACCCCTTCTTAAGCTCCATCCAGCTATCGGGCAGCTCAAGCCCAGATGCTTTATGGAGACTCCGCCAGGTGACTATTAAGGTCAGGAAGGTCAATACTCTGTCTCCCCACACAGGGATTGCAAGTGTTATGTTGCCTCCACCTCCTTCTAAGAATGATTTGCAAGCATGCTGGGTATTTTACTTGTGTTTGTGATGGTTTCTGGTTATAATTCATCAACTAGCAGTGGAAAAACCTCGAGGATGCAGCACCTGGCAGTGCCAGCATTGCTTAGCAAGAAAGAGAGGCCACTGTGATTAATAAGGAAGAAGGAATAAGGGATGCATGTAGGAAAAAAAAAATATTATAATCTTACACAAAATAACCAAGCGTAAGACGACTCGAAATATCTTAGCAGTAGCTTTCTGCTTGAAAAATACTAAATATTAAGAAGTAGTTCTGTACACTAGATTTATGTAAAATACCAGGCAAAGCATTAGCTGTGGGCACAAGATGACAGCCACAGTGACAAAAAGTGTGGACGACACCGCTGCAGCCTGGTAAGATGTGAGCAGAGAAAGTCATCACCACCAGACACCACCACAGTAATGGTAACGTTTCGCACTGCTTGGTGCACAGAAAAAGGTGGTGTGATGACAAAGGAGGGCTCCTGCACAGCTGGACAAGATCAGAAGACTTTTTACGTCAAGACTACCTCAGTAATTATTATTTTTTTTTGCTTTCTGCATTTAACTAGTCTAACAAATAGTGCTCTGAAATGCAGTTCAAACTTGTAGCTGATGGGATTTTGTTCATTGCTTTTCTCCTCAGAGGATTTTTTTCCCCATGTATTTCTAAAAAGGGCTTTTTTTATTTCTTTGTCTCAAAGATCATGACATTACAGAATTACAGAGGCATTTCATGTTATTATTTGGACAATAAAGGTATTTAAAACAAAAAGATAGTTGTGCAAACTTGAACACTTCCTAAATATTTATTGACACTGGTACTCCAAACAAGGTAAGAAAAGAAAACCAAAACAAACAGGAGACAAAATAGAAAGAAATAAACTGCTAAACAGTATCTGACTCTGTACTAACTTAATTAAAGAGCAATGATAAGTGTGAGTGACAGCATAAAAACTACATGTATAAAAGTTTGCCTTCCAAAGCCTGGAATAGTCTTTTATTTGACAGTTGGTGGATTTTATAAAAATCCAAATGTGGCATAAAGAAAACCACATTTAAGATGCCAAACAAACCCTTTAGTTTTAGCGCACAGGAAAAATTTGCTTATTGCAGCAAAAGGCCAACTGAGTTTTTATTGTAGTCTGTATAGAAACTAGCATAAGCTTCGTCTATATTTTTTGGACTTTATATACACATTCATTTAAAATTATCTGATTTCTAATATTTAAAAGACTGAGCCATCAACTAGTCACAATCACACAACTTAGACACATACTACTATAATTTTCTTTCATCGAAAAGAAAAAAAAACCCCAAGCAACAGTGATACATTTCTCATTTGGGAGAAAGGAAAAAAAAGATTTTTATGCCTAGATCCCAGCTTTAAACTACAAAATTATGCTTATTCTTACAGTAAATCAGACGTCATCTATTGTCTGCAAACAGCTACTAAATACAACTTATGCAAAAGGTCTGCTAACTCATCTCAGGCAATTGGCAAGAGAGGTCAGCATAAGGCACTGAGGGCTGCCAATGCCATACTGCATTTTTAATGCCTGCTTGTTAAACACTTGGCAGACACGCTAAGGCAAACGTCAGAATATTGCCAGTTTAGAAACACGAGGTTAAGTTTCTACAAGTATCAAAACACAAAGAACAGTCTGAGAGCACGAAACTGAAAAACAAAGCACTCTTGAACCCCTCAGAGCCAGTGCTCCAGCACAGAAACCCACGGGAAAAGAACATGTAGGGTAGGAATTCAGACCTGGAATGTACTTATCCCACTTCACAGTCACATGTAAGAAAAAGAAAAAAGAATAAACACATGCCCAAAAATAAAAGAAGGGAAGCGAGAGAAGTGAACATAGAAAATCCATTAATTTGTTTAGGTATGTAGGATTGTATCTGACAGATACCATGTCACTTTAAAGAGTACGCAAATATTGCCAATGATGTCATTACATCAACTCTATCACTAGCACGATATAAAACAGAGAATGTTGCCACAGCACTTTGAGATGGAAGGGGGGGTGGGATCTTCGAAAGGAGTTTACGACTAAGAAAGATTTCAATAATATTTGCAGCTGAGATAAATATTATTCACATGTTCTCTTTAATGTGCTTGTGCTTCCTTTAAACAAAAGAAAAAGATTTATTTTTATTCCATTTTGCTTGTGGTATCACACTGATCACAGCATCGAACAGGCATTCCACCAGTAAGAAAATAGATCAAATACACTTTTATTTAAAATGAATCAAGAGAATTCAGTCTGGCTTTTTAATTGTTTTAATATTTCAGTACTCATATATTTAATATTTATACTTCAGTACTTAAACAAGAAGCAGCTCCCAGCCAGACTTTACAATTAACCCTTAAGCCTACCCTACAGACGTCACCCCTCCAGGAGCTAGGAAAGCACTCTCCTTTACCAGCTTTTCTGTAACTGAAATCACTTCGTTACATGTTTCCGAGCCTGTTTAAGTTTTGGAGGGATATATGGACAAAGGTATTCAGTGAAGCTGATTAGGAGCGCTTATACAGTATGTTAATATAGCTTAAATGATGCAGTGGCAGTGTTCAAACAATGAGATAATATAAAACAAAGATGTAACATCTTCGGTTTGCCAGCACTCTTTGCAAAATGTCCAAACAACTGCATTTTTAGAGTTTAAAATGATGTAAAGAAACCTGTCAGAAGAATGCTAGAAGGGCATTCTCCTGGGCTGGTATAATCTTGCCCAACACAGAAAAAATACGCTCCTTAGGATGTAACTGAGAGTGGAGAAGAGACACCTAATGGAGCAAAATCCCACCATGTCTGACATTCCACTGGCAAGAAGATTTTATGCGAGCAGCAAAAATAACAGCACTCTCTGCTCTGTTTACCTTCCACTGAGACCAGGAAACTGCAAGTCAAACATCTACAACTAGTACTGCATTGCTCCTTTCCCCTGCCTCCCCAGCGACTTGGGTGGAAAGGAGAAGAGCCTCACTAGTTCCAATCCATAGTGGATTTCCTGTTAATGCTATTTCCAGACTAGCAACACATGTCGAGAACCTGACCAGATCTGGGTTAGAACTAAACCAACAGAACAAGTACTTATAAGGGAAGAAAGATACCCTAACAACAGGAAAAAAGATCCACAATTTAGTAAGCCTAAGAACACCCAGTCAGGGATCAAAATACCGATCTGCAAAACCCAGCTCCTTCTCTTCTTCCTCTTACCCATGATAAAACTACGTTTGTTTTCCTGAAAGCTTGCTGCATCGTGTATTAGCTATAATTGCATTATATAACTGCACTAGCCATTCATCAAAAAACAGAAATTTATTTCCACAAAGAAATGTCTTATTATGAGATTATTATTTTATTCAATAGGCATCTGAGACCTAGCCAATGGTTCTCCACCATATAACACAGTGTAGAAAATTCTCATGTAGAAGTTCAGTAGGAAAGCTAAAGCAACCTAGTACCTGAATTAATAAATATTTTATTTAGGAATAAGGTTTAAAAATGGTGGACTATAGTTTCCTTGGAGCAAGCGTCAATGGGTCTAAGTTAAAAATGAATGTCTAGTGTAGTTAGGTCCCTGAACATACTCAGTTCAGGGAGGGCAGGGAGGTGGATGACAACAAGATGAAATACATGAGGGACACTGAAAGAACAGTGGATCCAAAGGTCAGAAGATAAAGTGAGAAAACTGAAATGAGAAAACAGAGGTCCACTCTACACCCAAGCTATGTCTGCAAAACTGTGACTTGGGACTCATCTTTCTCAGGTAGCCAAAGCCATTAGTGTCTAATGCCTGCATTTTTACAAGTATTTTTTACAAGTATTATTTGTCTTTCTCAGGGACTAAGGATGATCTGCCAGCTAAACTACTACTTAGATGATAAGAGACATTTACTTGCAAAGAATATTCATGGATACAACATACCAAGTCTAATTATGGTCTCGCCAAGGAACAGGCCTAGCACATATTTAGCCACAGCTAGACAAGAAACCTGTCAGGTAGTAAGGCTAGGAACAAAATGGATGGAGGGAAATCTGCACTGGTATCCCAGAATACATGACACACACACTGGTTTGTCTGACCTCATTCTTCAGCAGCGTTCTGAAATCAAGTCTGTTACAGTGAGGATTTTACTACAGCAGCAGCACGGCTCCAGAGAAGCAGCTCCTATTTATCCACAGCGCCTTTAAAACTGCAACCTCCAAAGCAACAGACTAGATACTTCTCTATCACCAAAGTTAAAGGCAATCCATGTCCTGCAGTATCCAATGCCTACAGTAAGGCAACCAAATCCTCATGAAGGCAGGAGGGAATCTGAAATCATGTTTAATTTGAACACTGCATTTGATCTGAAAGCGAGTAGTACTAACCCCAGCATACCTTACTCAGTTTGACATTTAGTTCACCATACTCTGATCACATTTTGTACTTTTACGTGCATAATTGTCATAGAACAGTTCGGGTTGGAAGGGACCTTTTAAAGGCCATCTAGTCCAAACCCACGTGCAATGAACAGGGACATCTTCAACTACATCAGGTTGCTCAGAGCCTCATCCAACTGACCTTGAAGGTTTCTGGGGATGTGGCATCTACCACCTCTCTGGGCAACCTGTTCCAGTGTTTCACCACCCTCACAGTAAAGAATTTCTTCTTTCTATCAAGTCTAAATCTACCCTCTTTTAGTTTAAAACCCTTACTCCTTGTCCCATCACAACAGGCCCTGCTAAAAGGTTTGTCCCCATCTTTCCTTATAAAGCTCCTTTAAGTACTGAAAGGCCACAATAAGGTCTCCCAAGCGCCTTTTCTTCTCCAGGCGGAACAACCCCAACTCTCTCAGTATTTCTTAATAGGAGAGGTGTTCCATCTCTTTGATCATTTTCGTGGCCCTCCTCTGGACCCGCTCCAGCAGGCCCATGTCATTCATGTGCTGAGGACTCCAGAGCTGGACACTGTACTCCAGGTGGGGTCTCACCAGAGCAGAGCAGAGGGGCAGAATCACCACCCTCGACCTGCTGGCCACGCTGCTTCTGACGCAGCCCAGGATACAGTTGGCTTTCTGGGCTGCAAACATGCATTGCTGGCTCATGCCCAATTTTTTGTCCAGCAGTACCCCCAAGCCCTTGCCTGCAGGGCTGCTTTCAATCCTTTCATCCTCCAGGCTGTGTTGATACCAGGGGTTGCCCTGACCCAGGTGCAGGACCCTGCACTTGGCCTTGTTGAACCTTATGAGGTTCACAGGGGCCCACTTCTCAAGCTTATCCAGGTCCTTCTGGATGGCATCCGTTCCTAAAGCGTATCAGCCACAGCACTCAGCTTGGTTTTGTTGGCAAACTCGCTGGAGGTGTGCTCAGTACCACTGTCTGCATCGCTGATGAAGATATTAAACAGTNATAAAGCTCCTTTAAGTACTGAAAGGCCACAATAAGGTCTCCCAAGCGCCTTTTCTTCTCCAGGCGGAACAACCCCAACTCTCTCAGTATTTCTTAATAGGAGAGGTGTTCCATCTCTTTGATCATTTTCGTGGCCCTCCTCTGGACCCGCTCCAGCAGGCCCATGTCATTCATGTGCTGAGGACTCCAGAGCTGGACACTGTACTCCAGGTGGGGTCTCACCAGAGCAGAGCAGAGGGGCAGAATCACCACCCTCGACCTGCTGGCCACGCTGCTTCTGACGCAGCCCAGGATACAGTTGGCTTTCTGGGCTGCAAACATGCATTGCTGGCTCATGCCCAATTTTTTGTCCAGCAGTACCCCCAAGCCCTTGCCTGCAGGGCTGCTTTCAATCCTTTCATCCTCCAGGCTGTGTTGATACCAGGGGTTGCCCTGACCCAGGTGCAGGACCCTGCACTTGGCCTTGTTGAACCTTATGAGGTTCACAGGGGCCCACTTCTCAAGCTTATCCAGGTCCTTCTGGATGGCATCCGTTCCTAAAGCGTATCAGCCACAGCACTCAGCTTGGTTTTGTTGGCAAACTCGCTGGAGGTGTGCTCAGTACCACTGTCTGCATCGCTGATGAAGATATTAAACAGTACTGGTCCCAGCACAGACTCCTGAGGGACACCACTTGTCACCAACCTCCATGTGGACACTGAGCTGTTGACCACTACCCTCTGGATGTGACCGTGTAACCAATTCCTCATGCACCAAACAGTTCATCCACCAAATCCCTTTTCTAAATTGGAGAGGTATGATGTTGTGGGGGACCGTGTCAAAGGCCTTACTGAAGTCCATATAGATGACATCCATAACTCTTCCCTTGCCCACTGATGCAGTCACTCCATCATAGAAGGACACTGGGTTGGTCAGGCAGGACTTGCCTCTGATGGATCCATGCTGGCTGTCTCGAGTCACCTCCATGTCCTTCATGTGCCTTAGCATAGCTTCTAGAAGGCCCATGATCTTCCCAGGGACAGAGGTGAGGCACAGGTTGGTAGTTCCCAGGGTCCTCCTTTCTACCCTTTTTAAAAATGGGTGCAATGTTTCCCTTTTTCCAGTCACTAGGGACTTCACTTGACTTTTAAAATATCACGGAGAGCAGCTTGGCAACTACATCAGCCAATTCCCTCAGGACACTGGGATGCATCTCACCAAGTCCCACAGACTTCCGTACGTTCAGGTTGCTCAGGTGGTCACAAACCTGATCCTTTGTTACCGTGGGAGGGATTTTGCTCACCCAGTCCCTGTCTCGCAGTTCATCCACTCAAGAGGTGTGGGAAAAGAGGTCGCCAGTGAAGACTGAGGCAAAAAAACTTGCTGAGTACCTCAGCCTTCTCCTCATCCATGTTACCACTTTGCCAGCCTTGCTCATTAGGGAGTAAGCTTTCTTTGGCCTTTCCTGGCTGAGATACCTGTAGAAGCCCTTCTTATTATTCTCTGTGTCCCTTGCCAAGTTCAGCTCCAGCTGTATCTTCACCTTCCTGACCCCCATCCCTACACAACTGGGCAGTGTCCCTACACTCTTCCCAGGATACCTGTCCCCAATTCCACTGCCTGTGCACTTCCTTCTTGCCCTGTAGTTTGACCAGCAGGTTTTGACTCAGCCATGCCAGTCTCTTCCCTTCCTTTCCTGATTTCTTACACCTGGAGATCGAGAGCTCTTGCCCTCTACAGAAAACATCCTTAAAGATCTGCCATTTAAGAGTGACTAGAAGAAAACTCCTCATTTTGCCAGCTGAGTTGGGGGAATTAGGACTGCCACTCAAGCAGGAAAAACAATGACGTGGCACTGTTCGGAAGACATGCAGAATATTATGCTGAACCAAATCAGCAAACAATCATCTTTTATTTCACTGGCAAAAATCCATTCTGTTTATTTCAAGGGCTATGCAAACTCACTACTCGCTACACTTCACATGTACGTGGAAGTTATCACCTTTACACCACAGAAACAAACATTTTTATGAAAGAAGGCCCAAATTCTGAAACAAAAGTCTGTGTTAGAATTGCACAACTAACTCCATACTAGAAAAGTCCTGTTCCCAAAGAAGTTGGACATACCCTGTTTCAGAGATTTAACATTAAAATAAGAGTAATTAAGTCTCCACAGAGCATTTTATTTCATTTTCAGATCTTCCAGCACCTTATCTTTTGTTCTGTTTCAAAGGAAAAAGAATGAAGCGATAGTGTAAATGTAAGCCTACCATTTATAACTTAGTTCAAGAGGTATTTTGTCACTGCAACATAATTCAATGTAACAGGTTGCCAATCAACTGCAAAAAGCTTGCTTAAACCTTTCAGCTAAAATTGTCTTTAAAGTGAAGTTGCCTACTGAAGGTCAGAGAAGAACAGTAAGCATATTTTAAAATATCTGTTGACATGGAAAGCACCTTTTTTTAAACATTTCTTCAATACAGGCAAAATCTGAAGACTTTAGCAAATCAACATCTGTATTTCTTTTTTCAAAGGAAAACATATACATTACCATGCCATGGTCAAAAGTGAAAACGCCAACATCACGTCCATGGTGAATGTGATTCCGTCTGATAATGGGATTTCCATGGTTTTTAACCCAAATCCCTGCTAATGCATTATTGGAGATCTCATTGTCCTCGTATATTCCCTGGGAAATAAAAATGTAAATTAAGACAGGAATCAAGAACAATAAAACAATTTTATCCAAGTAAAGACACTGACATCAAAAAATACCTGTGCATGGTCTGTAATATAGAGTCCAACGTTTTCACAGTCGCTGATGTTACAGTGTTTAATAGTAGGACAAGCTCCCTGGCCACTAACGCATACCGCAGAGCCAACTGGAAGAAAACAGTACAGTTACCATAGCTTCAAAGCACGGTGTATTTATAAATAGTCTGGCAGTGCTTTTGCAAGAAAAGTTAGTGTGAACTGATATTTAAAAAAGATTCGGCGTGCGGAGTGCCAAAGTATTGCAAGCCACAGGCAGAAAAACACCAATGTCATCATTTTGCAGATGCAAAAAACCGAGGCAGGAGCTGCTTTAAAATTACTCTGCCAAGGTTACGCAGCTGTGTATGACTGCCAGAATAGACAATCGTTTATATAATAATTCACGCTTATGAAAGTTCTCACTCATTTATTTCCCTGCATTAGGCCCACTGTATACTGACTGTTCACAAGACAAAAGACAACCAAAACATAATAAAGTTCTATGCTAATTACGGCCTTATTTTACTTCCCTTTAAACTTTCATAACCCAGTACTTCAAAGAGCCCAAACAAATAATAATTTTGTAGCATACAAAGACACACTGTCTAACTAAAGACAAGCAGGAGACGATCAGCACAATCTTGAGTACAGAACTACACATGAGAACCCAACAAGTCTCTTCCCAGCTGCGGTACAAAGCTCCTTGCTGCAGCTCCTTGGATGATTTCAGCTACTGTACCATTACTCAGAACACAAATGAGGCAGGCAACTAGGGCTCAAACTTCTCAGGACTTCACCAGATCAGCTCAATTCCCTGAACTCCATGAAGTATGAGAATATGAAATTCTGCAGCCACTAGAAGTCAACAGCAGATTCACAGCAATTTCAGAAAGGTAAACCTCATCTCAAGGTATCTGGACAACATAATACACACCTTCCCTGTGACAACCCACCACTCGATAAGCAAGCCAGCACATGCTCTGTTAGTAAATTTTCATATTACCTTCTAGCATAGTACCACAAAGACTACACTTTAATAATTCATAAACTCACTTACAGAGCTTTTCTTAAAAAAAGAAATTATTTTGATTGTCTTGTCCGACCTTATGAATAATACAGGTTATAATAATTCCCTGAATTAATTCCTGCCTCAATTCTAGTAGCAGGATCTTCATCATGTAAAACACATTTAATTTTGATTTGACTATTTCCAACAACTGAGAAACCACCATAAAGCTCGTTAGCTGGTTACAGAGTTGTTACCCTGTTAATTTACACTTTAATTGCTCATCTGAATTCCTCCAGGTTTAGCACCCAGTTACTGGTTCTCGTTATACCACTCTATGCCATACCCAATGCACGCATGTATTTAGTGCAAGCAATTTACTCCTTCGGCCTTCTCCTTGATAAAGTAACAAATTGCAGTCAATGTTTTTCATTACAACTGAGTTTTTCTACTTTATCTTTTAGGACTTTTCTCCGAACCATTTCTAAATTTTCAACACGTTGCCATGGACACCAGGAAAGAGCACTTTACTCTGAAGTAGGACTAAGCAGAGGCGGAATACAGTCTCTCTACTTCTGCTCAATATTCCCACAAGTATAACTAAGGATCACATCAGCTCTTCAGGCCCCTAGACTACACCAGGGCTCATATTTATCTGTCTACCTCCCAAAGACTCTTTAAGCTTTTCCCAGGAATCCAGCTTCCCCGGAGAGAAGTTTGTCACTTAAAACTAGGAACAAAAGCGAGTTGTGTATATAATTTCACACTTGTCCACACTAACGTGAATATTGTTTGGGAGCCCACCTTCCAAAAAGGGCATAGCAACCCATCCTCCTGGCTATTTATAATACCCTAAGTCTTCACTGTCACATTTTATTTCTTCTCTGCAAGTCATTGATAAAGTGGCTTAAAGTCAAGAACTCATCTTTGAGATAGCCACAAAAAAAGCTATTTATAATAACCCTGAAAATTCTTTTTTATCTATTTAATGTGTCCTTTGGTAATTCTGTAAATTCTAATGTTTTAAGGCACCTGTATGTTAAAGTCAAATATTTTTCAAAGATCTGTGTGATTATACCAGGACTTCTACCTTCTTTTAGTCAAAGCCATCAAAAATGCTAACAGCGTGATGCAACCATTATAGCTTTCTGTAAACACACGCTAATTTTCTTCAATCATAAAATTTTAAATTCTTGATTGACCAAACCCCCGCCTTTACTATCTCATCATTCTACCCAGGATCGATTGGCAGTACTACTTCATCCTGTTTAGTCTCCCCCATGCTGCTCGCCCCCAGGGACGTAACACACCATCTCACCCAGTTTTCAAGTTACTGTTGATACATAATAGAAGTCCAGCAGATTTCTTGGCCAGTTCTTTTTAAAGTCCTGCATGATTTCAGAACGGCTATTTTTACAGCTGTTTAACTTCATCCACAGTTACTGTCAAGAGTGGAACGTATTTCATTATCCCTCTAGGGTATGAGCACATTTATCATTCCTGCCTATTCTCATTAAATATGGAACAAAAATTACACAACACTTTGCCATTCAAATTCTTCCATTCTATGATGGATCAGCATCACTGCTAACACTCCCTCTGTTCCCCAAGACACAAGCACTGTCTCTTCTAGACAGATGTTACATCTCGCCTTGTTTATCAAGTTCTTTTTGGTGGGTAGGGGTGTATTTTGTTGGGGTGTTTGTATTTTGGGGAGGGGGGTGGTGTCCCCCTGCAGTTTCCCATGATTCCTAGTTTCCTATGTATATTAGTTGCTAACAGCTTCTCATTTCTTGTATCTCATAATTGTTTTCACTCCCCTTTCCTCTATCCCTTTTGGTGACACTGAGGAACTGTGGATTTTTGGGAACCCAGTGTGATGTTCTAAAAGCATACTTCTATCACATTTTGCTTATTTAAATGAAAGCAATCTTTATTTTGACTCACTTCACTGGACTTCATTATTGATTGTGTGAAATTGGTCCTTTTAGAGTACCAGGCACATGTATTACTGGTTTGGGCTTTCATTTCTTTATTCAGAATAAAATGATTGCACACACTTAAGCAATACCTTAATAAGTCACATTGCCATCCATCCACTACTTCTGTATTAGTCCTCACCTTGGTAGATAAAAGATTTCTTCTACCATGGATGCAACAGAACCTCTAGACTCGGGATCTTGCCACTTGAACTTTATTTAAAAATATTTCAAAGATGCTTTGGACTGGCAGCAAGAGAACTCCAGCTTAAGTCACTTGCACTTACATAGCTCCCATCTTTACATATGACATACATTAAGAACTTTACATATGACATAATGTAGAAATATGCTTTAATGCAATTAGGAGATGTACAGAGAGAGTATCAAGCATATGCTAAGAGAGAGATTTTGAATGGTTATGGATCAATATTTCAGAGATGTCTCTGACTTGGAAACGGTAAATGCCTTTTCTGGCAGACTGCCATTCTTCCTCTCTTTTTTTACACACACTCAGTACTTCCTGAGTAGGTTACAGCAAGGCTTGGTAGGATTTAAAAAGTCAATAAAAATTAATAATCAATAAGTGATGACAGTACAGCCTACACATAGCCTCCAGAACTGACCAGAAATTTTAACTTTGGAGAAAGGAAGCAACGATTCAGTGCAGCAAACACTGAGGAATCCAGAGTATTGAGGAGAGCAAAAGTCCAAAACTCACAGAAATAGTCTTCCATAATGAAAAGTAGTCATGAAAAAAGTTATCAAAGCTTAAATTTAATAAACAATTTTCACAAAAACATCCAAGACCTATTAGCTTATCTGTAAGCACATTTTTCAATAAGAAACGATGCAGCTCTTCAAAATACTGTTATAACCAAGCCGAATGGGGTCCAAAAAATTAATCTAGTTCCTCTCATTTCTTATCAGCATCCTCAGTATTGGTATATAGGAACTTCCAGAACAAGTTTTCTTCTTGTGCTTTAATTTCCCAGAATTTAGCATTAAACAAAGAAACCAAGATACTCAGAGAAGCTAGCTGTCCCCTTTGTTCCTGTTTTTTCATTTTAACACTTTCACATATTAGCTGATATATCTCCAATAAAACAGATGGCAATGCGAAGCTTAGAGCTGCCTTGACCAAAAGTGAAGTAGCATTTTATAGCCTGAAACCTCCAAGAAAGAGCGTATCTTCCTCTGTAAGGCACAGACAAGGAATCCTTCCACCATTCTTATTACAGTTTCCTGCAGATTTGCCTCCTCCATAGTTTGTACCAGAAGAATGGAGGTTTTTATATCTAGTTGAAGATCTCATCGTTTCCTTGGCTTTATGTTGAGCTCAGCAACCTTTAAGCACAGCCTGCTGTATAGATCCATTCCATTTCGCTAGCTGAACTTAAGTATATAAAGTTCATATTGTCATTTCCATGCAAAGACTCAATATCGTAATTCTCCTGTATCTCTTCTTTCTGATACCCCAACTCCTTTTCATCTGGTGGTGTTCAAACACATTAAACTTGCCATGTCTTGTGTCTAGTGCTCATGAACTGCAATGCCTTCCTGCCAACGACTGAACTGCCATCCAGCCTCTCACTTACGCTGCCTCTGACCCTTCCTCAATTCTGACTACCAATGTTTCCCACATCAGGCAGTATAAATTCCTCATTATCTCTGATGGTGAAATGAGTGTAATTTTCCACACTATGCTTATCTTCTACCTATACAGCTAGGAACTCATACTGTCAAACCATTCCACTCTTGTCAGGAAAGTGAACTTAGCATAGCAGCTACAACTCATGACTGTTTTAATGCCATCAATCCAAATATCGCATATTACAATGAATCCAACATAAAAGTCCCACGTGTGACCCTTTCAAATGCCCTCTCCTGCCAGCTACAACTATATATATACCAAAACCAGGTAAGATTATATAAACTGTCCCTGTTCAGGTTTTAAACTAGCTGCCCAGAGAGTCCAAACTGATTCAAACAGAGACCATGCATACATTATCACAAAGGTCTTAGACACAAAAAAGTTGCTGTAATGATGCCATTTCAAGGCAAATAAGGCTTGCAGACCTGTATAAACACCTGCATCAAAAAATGAAATATGGCAACAGTGATCATCATCAATTTGTTTGCTGCTTCCATGTGCCCTGGTTAGTTTAGTAACTTTAAGCACAGTGTTAATTTCAAGCAATAAAAAGCCCACTAACCCGTACAAGTACTTCGAATAATACAGTGATCTATAATTGGACTGCAGTTCACGGTAATCTCTAAGCAGTGGTGTGCATTGTGGTGCTGAGCAGATTTGTCATCAGGGTTGAACTGAAAAAGGAAGACAAGACAGAAATGTAGTATTTATTTAATTGCTCAGGCATTAAAATGAAACTGTTAAAAGCTCTGCTGAAGTTTGAGATTCTTACCCTGATTGTCATATATCCAACATAGGCATCTTCAGAACCCTCCATAAAAACGAAGGTGGAATCTCTAGTGTTTTCTATTATAACTTTATCTGCTACTTTTCCAGGTGCTGTAAAGAAGACATTTATTAAGTCTTAGTTTATGCCACTGAAAAAATATCCTCAAGATGACTTACAGAATTCTGTTCAAAGCAACAAAGGAAAATGAACGCTGTTCTTGACACATAAATAGTCTTCATGTCAGAAGAATCTTAAAACAGAAAGTTTCAAAGACAATGAAGAAATTAGTCTTTAACTAAGACAACCTTGCACCAATTTAATATCTAGTACCATGAGAAAAATCTTCTCTTGTACGGAGCTAGTTTTTGACTACTACTTATTACAAATGGAATTAACAGTTTAAACCGATACCAGTCTGTATCTATGTAATTCTGCTGTAATTCTGCTAAGTATAATTTATTTTTATATTCTAAACCCTTTTACTAAAGCTAAATACATACATTCCATCACTAATTTGAACCAATTTAAACAACTACTTAGTAATCTGCTCATGACCTACAAGTGACCTCCTCACACTTCTCAAATGTAAGATTCGAGTTTTGAACTGATATCCTCATTATTCTTTAGAAGAAAATCTAATAAAATTAGATTGAACTATACTTCTGAACGTATGTACAGAAGGTATCAAAGCGGTTCATTTGCAAGTTCCTATGACCTGCGATTTGATTTCCTGTGTTATAGCAAGGCTCTGCTCTATTCTTAATCCGAGCCAAGGAAATGTTTACATTGGTATGGTGACAGCCAGCAGAGGGAGCACAAGTTAACGACAGCCTTACATTGGTATCAATTCAATGATAACTCATTCACAAGCAAGGTAGTTTGTCTGATTCAAAACTGCAGTTTAAATATGCAAGCCAGAAGGCCTTCCTCAATACATGAAATGTAAATACAGAAGTTTCACATATTATAGCAGATAACTTATCTGGTAGCAATTTCAAACCATTCCCAACTTGAGACACACAAATGAGACCAAATACCTGCTCTAAATTCAGTATTTTATTGAAGAGCCTACAACACAGGACTTCTCAGGAGCAGATCTTTCTCAGCTGTCTGTTGACACTAGTGCAGACGAGTGGTATGTCCCGTTCTTTATCACTCAGGCAGAAAGGTGCCAGTCAGAATGAAGCAACGTTTACATCATTATCCAGCTTGTTCTCACTATCTAAAAACCAGATCTCTGCTTTCATTACTGCAGAGCTGCAGATATTTTAAGGTAGCCTAGCTCTTCTTCATACCACTATTCACTTAGAACTAGATAACAACTGAAGGAGGCTTTGATGAGGACTTGTGTCATCATACAAAATATTTTTCTGTGTCCTGGTAACGTTTCATATATAATTAACTATTTTTTCAGCATGGTGCAAATGCACTGACATATACCCAGCAGTAAACCAGCATCTGAGAAAGAATAACGCCACAGTATTGCAGGTGAACCAAAACCAGAAAACAAATGGAGCATTTAATAGGCAATAAAAGGACCATAAATTAACGTCAGAATTGTGTTCCCTTCTTAGGGAGGGGTCAAGGAAAGATTGTACTTCACATTAGATGCTCTGAAACACTATCAAACAAAGCAGAGAGATTTGTGGAACTGTGCTTGGAGGTGTTTGCCATGCACTTGGATGATGTTCTCTACAGACGTTTCCTTCCTCTCAGCACATGAGTTACTTCACAGGTCTCTGTATTTGGGAGGTCCCCTAACACCCATTATGGAACACGCCAATTAGTAAGCCCCCTGCATTTAGATTCTCTCGCAGAAAAAGGCTGAAAAGGGAAGAGGATTTGCTCAAGCATTAGTTCAATTCCAAATGCATCAAAGAAATTCTCTGCAACATCCTAGTGAATCCTTGCAAAAGAAATATTCAGAGAAATATCTGTTTCAACTTGTAGCTAAGACCACTTTAGAAAGGAGAAAACAGCGCAAGAAAGAGAAAAGAAAGAAAAGGGCCACTAATTCCGTAATCAAGCAAAACATGTCTCCTAAGAAGTCTATTTGCTGAAGTCGAAGGGAGTCATGTTCCATGGGACCAGAATTCACGCTCAGTTTAAGGACCAAGATGAGAACATTTCGAAATAATTTAACAGAAAGCCTACGATAAGGGACTGCCTAAAGAATTAAAAATTAACTGGATGTTGCCTCAGAATTCTTTTATTCCTCAAAAGGAATAAACCAATTTCACTTTTCAGTGCATTAATAGAAAAATTACTAGATTCTGTAGAAAGTAATTGTGACCCTGTTCAATTGTAGCAGGCAAAAAACGCAGAGGCCCTTTTAGATCCTGCAGTCTGTAAAACCTGCAGCAGAGAACACAGCTCCAAACCACCTAAAATATAAATTTTTAATTCAAAGATGCAGAACAGATATTTAGGGAAGAGTTCAGGCATGCAAAACTTCTTACACTCTAAAGTAAAAAAAACCCCACCTAATTATGACAGCCTTTACCATTTTAGATTTTTCTACCCTTAAAATGACAGTAATTCTTACTGGTTTTATTAATGTTTTTTTCTTGACAGGAAAATGCTTCAACAATCCCTTTTTCACTTGCATATTATTTAATTCAAATGGAAAATAAAAACTTTATCTCCTAAAATACTGAAAAAGCCCATATTCAGTGAAGATACTCTGATCAGGACACAATGTCTGCACAACTGCCGAAACACAGCTAATAAGATGAGAGACTGTCTTGAGTGAGATAAGCACTCCATCGAAGGCTTGTATTCCTGCAGTAATCTGACACCCCCTCCAACCCTGGAAAACAGAATTCTTTTAAGAAATTCAAAGGTATTTCCATCCATTGAACCAGATGCATCAATTTCCTTACAGAACCTCTACTTTTGCTTCTCAACTGACATTCAGATAAACCACAGTACCAGCAATACCTCTGAAGGCTTCCTTCTCAACATGACTCCTTCCCCTAGGATTTAAGGGAATAAATAAATAACCCCAAAATTGAACAGAACAACGAACCTAGAATACCAGGTATTATTCTGTAAGAACATTTTGCTTATATGAGAAAGCAGAAGGTTCTTGAAAGCTCAAGGTATATAAAGCTGCCTTTCCAATAAGGCTGTGCTTCTGAAGAAGTCAGCAGAAGAAACTATTAAAGAAATTTGAGTAGAATTGCAGAGAGATTTGGTGCTGCCTTAATCCTACTATTCTGAAAAGCACGCCAGACTGAACAGAGAAGAGGTAGTTCTCCAAGGCTTAGTGGTTCACTTTAATTTGTTTTCTTTTCCAGACAAATGAAAACTGACTCCCTCTACAATGTCACTGACCATTTGTTGGAGAAAGTCTGAGGAAGTGAAGAGACAGCAGTGCCAGAAAATGAAATATAAATACATCTAGCATTTCTGGATTCCTCTTGGAGGCTTTGTTCCCCAAGACAGCTATTCTGTTACAAAAATACACAATGTAGATTCCTTGCTCTTAAAGAACTGTAGTTAGGATAACTGGTTTTCTGAATAACTTAGGTTAATTCCAGTGGAAGGGAAAGCAGAGAGTCTTTCAAAACTTAAAAAAGAGCCAGAAAACATGCAGAAGTTTAACCAGATATCAAAGATATCGTTTCAAGTCTCACGAAGTAATAAGAGAAATTTTCTATTTTAGGACAGTGCTGATACAGTTTCTCCTGGATTTTAAACACTTCATGAATATGACTTGACCTGTTTGTACTGGCATCTATTACTGTCATCCCTTTTCTAAAACAGAAGCCAGGGGTATTTTGTTAATTGTCTAAAGCTACGGCTGCGTTAGCAAGCACTGCAGCATATCAGGAGTGGTACTACAGAGGGGAATAGTGCTGAGGCTCAGCCATCCACACCACACATGCTGCAGGACTAGAAAGGCAGAAGAGACTGACTTGGACTAATCTTAGCCTGGTCACTCTGACTGAATGAACAACAATTATTAGAGTGCAGTAAGAGTATTCCAGGAACACATCTCTTAGATTAGTCTCATCCAAAAGGAATCCAGTTTGTGCTCCAAAACCTCTCCACAACACAAACCAAAGCACAGTAAGTGGGAATGTTCAGGATGTTAGCTTCAGAAATGTAGTCACAAACTGACAAAACTAACATACTAACACAGCTGCATCTATCTGCAGGGACAAGTTTTAAGTCTAACACTGGAACAATCTGACTGTATTGGTCAAACCCATTCTCACTGCCAAGGCTGCAAAATGCAGACAAGAAACGTCAGAATAGGTTCACTCAAGAACAGAACAGTTGGTCCAAACAAACCAAAAAACCAACCCAGACAAACAGTATCTCAGAAAAAGCAGGCAATTCAATTCTGGGTTACTGTAGGTGCAAGAGGTCCAAGACCTCTTAAGCAAGATCTCTGCCAGACATCGGGACAGTCTAAATTCTTACCACTCTAGAGTGCTACTGGGGATTAGCAAGCTCACAGTAGGGACAGAAAAAACAAGCAGCTCCACAAGCACCACAATTTGCAGCCAGATGTATTGTATTATATTAACTCTTCCTAAACCTTTACTATTCTGAAAGTCTTATTTCCTTCTCCATAAAGGGTCTCCTTTAGAGGAACAGTTGGGAGATGAACAGAGAAAGAACCTCCAGTCTCAGAATCTTTCTGATGGATGCTCTCATTTCCAACCTTGAAATGGGATTACGATGCTGAAGAAAATGGGACAGATACTAATTTGGGCTTGCTCCCACTGCTGGAATCTACTCTGGAGATAGGTTATATATAAACAAATTTCATAAGAACCACCTGAAAATTTCAACTGCAGTCATGTAACTGAGTATACTTTCTGACAAATTCAGGTTTTTTTCTCCTACTGAAATAAAAAGTGAGCAAGCTATTCCAAGAACAAGCAGACAACAGTACTTCAGTCTGAAGCATCAGCTACTTTTTAGTTGGTGACACTTTTACAGAAAATACTTGTTTACTAGGCTAATGAATAAAGACAAGCATTTAGACTGGGTATTTAATACACCAGGCTATCTTTGTAATTAAGGTGGTAATTAACACAAGACAAAAGTATGAGACAAAAAAAAGTTTGAGACAAAAGTATCTCAGTTTAAATACCTGCACCGATCATGGTGATTGGAGATTCTATATATATCCATTCATCAGTATATATACCAGAGTGAACAAAGATAAGTCCATCAAAATGAGCTTCTTGAACTCCACCAAGAGCATCCTCAATGGTATCATAATACTATAAGAAAAGGAACAAGCTTAGAAAGAAGTATCCATACAAAGATATACAAATATTTTTAAGAACTGCTTCAGAAACATACCAACATATTTTCTCTTCCTTTATATCTTGCAGGATTACTGTAGAAGTGTTCAGCAAACCCTGGCTTTACATGTGCTCCTTTGTACTGAAACAAGGAAAACAGTTTATGAAAGCTTGCAGATAGGCGGATGTGAATGCACGGACAAGAGATCTACTAATCCCCCAATTAACAAGCTATTTGCTGGTATCAGTTTGTTCCAGGAACAAGGGGTCATATTCTGACCTATCATATTAGGCCCCCAAGTTGAAATGGCAACATCAAAGTCTGAGCCAGAGAGTGATCAACTAAACCAAGAGGCTAACCCACTTACACAGCCAGAAGCCTCTAAAGTGACTGAAAAGCTTCATATATCTTATTTGCTCCACAACGGGTGTTCTTATTTCCATCTTTTGATTTTCTAGCAGCTTGCCACAAAACAAATTGCATTTATATGGTGAGGAAAGAAGAATCCTATACCTTCACATTTGATTGAGTACTGAACAAAGAAGCTATGTCAGGTATTTGTCCTCAACAGGCTCCATAATTTCATTAACCAATTACACACAGCACTGTATAGTACACTCGCCTTACTTAAGGCTTTTCAAATATCGTGCCCAGCCATTCTGGCAATACCTTTGACACTTTAAATCTAAAGTCACGTGCCTTAAAGGTAACTTGTTTAGCTCAAGACATGTCATCCGCAAATCACTATTTAAGCCCAAGTGATATTACAAATACACTATTTGGTTTACTAGAGGAGGATGCATAAAAATCTGATAACCAGCATGCATGCTGGTTTAATAATAAATGACACAACGATTTATTTGAAGTTTATTTGTGAGCCACAGACCATGACAATCTCTTCCACAGAATATCAGTGATGCAAAACATGAGGAAAACCCAAGACAAAGAGCTGGATGCTCAAACGCTCTACTTTACCATGATGTGTCTCCCTAAGCTGTGCCTCAAAACAGGAAATAACTTCATAACACAATACAGGGATCTCTCCCCACCTCCTCAGTACCGTCACCTTATTTAAAGTCTAAAAGCAAAATAATTAGTATTGTCAGCCACATTCCAAGTTGGGTTTTTTAATTTTATAAACAATCTGTAAATCGGAATGTAAATGAATATTACTGTTACCAGTTGCTGAAAGCTTTCTTTCCAGGGATTTGGATGTTCATATTCTTCTGGATTAATCTGATAAAATTTACCAGGTTCAGGATGCATCATTGGACGAGTGTACTCAAATACTTCCATATACAATCTTTTCCTGAGCAGAAGTATCAAGCAGAAGAGAGAATTAATGCATTTCTGATTACTCTTCCATTCCAATATAAACACACCAAATGTTAAAAACTGGGATTTTTCCAACAGCATTCACCAGTCTGTGACAGTGAATTTGACCAGGATCAGTACCAACCACTTTAAAACACTTCCAAAACAATTTTTCTGTTGGACTGACTTCTGTGTTTTTCGAAGAAAAATTCTGACATGTGTTTCACGATCCAAGAGACAGAGTTCTCAACATGTAATTTCCACAAAGAAATTTAAGCAGTTAGTTATACTGTTTGTGGAATCAGAGTCTAATTGTATATTAACTACAGCATTGCTTTAATACTTAGGAAAGCTAGTAACGTAAGAATAACAAGGCTTAAGATGTTTCACCACCTCTTCCTCACCTTACCAAAAAAATGCATTCACAGAGAACAAATGATGCACTGTATTTCAGAAAGAGTTCATCAGCGGACAGATTACAGTGGCTTAAAAAGAAGAAAATAGCACACGAAGCACACAATCGGATTCTTTTGATTAGTGCCAGAATACAAATAATTGTAGTGTCTGAGCCTGCCGATATTAAGCCCAGACTTACAAGATGCCACTGAATTTCAGAAGTTTTAATTCATCTGACAAGACATCCCCAAAACTGTCTTTAGGACAGAAAAAAAAAAAGAACCACCTCCCCTCCCCCGCCCCCTTTTCTGATATTTTACTCAAATTTTAATCTTTTTCTTTTAGTCTTAATGATTATTTTGGAAAAAAAAGAAACAACAAAACAACGAGCCTAGAAACATGTTATTTTTTTCCCTCTTATAAAATAACACAAATTGAGATCCCATTTATCCAAGCTCTCAATAACCCAGCAGTAGGGTGGGTTCATACGGAGGAAAATAGCCTGAGTATCCAACCATTAAATAAAACAAGCAAAAATAAAACAAGTCCCTGTCCCACCCTCCCCAAAGATCTCAGTAACACTAGACAAAACTTGCGTTTAACGTTAAGAAATGTGCTGCTTCTTTTGCGTGAAGGAATACAATCCCCACAGAAGTGCAGAAGAGGTTAAAGAGAGAAAGAAAGGATGGAGTGGCTACTGAGGGAATACCTCACCGATTTTTAAAGCGGCCATTATTTAACTAGTATCTGTGCTACTAGAGAATTAAAAGTTTTACTGTTTAATACATATAATCAGATATTCATAAGTAACAAATAATTGCTTAAGTAAACCAGACATATTAAAATACAATTGGTTTTAATTCAACTAATTGCAACCAACATTTCAATTTTTCCTATTGCACCGGCATCTCATGCAACACATCTAACATTTCTCAAGATAATAAGGAATAGCTTTTCACTTACCACAAAATTGGATCATTAGCCAGCTCACTGAAGCGTTTACATACACAGGCTGCTCTACAGAGATCCTGCTCCAGCAGGTAGGAGAAGATCTTTAGAACCACTTCATCTGGCAACTTCTCCTGAAGATATTGTTCTGCAGGGGCTGCTATTAAACAGTAATCTATGTAAGATTATTGACATATTTAACCAGCCCAGATTCTGACCAAAGTAGATCACCAACTTAACATTTGAAAGATTCCCATTTAAAATGCCACTGATCTCTAAGCAACTTTTTTTTTAAGTACATTTCATCTAAATCTAAAGGCAAAAAAAGAGGGGAACAGTTGACTCTGGAATCAGGTAGAAGTTACAGACTTCAAGTCCTCTTCCAGAACTTTTTAATTCACCTTTTCTATTGGAGGAATCAATCTGCACACAAGTGCAGATGTTAAGTAGGCTACTCTGTATGTTCCAGATATACTCGCTCCTCACCGCTATTACCTTCACTGTGGTTCAATTAACCCACATCGCCCATAAAATAACCCAGTCCTAAAGTCAAAGTCTCTGCAAATGTTTTCAAACACAAAAGAATTTACTCAGAAATAGTCACTCTCTGGAAAAACTACTAGTAAAACTTCCTTGTTCTCCCACAATGAACACATTAGGAAAAAGGACATCCAAGATGCAGTAGGTAGGATGCAGTACTGCTGGCTAAAGTCCGCCCTTTCCATTTACTCCCGTTTCGACTCTTTTCTTTTAAAATGAAAAAAATCTAAGCCAGAATAAGTGTTAGCCTTGCCAGCTCTTGTCTTTCTTAAGAGAGCTTTGAAAAAGCGACATTCCTGTATCGCTGTGTGGAGACGTAAGCGCACTTTGTTAAAGCCCCACTCACACGCGCACTCTTCATACCACAGTTCATGGTAGGAAACCCTCACCTGTAGTTTCTTCCTCCTGAGACCCTTCTGCAGTAGCTCTCCTCACAAACAAGCTCTGTTTGTACAGGCCACTTGTTTGGTTATTGTCCTTAGGACACTTTCTCAGGCAGAACCATACAGAACAGTTTCCAAAGTTTAGAGGATTTGTATTAAACGTTCCTGCTACATTCATAACGCAGTTACATACATGTAACGCCTCTTGCATGATTAGTTTTTTCCTAGAACATCTGAACCTAGGGAACAACGGGATCATCATTTTGGCTACTACAGGAAGCCTTGTAAAGTGACCCTCTGAAAGACAACCTACTAAATTTGAGGGAACAACTTTCTGAAAGATAGTTTCCATGTGAGATTCCACCCAAAAAAAGCCCCCAAGTCTTCCCTGGGCAAAGCAGCCCAAATAGCAATGTTATTTCCAGCTAGAAGAGAGACAAACTGCAAGGACCACAACTGTGGCTTTTAGGAAGATGCTAAACTGTGGTCTACAGACCACATCACCAGAACCTGTGTACAATGAGAGAACTGATTAAGGCTGTTTTTCCAGGGTGTCATGCTTACACCTGTGGTCAGATTAGTTACTAGAAATTCTGAAACATTACTGACTTTGAAGTGACTTTCCCTAAAGCTGTTCCTTCTTGCACAGTTGTGTGAATGTCACCTTGGTGATTCACAACTACTGATTTCCTCCAAGATGCTAAGAAGGCATTTATCCAATTGACTGATGCTGCTCTCGACAGTAACACTGCTTACAGTCATAAGCTATAGATACATGCCACTTTAATCCAGCAAAAATCTATGCTGCACAAAAGGGATGAGTCTCACCATTCCACATGCCAATAGCTCTTTGCTCCCAAAGTATCCTTCAGGTTGGTAGTACTGCTCATGGACAGAATCAACCAGAATGTTTTTTCCTCACCCTTACCCATCCTTCTCCAAAAGAATTTTTTTTATGGATCAGCTCCTTGCTGTAGTTCACTGCAAAGCTACAGAAGTGCTACCACAAGCACAAGGAAGGAGACAGAAATGAATGCCCAGAAGCTGACCAAGACAGTCCCCTTCAGCAGCAGTATTATTCATACCAGATTAAAAAATTACTTTTATTCAAAAAACAAAAAATTATGAGTGAGGCTGAAGCCAGTAAGCTAGCAAAAATAATAAAAAGCAATCTGGAAAGGTCTTAAGCACAAGAGGCACTTGTGGAACACATACC
The DNA here is from genome assembly GCA_013400135.1 of Rhinoptilus africanus. Taxonomy (NCBI): domain Eukaryota; kingdom Metazoa; phylum Chordata; class Aves; order Charadriiformes; family Glareolidae; genus Rhinoptilus; species Rhinoptilus africanus. The sequence continues at coordinate 299,132 of VXBO01005156.1, forward strand.
AGCAGTCCATAAGGTGAACACGGTTGGGTATCACCAAAAAAATGTTACATGCATGATCGCTACTGGTTTTGAAGGTCTTTTTCCACTGGAGCTATAAAGGTTCTTTCCTGTGTCAAACAGGCAAGCAGCAATCCATTTTACACTCCTAATCACCCTTGAAATGCATCACAGAGTAATTGGACATTGCTTCCAAATTCATCTTTTTCTGGTAGCTTTACAGTTAGATGTGGAGCTCATCTTCTGTCTTATAAGTTGAAATCTCTGTTGTGAATGCGAGGCAGTAAATCCTCGCAAGACTTCCATGACTCGTCTTCTCCTTTTAACACACAAATCCCCAAGGCATACAATTTGATCTTGCTCCCAAGACAATCAGCTACTTCCCTAAACAACCTGCAGGATTTTTTCTTCCTTAGGAACTTGATTAATTTTTTATTGAGGAGGGAAGTTCACTAATGTAACGCCTCCCATTGCTCAACAGTTCATACTCCCATTTTCCTTCCTAGGCCCTATCTCAAAACGAAAATTGCAATCCAGATGTACTTCCTTACTGCAAGGGGCATGGACCAACTTTGATAGTGTCAAAAAAAATGCCACAACAAAACCCCATCCCCTGAAATTTTTCAGGTTGTATTTACTTGGAAACTTAGGCACTGCTTGCAACATGAAGACAATGATTTTACGGGTGTTTGCTATCCTCACCCACCATTATCCAAAATTCTGTAGAAGTAAGAGATTTAATCTAAATGGCCCTTCTGCTCAATTTAGAAGAAGGGGTTGAGTTAAGATTTCTTCACTCAAATCTCTGACGTAGTCATTACTACGTGGAATTCTCCAAGATAATTTGAGAGCTAATTTGCTTCTTATGTGAAGACTTTAGTACTCTCTGGGTCCAAGACAGAAATCCATGCTTTTGTTTTATAAATTCACATTTGGGGTATCTTGTAGTTATAGGTTCTTCCTCCCAGTATATAAAAATAAACAGAAACAGTTTTAAAGGTTTATCTGGCCTACAAATCATAATAATTTGGTGTGCTGCAACTCCTTACAGTTTTATGCCTATTGACAAAGTGAAGCTCATGTATAATTTTACTAAAAAATAAACAAATAGTCAGTTTTCCAAAAAAGTGTTAAAAATAGACAAGAATAAAAATAAAAACAAAGTGCAAGAGGTCATCACCAATCTTTATCTTTTCCCTAACATAAGTTGACAGTTGAACTATTTATGATTTTACTAAAGTGGCAATATACTAGACAACTGAAAATTAGAAACACGGCTGGTTATATCATTCTGTTTCCACCGGATATGCGTGAAACTAATTCAGTTTCTATTTTGATCAGTTAGTAGATAGAAACTGATATAGTAATACAAAGGGCAGAGAAAGCTGCCTGGAAGTGAATTACCTTCTTTGTACAAAGATCAAAGAATGCTGTCCCATCAAGCCCAAAATTGTAAATGATGTCTTGTATGGATACCTTTTTTCTCCATTTTAGTGGAGAAGATAGAGACAAATAGGTTTTGTTCCATGAACAGGCATTTAGTAAAAATATTTTCTTGTTAAGTAGAAATATGTCAGAAAATATAGCATGCAGTGTTCTTGGAGGAATGTCTTATAAATCAATAGGAAAAGTCAAAAACAAATTTGAAAAGGCAGTAAGTTCTGTGAACTATGAGTTGTTCATGTACCTAACGTACGGGACAATCAGTGAGCAATCAGTAACCTAGAGTCTCAGTATCTACTGCAACCCTATACTTCAGTGAAAAGGAAGAAATCACTTGTCTCTGAACTTAAGTCTTCCATAGATGGTTAAAAGTCAGCAAGAACTGCCCAGGATAAAAAAGATATGCAAATCTAGTAATCTTAAAACAAGAGGGGAAAAACTTACATGGTAATAAACAAAAAGGAAGAGTAGGTCAAATGATTAAAACCCTGGAATAAAATGACACGATGAGACAAGTGGTACCAAAGACAATGAAATATCCCAACAAGAGGAAGCATACATTTACAGTCGAGGTAACATAAGGAAACAGTCAGAATATACTGAATTTAAATATTTCTGAAAATTAAGAAATATTATAGTAGAATATGATACAAGTATTTAGATTAGTAAGATATAAAAGCTGTCAATGTTTTCTACAGATGTCAAACAAATGCTGGATTTGTAGGTTTACCGGTCATTTGTGACGTAAGCAGCACAGCTCCATCATACCTTTTCTTATCTAAATTTTCGGTTTCTTCATTTTTTGTATTCTACTTAAAAGATTAGGTGAAAAATTATTTACATGTTTTCTAAAATGTGTTGCTTTCTCATCAAGATTCTTGTATATTCATTAATCTTTCTGTCTCAGGATTGAAGAACTCATTGCCTACTGCAGAGACCACTGGAGGACAGGGTTGCAAATAACAGGAAAAAAAAAGGTCAATATTTCAAAATTCTAATGTGTTCTTCTTGACAGTATCCGAGATTAATTTATCTTTTCCCCCCCTTACAATTTGAAATAGCAACTCTCTCTCAGGAGCACTAACTCTGAAATCAGTGTTAAAATAAGGAATAGCCTTTGTTTTACCCAACTACTGGCTCCACTCCAGTTGGAAACACTAACTGACTGCCATTTCTCCTTTCATCTCTGCAAAATTTTCCTTAATTTCGGGTCCATACAAGAAGGAACGGATCTCCGAAGGAATGGATCCCCATGAAGACGTTTTCCTACTTTTCTAGTCCCACTCCTTGATTTCATCTACAGTTTTAACATAAACAGCTGTACATTCCGGATGACAGTACACCATCTCCACTGATGACAATTCAGGAAGTCCCATGCTTACAACTCAGTCACAACAGCTATCGTTAGCTATGCTAACAAAAAACAGGAGAAAAAAAAGTCCCACTGCAATCAATACTTGTACAAATTTACAGCGATATCTTGCAAACTCAATGGGGAAAATAAAAAATAACTATCATCTATACTGGGAAAGAGATTAATAGAAAACGGGCTGAGACAGACACTCCCTTGTTAGATTGCGACAGGTTTGAATACAATCTTAAAAGTACAATTATAAAATCATTGTTTACAATTCCTCTGGTAATTCCATGCTGGAGAAGCCTCCACAATGCTGGTACTTTCTCTCCATGAGCTCAAGAATGTAATAAAAGGAATGTGCAGCAAAAGTGTGGAGAATTCCTTTGGAAGTTAGTGTCATTTATGCTCTAATTTGTACCACAGGACTCCAGTAAAGCCACATACCTTCACTGCAGCAAGGAGGCAAGTAAAAGTGTAACAAAGAACACATCAAAAGTGAAGGACCTTGAAGAAAAACTAAGAACTGGCAAGAGAAACTGAGTCTATGACAAACAAGGATTCAGACAGCAGATCAGGAAATGAAACTGGAAGTAAAGTGACACAGGTTGACGTTTAGTTGGTTCTGGCAATTTCAAGGATATAAATCTGAGGTTAAATGATTCTTAAACACTTGCTGAAATAATCGGGGGGAGTGTGGGGGGGTGGAGAATACAACAGAGGGGGAAAAAGACAGAAGACTTGAAAGATAAAAAATCTGCAGTACAGAGAAGGTAAAAAGCCAGAAAGAGCAGACTTCAACAGAAGCAATGAAAATGGACCAAAGCCCGATGCTCAGTTTTAATTCACAATGTTAAGGGAGACATAGACTAAAAAAAACAAAACAAAACAAGAAAAGCAACAGAAACCGCATCAATGGGAGCTGGCAAGCGTTGGTGTTAATTTTCCAGGAAAAGTGACAGCAGATCTCCTGGAACTAAAGAGTGTGTCAGGAAATAAAAAGGGGTAGAAGCATAGAGACTGAAAAATGACATAGAAAGAACAAGTAGGGTATGTGTACCTACGTATGTGTGTGTGTATGTATTTATATATAACGTGTGTGTGCAAACAATCAAAAAATACACCCACATATAGACATCCAATATAGTTATATATACACATATATTACATGTATGTGTTATACAACGTGCATATACTGTATATGTGTGTGAAATATGTACATATATGCATGCAGATATATGTGTATTTTTTATTTATAAACACACACCCTCTCTCCACAACTAAGTGCTATGATGACA
>VXBO01005156.1:303244-340634 GCA_013400135.1 Rhinoptilus africanus
CTATCTCTAAACAATATACTGGGGCAATAGATCAGTATGAGAAACAGTAAATAAGCCTAGTCAGAGTGTTGTACCATTGCAGCATTACTGACTAACAGTATCTTGGATACAACTATGTAGCACTTTGAGGAGAACAAACAAAACCAAAACAAAACCAAAAAACCCAAACCAACATGCCTGCAGTGAAGCTGGCAGCCTGAAAGACCAGGTTCTAAAAATCAGATTAAAATCAAATTAAGATTGTGAAAAAAAGTACTACTGTTTCTTAGTTGGAGAGCAGACAGGAAGAAAAAAAAAATCAGTTTGGCAGTAGTGTGTGGGTGAAGGCAAAATGTCTCCACCCCTTCTCCCCCATTCCCTTTTTTGTACAACAAGTTATTACCTGATAAATCCTGGGATTTTCCAGATACTCTAGCACGTTTAGCTCGGTGACCAAAGTTTTCAGTAGCTGAAGTGGAGGCACCCTTTAATGAAGTAAATAAGAATTAGTTTAGTCATTAGGTAACTCACAAGACGTACTAATTAGCTTCCTATTGTTGAAACATAAGATTTACTTCACAATTAAAAGCAAACAAAAGTTACCTCCATACTGCTCTTTGTAGGGCAAGCTGTTCTTTTAGGTAGAAGAGTTTTTCTGCGAAGTTGGTATGGACTGTTTTGTGCACCAGGACCTGATTCTTCTGCAACCATATCTGCAGGTACATCATCATCTGTCAACAAAAAAGGAAACGCGCTAATTAGAATTGTAGTTTTGTTTTATGCCATAAAAATGCAACAGAAATTTTGAGATAAATACATCCAGTCAGTGGGGTGGGGAGGAATTGCTAGAGCACACAGAACTTTTAGTGAAAAGTCAGAACATACACAGCACGCATAAAATTACATAGTATAATGTATATATGAAAGTATATATTTTTTTTGTTTTGTTCTCCATATGTACACAGCAGCTATACCAAAAGCTGCTTAAAAAAAAGAAAACCACAGAAAACTGAAACAAATCAAACCCCTAGCCTTTTGGTTTCTCTGCAAGCATATAATGCACTGTGTTAACTCTATCACCTTATTACCTCAATTTTTTCACCTAACACTATCAGTGTAACAAGAAACACTGGAATTTCAATTATAAACCAGACATTATCAAGAAATCCTTTAGTAAACGTGGCATTTAGTACAAAACTCCAGACAGAATTATCCCCAAACATTTCAGGAATAGACCAGGCTACCATACAAATCCTTCTGCAAAATGGAGGTAGCTTTAAATACATAATTCTGTTTACCTAAATTACACTTTGAAAAGTAAGAGTATATTCTCTCCTTGCCCTTTAAGAATAAGAAGTGAAGAAAGTGTGATGAGCATAATTTTTAAAGTTTTTGATTCTTTTGTTTCAATTTTCCAAGTTCATATATTTATGGAACATACTGAAAATAAGCAAGGAACAATTACTTATCACCATATGCCCTAAAACTAGCATCACACAACAGAGTTACAAGAATTTTAAAAAAGGTCACAACAATAACTGTCTAGAAAATAAATTAAAGGCCATCTCCACTTAAGTAAAAGGTATACATTCTGCAGATGCTTAACTGTGAGAAAAGAATTTTGGACTTGCTTCTCATTTTAACTGCTTTTTTGTTTTTAAACTGGGTAAAACATGATGTAAAAGTGACAGCCAGAAAAGCAATACAGTAAACCAAAGAGTTTTCCTGAATATGTTAGAGTGAAGAGAGACTGAGGTAAAAAAAAAAAACACAACAAAATGAAAACCCAACAAAATATACCCACCCTAAACCTCCCTTACCCTTCAACTATTAAAACACTCTGTTTAAAACACAAAGAAAAGTAATTTTAAAAGGTCTGAAGATTCTTTTACATTTCAAGATCTTAATGTTGTGATTTTCCTAAGGGGTTTTTTTGTTTGTTTGGGGTTTTTTTTTTTTTACATAAATTACAAAACATTAGTTACGCAGGATTATGGATGCTGTTATAGCTCAAGCTGCTACATCAGTGACAGCTAACCAACAAAATTCTGAGGAGAAAGCTATTTTGGTGTCCTCCTGCTCTTTTCTGGTCCCAATTTTTCCTCTGCCTTAGCAGATATTTATAAATTGCAAACCTTGTCACGTACCATCAACAGATCACAATGCTGCCGGGATATCTAAATAGAGGACAGAAGCTGGTAAAAAGATGAAGTTAGCTGGTGGCACGTGTGCAACTTCACCGAGTCATCTCAGAGCGTCCTCAGCTCATTAATCCACCTGAAAACTAACCCTGCAAGAAGTACCTCCATGACTAGCGTTTGGCCAGCCCAGCAGAGCCACAAGGAGGGCTTGGAAGTCACCACGTAACTGGGAAGAACCACCATCCCTTTTGCACCAACAGCACAGGTTTTTAAGGACAGAAGTGAAGTATGAAACTTCTACCAAAAACCCCACCACTTTTTAAAACAACAGAGCAACCTCCATAACCTCATCCAGAAGTCAGCTCACTCTCCCTCTCCCCACCTACCACTGACACAACACCCCTCACCAGCCCCTCCGCACTCCTTTGCCTATGACGGTGAAGCGTTTATGCATTATGCAGGAAACCTGAAGGACACTGATGGATGAACTGCAGTGCATTTTCCTGTGAAGGAGTATCTGGCCCAGCACTGACGTCGCACGCCTGCGGGGGGTTACTGACCCCAGAGCAGACCCACTGCACACTCATGATTCAGTCACCTAATCCTACCTGTTTCTTTTCATCTCTGACAGCAAATACCCTACCAATTTAAGAAGATATCAGCAAGCAGAGGAGAGAAGCTGCCACAGGAGAGTTCCCAGCTCCCCCTCACATGCCCAAACAGAGAGGGAGCTGTGAGGCCGAAGTGGGTCCTGCCAGGAGAACTTCAGGTGGCCCCCACCAGCAGCAAGGCTCTCACAGCAAAGCACCCAAACGCTGCAGCACGTGTCTGTTTTTCACCACTTATTTCTATTTAAGATCCGATACAGCAATAATGATTTCTATTGCTAATATCCAGAATAATACGCAGAAGCAGGCCACTCAGGGATTTTGAGTGTCTTATCTCAAGCCTGTTCCCCTGTTTTGCATTGAAGACACAAAATGACTGTCAGAACGGCTGGGTTTTTTCCCCCTGTTCTGGATGGTCAGTACAATAGTTCAAAGTTGCCACATGAAAAGCAGCAAAAGCATAATAAGCAAAGAAAACGGGGGGGGGGGGGGNCTGCATTTTGATCCTGCGGTAGGCAATGAAAAGGGCAGAGACAAACCCCAATTAGGTCCTTAGAAGTAAACCCGTGGAGGCCACTAAGGACAAAACATATTCCTGCTGGAAAGAGAAGGCAAAAGCCTGTGGGGGAAAATAGAAGTAAAGGTCAGTTTGGCTGAAACACTGAAGGACTGGCTAAGCAGAAATGTATTAGAAATGCATTCATTTTCTTGTGGTGAATTTAGGAGGATGGCAGGAGTCCCGCTCAAAGATCACTTCTCTAGCACAGCTGACATTAAGGGATATGCAGAGATTCACAGCAGGTATCAGAAGAATTAAAAATCTTCCTTTTTTTTCCATCAAAGCAGTGAGGCAGATGAGAGAGGGGCACCAGGGAAAGCCCAAATCCGTGCAGCGAGCGCCAGGGAAGCAGAACTCTGTGTGCCCAGGGTGCCCATCACTGCTGAGCAATGGTGCCCAAAGGCACCAGCGCATGTGGGACACACCGTGACTGCACCATGAGAGCGGCTCTCGGGGAGGAGAGTACCTCAGGAACCGAGAGCCTCCAGCACAGCCCCGCTGCCAACCTGCTAATTGCTTGCAGGTAATTTGCTGGCTACAGAAGGATAAGGACAGCCAGGTGAGTCAGATGCCTTCTTTCTCCCCAGCAGTTCGGGTCACTTCTGCGGGACTGAGCAGCTTCTGCACACATTTCTAACCTTTCAGGAACAATAACAACTGATATTTTTCCAAATGTGGCCTGTGTAGTTACTGTCAAGTGAAATGTTACCAAGAAACCTGAAAGTCTGAAGTGATCTGTTACAGAAGTAGCCTCGGTGCTTGTTTTCAGCCTCCCAAAAGCTCCCCTGGAAGCTCTGAACGGACTAAATCAGCTACAGATACATACTGCTCGGAAAGCTGTATTTCCTTAAGATAGCACATTACCTTTCTCCGAGCAAACAGTATGACAACACTAATACAGAATGAGGACTCCAAGAGATGCATTTTGAAAATCCTCCCCTAAAACAAACCCCCACACTCACATAGCAGACATGCAGCTGCTCTGAAGTGGAAAAATCAATTTTAAAATACGGAACCTGAGCACACCTCCAAATTTTTTTTAAAAAACCCTATTTTAAAGCATAACAGTATCAGCTACCACATCTAATAACATAAATGAAAGGCATTGTAGTCACATTTGTTGATGGTAGAAGTATAAAAGTCGATAAACAAATTTGGGGGAGTGTGTGTATAATATTAATATCCTCATACAAACACCTCCTGAAATGACTGACAGAGGCTCTCAGAGTTTTAACCAAGTCAATACATTTGCAGTTTTTAAGAGATTAAATTAAGCTGAGTCTGCTCTCAACTAAACATTTACCTGAACATTTTACACCAATTATATTGTATAATAAGATAAAATAATAGAATGGTTAGAGTTGGAAGGGACCCTAGAGATCATCTAGTTCCAAAAATAATTTCAAACAAAATCATGTTTATTGAAAATTAAAAACTTTGTGACACTGACAGGTCAAAACCTACATTTAAATTAAGACGTATCTTATCTGATAGTTCAAAATGGCTCATGACACCTGAAACATAACACTATAAGCTTTAACACCCACAAAAGACCAGTAAGCACAAACACTTCCAGGAAGGAAAGAAAAATAAAATTAATCTGCTACTCTGTTAACTGCTATAATCAATCAAGACTGTCTTGCATTTCCACAAATGCTATGGAAGTGTGTACTTTTAAGTGTGTATGTTAAAGAGAACACAATTAACTTTTTTGTTTCATGAAGACATTTTAAGTTACATGAAAGTGCCAAAGGACTGTCAAAATAGTTTATTAAAAAAAATACACAGATCACTTCTAAAGAAAGTTTATCACGTCTGCACCATCTTCTTTACAAAACCACGTGCATGTGCTTTCACTTCTACCTTACACGTCTTCAGATAATATTTCCAAGAGTCGTCTTCAATATTAATGACAAGTGTTGTGAAAACATTAAGGCCAATAAAAGCTTTAAAATGTATTTAACCCCCCTAAAGACCACGCTTATCAGAAAAAAAGACAAGTTGGGGGTGTGTGTGTGTGTGTGTGTGTGTGTGGTTCAAGGGACAAAGCTCGTACACTAACCTGCAGTGTTTTATCACTTAACTTTAATGCTGCAATTTCACTTTTTTGAGCTGTTTTTCCACGTCTTCCCAAAACATGGTGGGGGGAACAAAGGAACCCCCCCCAAAAGATTTGTAGTCAACAGAGGCAGAATGCTGGGAGCAGCAGGTATTCCCACAGGTACTGAAATTGTTTCTACAGATGAGGGGAGGAAAGTGGTGGGAAACTTAACCAACTAGTTTTAAAATAGAGAAATCTGTATCAATTTGGGAGTAGGTCTAAGACACAAACCTCTGAAAAATAAAGTCAGCCTACACTATAAACCTATCTGAATGAAGTGAGGATTCATCTCACCTATCAAACAACTTTCAGTGGTAACAGGAGTTCATCACACAGTGCCTTAAGTAGAACTGGTGTCATTTCTGAGTGAAATAATAAGCTATTAATACAAAAAATCCCAACACTGTTCATCTTCATAATTAAAAGAAAATCTGAGAAATGCAACTAAAATGTGAACTGGTATATTGTTTTGGGTAGAGCGAATCTTGCCATATATTTGGCAAAACACAGCTAAGGCACACTGCCAGCCTGTGAGATGACAGCTCCAACCACCTCACTGCTGGATTAGCTTAAAATAGCAAAGGAGAAGAAAAGATGAAAGAAGTTTAAGGGAGCAGAAGAGGAAGGTACATACAAAAGAGACAGCAATAAAGGCAAAATGACTTACGAAACAGGAATACAAGGCTGGAGTTCTGAATTTGTACATACAATATATGCAAAAACATTAACATCTCCGTAAAAAATTGTCAATCCAAAACCCAAGGACAACACGCCCACCCACCATTTTCCTGAAGCTACAAGATCTCTGGGAAGGAGCTGTTAACTAAATGTATATATCAGTAGTGTGACTGACACTCATCCTATGTCCTTGCAAACACTCCCAACAAGTGGCTGACACTTTAAAGCAGATACAGTACCAAAATCCAAAAGATACCGAGTATAAAAATGGTACATTTTATTCCATATCTCAGAGCAAGAGTTTACCACACCAGTACAAGCTTTCCCATTGATTCAGGGCAGCATTTAAGGGTTAGTTTAAATTATGGATGGAAAGTTGCTTTTGAAACGGAGACCATTTTCTTTTGAGAGCTATCTGTATCTCTCTTTGAAGAGACAGCCACTAGCTAGGAATACCACCACAAAAAAACAAGCAAAACAGAGAAAAACCAACCCAGACTCAAAAACTGAGAAAGATGACATGCAAAGTCCACTGAGCCCAGATAGAACATGTCCTAAGGCCAAGAGCATTTTGGTGGTCTTTTGCTGCCAAGTTCCACTTCTCCAAAGAGGACTTGAAAAAAAAATGCCAAAAATTGGAAAAAAACCTAAAAGAAACCAGAGGCATGTATACAGCAACTCCCTTCATTTTATGTTGAACGTTAAAAAAAGATACTAAAACCAAGAAGTAGCTGCAAACTCATCTACTACTAACACAAAAGAGACCTTAATAATTACTGTAATATGCTGTAATTATCATTATGGAAAGAAACCCCGTGGTATTTCCCAAGCAACATCCAAAGCAGTTTGACTCACACAAAGATAAAAATCTAAGAATTGGTATTTTTGTAAGGTCCTGACGGCATAGGTCAACAAGAAGGATTAATCTCTGACAGGAGTCAAGGCTGTTTGTAACTCAAAGAGACCCAGCAAGAAAAAGATTGAGCGAGAGATCTCCACTCAGAGTAGCAGGCTTTCTGTTTGGAAAGGGGACAGACCTAACATTAAAAATGTATACTTTCTTAAAGCCTACGGAAAGATCAGAAGATATAGAATAAAGAGATTGTGCCTTCTGGGAAGCAACAATTGGGCACAATAATCATTACTGAGTACTAGAATATTTTAAATATACACACAATTTCTTACTGATAATAACCCAAAGATATATAATATAAAAATATGCAAGCTAATTGTAGTTTGCAATGGTTTATTTGATAAACAAAATGTATGTGGAATACTTCGAATTTTTCCTATATAGAAATTACCTCTCAAATTGAGGCGGGGGGGGAGGGGGGGAGTTATGCTTTAAGCTGAGTCTTGGTACTTGTACAGAGCAAAATAAAAAACACACACCACACCACTCCCCCACCTCAAGAATCAAACAGCACCTTTTTGGAATTTACATTTTAATCTTTTTAAACATCGATACCCAAATGAGGCAGCTTATTACTCTTTGGAAATAGGTCATGCAGTCATGCTGGCCTAAAAAGAACAAGAATAGATCAGACACTCAACTCTACCTGTATTTGCTCAAAAGCTCACATTAGTTTTATAACACATTTAAATGTATTTTCTACAAGGAGAAAAGTAACTACTACTTCTGCCTACATGGAGAATTTCTTAAGGCTCAGATTTTTGTCTCTGTGTGTGTTATTCTTAGGATCTAGCAGAAATTAACTTTTAGCTAAGAGTCTGATCTTTTCTCCTCCTCAGCACATTGTGAAGCCCACTACAGGAATCCTTCATTGGTCACTCAAATCAGACAGGGGAGAAAACACCCCCTTTCAAAGGTTTTTAGGTCAACCAGCACCCTCAAAATGCTGCATACTAAAATACAGCTTCTATACACAAGGCAGAAACTTCAAGTTCTTACAACTGGCACAAAGCAGACAGAAAGTGAAAGGAGACAACTGGGAGAGATAAACTGGCTGCAAGCCCAAAACTTGTCCCCAGCTATATTTCTTTAAGATTATCAGCCGTCACAAACAGCTACTCACATCTCTGAACCTCGTTCACTAGGGAGTTTGTAGTTTAAAACCATCCAGCACAAAAAACCACGTGTGAACACTAGTTAAAAACCTCTCCAGGTATTATGAAGAATATTTTCCTTTTCAGAAGCCAGGAGCAGAAAGCGGTAACTAGGATTTGACGAAAAAAGTCTAGTTTCTTTCCAGAACCACCCCTCCAAGAGAGGTATTTAACACCAGGTTAAAGACTGGTAAAAACACCATAGCACGCACATTTTTATTAGACATACAGAATAATTGTGCAAGTACCTGCATATTTGAGCTACTTGTTAGGTAACTCATTTTAGAGAGGGAAGACAAAAATCTTTTTCTTACAACAAGCAGCTCTAATAATCAGCACTAGCATGTTTCAAACAATAGTACCCACAAACTACAATAAGGAGATAGATTTTTCCTTTGGTAATTTTAAAAATTATACTGTTTTCCCAAGCTGATGATAACTGTATTACAGCATCCTCTATAACATTTAGCAAACTCATAAACAAATCTCCAGGTGGCTGCTTTGCAAGTATTTTATTAAGAGAACTTCCCCTCCTGCTTAATAGGCAGCTTGACTCCTGCTCTGACAAGCTTTCATTGAGAAGGGACAAGGATCCCTTTTTGGGTGCATTCCTCATTAATAAAGCAATACTTTCAAAGCTGTGGCCTTGCTGCATGGTTCCTTGATGCTACAGTGAAAAAGCTGACCAAGTAGATTTTAAAGGTTCAGGAATATACAACATTTAAGAGCCTTTCCTACGTAGTGCTTAAGAGCCTTTCCTCATTACATTTCTGAGGGATACTGAAGAAAACAGTCTTTATTACTACAAGCTGATTTATTTCCCGCCCCCCCCCTCCCGCCTCTGCCTATTCTGACTACTGACTCGAGTTTCCAACTAGAATTAATTTAATTAAAACTTCTACCTGGTCATATCGCATCGTTTGTTAGAGCAGTCAAATTACCAGTCCCGAAGGTCACCTCCCTCTTTGGCTGAAATACAACAACTTTCGTTTCATTAAAAAAACCATAGCCAGTGACAACAATAAAAACAAACTGAAAGAGGTTCCAGCATTCTCACTTTATTCTGCATCACAATTGAGCAGAAAAAATGTTTTTGATCGACCACCATACTTTAACTTCAGGCAGTATTTCAAGGTGCCAGAACAGAGGCGGGAAGGCAACCCTGCGACCACACCCTTGGAACTACTGTGATGGAAAATAACACCGAACAAAAGACCCAACACAAACCTCCTCTTCCTCTCTACAAAAAAATCTCACCTTACCAGGAGGTGGTATCTCAGACAGGAAGAAATGACAGATTCTCCAACAGCAACACCAAAAAGAGCAGAGCACGTGCACTTCGGTGGCGCAGAGGAATTGTTGAACCAAGCAGATACCATCACTTAATAAAAAAAAAAAAAAAACAACCACAACACAATCCAAAAAACCACCACCACTCAATATAGAACTCACTTCCCTGAACTATGCTGTTAGGAAAATGGATGGATACTGATAGGATGAAAACCAGGCTCCAAAACTTATGTAATGGGAAGAGGGCAGACTCTGGCTGGGGTCAGCTGGGACAATTAAGCAAATTAGTTTTATGGAACAGTTATTAAGGCAGGCCAGTCATTGCATCTTGTCTGACAGCCTGGCTCAGGCTAGATAATATTTTCCTGAGAAAAACGTCATAGCTCACATATGTAAAATAAACATGACATATTTGTGAAGATAGGCTATTTCTAATAAGTGGAGAGTAGCTGAGCTATGAGGCAGAAAGCTTACATTCTTTAATTAGATTAAGTCTAGATATTCTTGATACTCAAACTCCAAAAAAGGTGAATTAGAAGTTTGTAAATTCATTATTTTATTTAAGTTCCGGTCGCAATTACTTCCAGCCTCATCTCATCCTGCATGAGTAACTGCCTTTTGCACTGCTGGAACTAAAAAAGGATCTTGAATGACACCATTAATTTCTTCTTCATTTGAGCTTCTGGTATCTTTGAAAAAAAAAACGGGGGGGGGAGGAAACCCACAGTACAGGAATGAGTAAATTCAGTGAGAATGCAGAGATTTCACTTAGAGCATCTAACAATTTACACTTCAAATTTTCTGTGGCCCATAAATGATCCATTTGCAGACATCTCTTTTTTGTGATGCACAGGAAGCTAAGAGAAACCTTGCTCAGAGAAACATGGCTCCCCTTGAAAGGACAGGAAAGTTTGTGTGTGATAAAACAATCCACATAGTTACAAGTCTCATTATGACTAAACGCTATTGCAAGTATTCAAGCATAACTCCCGTCAAACATAATCTCAGGGCACAATCATTTCACCGAGTTTTCAGGAAATGAAAGCCTCCCACAGATTTCTCTGCCATGAGCCACACCTGCAGAGCACTGTTGTAATACAGGCAAAAGAAAAAAAATCTATCTTCTGCTACTAAGAGTAGTAACAGATTTGGAGATACTTGCCATGCAAAGCCATCTGCCTTATATGGACCCTCCATCAGAAGTGAATGACATCTATCAATACATTGGCCCAGCTAGAACCTAGTTAAGTCAAGGAGCAGCTTTGATACACTGAACTAGGAATTTCCTAAGGTTCTTCAGAAATAGAAGCGTTTCCGAAATTCCTCTCATGACAAGGAGAGGCAATCATGGATCTATCTGTCTTGCAGTGGCCAAAACCTAAGGAAAGGCAGGCAACCAAGATGAATGTCCAGACACCTTTCTGTGTGCTGGGGGGTGAGCAGGGTACAGTCAGTATTATTTCCTCCAAGAAAGAAGCAAGAGCGGGGAAAAGTACATTAATAGTACTTTAAAGCTTACTGGGTTTGGCTGTCATTCTGCCCTTTCTCTATCCTACTGTTATGTTACATCGAAGGAAGAAAAACAGTAATAATCAAGAACCAGGAACCATCAACTTAAGCACTTCATATGATTTAATGTAACTAGGAAAACGGAGTATCACCAAGAAAATCTTAGTTTGATTCTTAATTTGTTAGGGATCCCAGGCAACACTTTAACATAGCCTTCATAAGTAATACAAGCCAACAAGACTACAAAGCATAGTCTCCAGGAGAAATCCCTCCTGCTACAGATGGGCAAATACATACTGTACCACGCAAAGTTCCCAAGTCATGTTCAGCTGCAGTGGCAATTCACACCAACCATTAATCTTGGAAGAAGCAGAGGAACACCAAACAAAAGCTGGACCTTGTAACTTTGACAGATAGCTGGGAAGAAAAAACACCTTGAGCTAATACTACTCACAATTTTGGATATCCAAGAGCATGTCACTAGAAAAAGATAACTGGGTGAACTGCTAAAGGCAAAATATGAATTTCACTGCCTCTTTTTGGCTATTTCCCCAAACTTACTATTACAAAGTATTAAACATACATGCTACTTTCTCCTCCTGCTCAAGTACTACAATCAACATTTACACAAGTATTTCATTTTGGCTGTAACATCTGAAAAGAACAAGTAAGGAAAAAAAAACCCAAACCCACAACTCAAAAAACACCCCACAAAATACTACCATGTGAACAACACGGCTAGCAACAGTATACTGAAAACTTAAATGCACTACAAATCAGGGAGACAAGAAAAATAATAATAAATAACACCATTAGATGCCCCCAAATTATTGTTCTTTTATTCACCGAAAAGACAGATCCCCTATTACTGTATACAGTTATTTTTAACCTGCCTTTCAGCAAGGCTATTCAACGATAATTATGCCAGAAACATGCATACACAAATAGAAAAGTAAGCATTTATTACCCTTGGATCAGTCAAAAGTATGCTGTATCTAATGTAAGAAGGCTGAATTTTACAAGACTAACTGTCATAACGTTTGTATGCACCGAGTCAGACCTATCTGATCATTACTTACTCTGAGAACTTTTCTAAATGACTGCTCCTGTTATTCTATTACTTGAATTACAAACTCCAAAGTGCCTGACAAGAGCAGGAAAGCACGGCTCTGTTTAGTTTCAGAGAAATTACTGAGAAAACAGCGTGTGGAACTACAGTAAAACCATGCATCATCAGGGCACAGGAAGAAATTGTTTTGTTACTCATTACTTATTTGCCAGCATATATGTTATTAAGATGGGCTAAGAAAACTATCATCAAACTATAAGACACCAGTGTAGCAGGTGACTTCTGATTCAAATCTAAATTTAAGAGCTACAGTAAAAAAAGAATCTGCTATCAACACCGAATACCACAGCGCTAAGGGTCAACAGCCTACCTAAACTCCAGCTGCTTTGAAAAGAAAGTAAACCCTGTACAGAGAACAACTATCCATATTCAAACCCTCTGCTCTGGGAGATAAGACTAAATAGGTTTTCTACCAAGTTTTACATTATTAATACACTGTATAAATACAAATTGTAAGAACACGACTGTCAGTTTTCCATTGCCAACGTGTGTTGCAAAACAAACATCAGGAAAGCTGGAAACAAGGTTTTGTATTATATGTTCAAGGAAATTGCAGCACAGGGAGGACACACTGTTCTTCCTTGCCCTGTAGAGTAAGGATCTCCTAAGCGGCCCCAAACCAGCACTTACTGCTCTTGGACATCTGGAGGGGAAAAAAAATAAGTAAATTACATCCTGACTTTTTATTAGAAAACCAAATGGCATCGTTTTATGCATTAATCCAAGTTTCTACCTTTGTTGTTTGTTTTCTCTCCTCCCAAACAGAATCTTTTTTAAAATCCCATTTTTATTTTTAAAGACACACTTCTTTTTTTGAACCTAAACACTCTGTATAGATTCTGTACACATTCATTACCCAGCCCATTCAATACCACTTCATAACCAACCACTCTACAACGCTCACCTAGATTTAACTTTCCCCTATTTTCAACTGCAATGGAAACATGCTGTCAGATGCAGACTGATCATTTATTTTTACTATTAAAAGCATTATCATGAACTAAATACTGCATCAATGAACTTTTAAAAGCTTTTTCTAAGTAGCTATTAAATTTCCATTAGCATTTTCTATTAACACTGTAATCTCACATTGTGAGTAGCTCTTACACATGGGTTTACATATATGTTTAAGTGTATCCAAGCTTCAGAAAAAAATACATTTTTAAGATATACTATGACTAATTTTGACAGAGGAACTCAGTTTTTGGTAAAACTTCAGAGACTAACACACCAGCAGCTGCAACTGCTAAGGTGTATGTGTGGGTGGAGGGCAAAAATCAATGTGTTTAGTTGTTAATTATGTCCTTTGGCAACTAATTACACTAATTACTGATACTTTTTTTTCCCCCAGATAAATTCTGAAGCAAAGCGTAATGGCAACTTAATTTAAGAGTTTCCAAATTGAGATATGTTTGCAGTGAATGCTCTCAAGTTTAAAACTCTGCAGATGATGCCCCGTATCTTGGTGAACTATTTTCAAGTACTGACAATTTAATTTTAAAAAATAAATAAATATAAAAATCTAGCTTCTTTTCAGCATCTCTCAACTGTTTTTCTCATGGTCTAAATTTGGCTAAAGCTGTTATACTAAACAAGATAGAAAGACCAGTTTAAAAAAAAGGCTTTTAGATCCCCCCCTCCAAATAAAGGAGATGCTTGCTGTTCGCATTTCAAGTCTACTCTTAACAACATTAAGAGACAATGAAGTTCAAGCAGGCAGCATAAGCTTGGTTACCTGACAGCCAGCTAAGTCACAAAACAAAGGACCTACTAATTTTTCGTATTGTCTAAAATACCCAGAAGTAGTAAGTGCTTAAAGTTTGACAGGGTTGTTTTCACTCCCTCTGCTGCCTTTTACGTCCAGTATTTGAGTATACCTACCGCAGAATCCTGAACTTTTCCTTTTCTTCTCATGCACCTGAATTCCCATTTTGTTTAGTTTCCATAGTTCTGCATATTCACCCATTTTAAGACCAGACAGAATGGCTCTCTGTCCTTTATTCCACGTCCATTTTGAAGTCCTGACCCACCGCACCGCCTACAAACTCCCTATAATTTGTCATGCCTCAGTATAGTAAATTTCTATTTGAAACACTATTTAAAATCATGTGCATTAACTATAAAAGCTGCCTGAACATATGCAACAAAAAGCAGTGGGGAAACGGTATGGTTGGAGAAAAAGCCCAATAACAGCCCCTCCCAGACTCTAAAAAGCCCTTCACTATACACACTAATCCCATGTTGAGAGCCATTAAAATAAAGACTAAGACAGCCATCAAAAATAAACCTTCTGCTAGAAGGCCACAAAGACCTAAAGAGGCTTTAAGAAGTCTTTTTTATCGTCATGCAGGAAACCTGAAGATTACCTAGAAAACTGACCATCTTAACATACAACTTCTCCTTTCACATCAGGATAGTACCATCACCACCCAACCGCCTCACGTATTTTCTCTCAGACACATACACAAAGCAGAGCATTTAGAGACCAAGACACTCTGGAGAGTTAGCGGACAAAACGCATGCAAAAAAGACGCTAAATCATTAAATTCCTCTTCTGATTATTTTACCTATATTTTCTGATAATCTTTTTTCCCAGAGAAAGAATGGAAGAAAATGAAGAAAGACCAAGTAGAAAGTATTAAAAGATGCCAAGATTTCCCATAGCAGCTCCCCCATGGGGACTAGTGCTGACTCCCCCTCTACCCCCAAATTCCCAACAAGCCTATGTGGTTTGATCCTGTCCCTTTTAGTAATTCTTAGTGTTGATGAAAAGTTAAACAAATACATAGATAATAGAAATGCAGCTGTTTGCATATGCATAGCTGTCCGGGCATTCTTCTGCAGACAATTTTGATATATATACTAAAATACATGGTAAGAGAAGAGTCACAGGTGTACAGCCCTGGAACAGCTCCAAACATGCTGATCCACCAGAAAAGATAAACACCTCTCATTTAGCCAAACTAATTTTACTTAGTACGTCAACAGACTAGGTCAGTCGCAATACCTCGGCTGAAGAGGGCTGCCACTTCATAGTATTAATTTATTGTGGTTTCTAGGTCATCTGACTATATCCTTAAAAGGTTGCAGGAATAAAGAGTATTAACATTAAGAAGGAACATCATATTACAAACAAGACAGATGGCTAACAACCCTTTAGATAAGTTCTGTATGACAAATAATCTTATAGATAATTATCTCTTCTTGAGCAGGACAAACTGCTCAAATATTATTTAAAATAAAAACAAAGACTTTTTTGGCCCAAAGCACTGCAAAAGTTCACTTTGCAAATAGCTCTACACAAATAAGGTGAGAAAGCATTTCAGCACCGAAATTACATTATTTTATATATATATTTAATTAATTAAAATTATAGGGAAAAAAGTCCATCTGACCATAAGAAGATTTTTTTTTTTTTTTAAATTTATTACTGTGAGAGTGACTGAGCACTGGCAGAGGTCGCCTGAAGAGTTTTTGGAGTCTCCAACCTCTGTGAGCCCTTTCCAAGGCAGCCATGGCTCTGCTCAGATGGCTTATTTGAGGTAAAACAAGATAATTAGAAAAAGATCATCTCAAAAGGCCATTTTTGAAGGATGACCTAAGTTAGGAGCCCAGACCCCCCATGTAGTCAGCAAAGGGAGAAGGCCCCATCAGAGAACCATTCGTTCATTGCTGAACTCCAGCATTCTCATCAGGCAGGTAGCAGCTCTCCCGCTCCCTCTGAACATACCAAGACTAAGCGTTAACCCTCTAAACTTCCTATTACACGGCCTAACTAGTACACTGAAGCTCTAATCCAACTGCCTTTACCCAAGGAATGCTTTTTTTATAAAACATAAATTTGTAGTACATTAGCACCTTGAAAACCTCAGCCCATTTTCACTGTGCTGAGCACATCCAAAAATCCAGACATCGTGACATGAGGATCGTAAGACAGACAATACTATTTTCAATCATACACATGTAAAACTACTAAGCTTTACATAGCTTACAAACTGCTACATAAACATGGATATTTTCTACACTGGCAAGTGCTATTATGTTAAGCATTTGAAGAATCTGTATCAGAGTATATTTTGTCAGCAAGAAACCTATTATGAAGGAATAAGAAGAATATTTTAGACTAAATCAAAACGTCCTCAGCACAGTAATTTAAAGATTTTATTAAAAGTACTAAAATATAACTTGTTAAAGCATTCTGCAGCTATAGAAAAATCCCTCCTCCTCCTCTTAATTTTTCATAATGTATACATTACCTCACGCCCTCACAACTGTTAGACCCAGTTTTATTTCGTCATCTTCCTGGTACAGAGGTTTGAGGGGAAAAACCCCACCATTACCAAGGGTTCTGACCAGGAGTTAGGATGCAAATCATCATCAGGTGCTTCCACCCACTTGACCAAGCAAGTGAAACATCAGCAAACCTTTACAAACACGCTATGTTTATTTAATAACAAACAGCTAAAGGGCTAGCAACTGATATTTGTAACAAAAAGCCATTTTAGAGTAGTATCAACCTTTTTACTAAATTGAATGCTGTAACTCATCAAAACATCAATTTCAACTTCTTTGTATCTACAGGAAAAAAAAAAACAACAGGTAAGAAGTCAATCTCAAAGGTAACGTGCAGAAGTTTTAAAAAGGAAGACTCAAGTTGCTTCCCCCCTCATCTTTTTGCATTAAGGACTTTTTAAAAAAGATAAAGAGGTATTTGTGTTTACCCTGGAAGGCAGGCATGAAGACAGCCACACAGAAATAAAGAAACTACTCCCTGACTGTGTCATCCCGTTTATGCTGCTCAAACTTGGTTATAACAAAACCAAAAGCTTTGATTACAGAGGCACAGGAAAAGATTTATCGCTTACTGCTGGTGTTGAGAAACAAAGCAAGACAAAGCCCAAGACATCCAAAAAGTCTTCCTTAACAGAATGAAGATTTCAAAATTAGGCAGTAAGGTGGGGACAGAGCTGTGGTAACTTCCCACCTCTGTTCAGAAGCCAAGCCCTCTGGAGCACAATCCCACCAGGCATGTACCCCTGGGCTGGGCACCCCAAACTCTCCCGATGCTCAGAAAGGGTGGGTGTCCGTCAGAGGTAACCGCAGCCGGCCCTGCTCCCTGTGCTCCCTTCCTATCCCCGTCTCAGGCTCTTCCAGTCATTTCTGTTTGTGCCAGGATGGATTACATACTTGATTTACGAGTACCACCTACTTAAGGGTGATCTTCAAAATAATACCTACCCCCCGTATCTTTCATCTGGAATGAAATACACTACTACTCTACACCATCTTCATACAAATCCATAAACATCCTCATAACATTCATTGTAATTCTTTCTTTTCCCATATTACTGTTTTAGGCTCTCAGTGTTTAAAGTAAAATAAATTTAAAAAAAAAACAATAAATCAAGAAGCGCTACTGTGCCAATTCATGGTTTCAAGGATCTTTGCAACTGTAAATTGAAATATGCTAGACCACATGCTGGCTGAACATGCTGAAAAACTCACCTGCTAGACAAGATCACACCAGCAAGAAAACCAGAGTAATAATATATTCAACCTCCCACACCTTCACTCTAAATTACAGTCAATTTGCTAAAAGTGAAGCCACACGCAATCGCTCTCCCTTACAAAGTATGTTCTCAAACTAATGAATCTACAGCCTGCGCTAAGATGGTTATATAACATCAGCAAATTGAATTTATTTTCCTGGCCCTATTTTCTGTCAATCTTGGTAATCATCATCTTCATTTCAGTTTCCTTCATCGAGTCATCCTGTCGTAGTTTCACCTGTTCTGAACTTACCAATCTGACACACCTATACACCACTCAGTTGTTCCACTGTTATTAATTTGCAGCAGCACCTGGAGACAAAGCCAAGTTACTCACTTCAAACACTGAAAGCAGGGGGGGAAAACCCAAACTCACCCCAAAGAGCTTGTGGATATGGTTGCAAGGAAGACCGGAACAGGAGAAAGACAAGACACAAAAAAGTAATAATGTCGAGTTTGTTTCCACACAGGCTTATGCCTGCATTTTGACTGTACGGATAAAAAGGGGATAAATCTTTTCCTGTCCCTGCTGGCTTGCTTACGGCTATCTCTTCTCTCCACCTCTCCTCCATGCGGGATGATGGCCACATAGTTTAAGAACTACACCCTCAAAGACTTGCTTAAAACTGATGAAGCCAACCTGTAACTGCTGCCATCTTGAGATTAATTGTTTATGTGCCTGTGAATCGGGTAATGTCTTCAAATGTAGGCGGGAGGGTTTAAAAGACATTGCTGCTTATGTTCATTGAGCTGCTGCCTCTTTCAGACATCACTGCTATACAGCAGGGGTAGAATAAGTATTTTCTATTTACTCTTTGCACTGAAAACCACTGGTGACAACGAAGGAGTATCTAGTGAACTACAGTTTCCAATGTTTGATCTGAATTACTTCACCTTGTGCTAACACTTAGGAGATTAATTCAGTACCAGGAGTCCTTAATTTCATTAACCACATTTATCCCACATTTTCCTTCACTGAATTTGCAGACTATACAGTCATGCTCATTACTGTACAATTGAAATTTTGACAGAATGGCCACCTTTTCCTTCCACCCCAAAGACAACAAAAGCATCCTGATGCCATACAAGCGCACATGTGTTTCAGAAACATACAAGTCCCAAAAGGTCTTTGGGCAGTAGTTAAACTTGTAAAGAAAATACACAGCCCATGGCTTCTCTATGCTCCCAAGTAAGGGCTGGACAAGTGGGCATTATTCAAACCCTGTGAAACCTAAGGTTTCCAGCCAACAAGGCTAGAAGGCACGCTGCTCCGAAATACAGTTTACACCATGAAGAACCCTGTCATTGTACAGTAGCTGGCTGACAATATTTCCCCCCCCAGATGTCAGAGCATGTGCCACCATTGATGACTAAGTAAGGAGCACAAAGAAATTTTGGTACATCAGTCAAACTGTGATTGAAAAACTATGAAGCCTGACATCAAATCAGGCTTCTATCTTTGGAGTATAATACTTAACACTCAGTGAATTATTTCATGTCAGCGCTGTGTGGATTTCTGATACTGACACAAGATGAGAAACAGGCCAGAGCCTGAACTATGACGGAATTAATCTTTATTTCCAGTTGATAGTCACAGTGGACACGAGTAGCAGATAGATGCACTGCACTATCTACAGTGATATTCTGGGAAAATACTATGGTAGTTGGAGGTGTCCGGTTATAACCAGAAATGAACAAGTAAACAACACTGAGACATCACCATAGAGATTTCTTTCCATTAACAGACACCTCTCAGCTACGTTTTCAAAGCATAAGAAAATATTTCCAGAAAAAAAATAATTCCACTTTAATATCTCAGAATCTCAAAAGTCTTACAAGAGGTTCTGTCTTTGGTGGAGGAAAGCTCAAGACCTCTGCCATAAAGTAAGAGCTATGCATGTGTGCATACAGATATTAGATAATAAAAAAATTAATTAAATATTGAGAAGAGTCACAGCCCGCTCCTGTCCTTCTGCATTTCCTGCATAATTTGATCCTGGAGAACTGCAGCACTTCAGGGAACACTGGTCAGTGCCAGCAATTCAGCCCCAATCCAGTACTAACCATCACTTCTAGAGACAAGAGGTGTTCATTGACTCTCTAGCATCTTTACCTCGAAGACAGCCTCATTAGAGAGTGAGGCTTCCTAGAGGAAAGCCTTGCATGAAAAGCATCTACAGGCTCATGATACTATCTCATACATGGCCACTCCATATGCCACATCCACCTTCTCGGCAGACCAGAGCCTATCACAGGATAGCGACAATATAGAGTGGAACCTCAGTACAACAGCTCACAGTAAGTTTCAAATCCTACACATGCAGAACATTGTGTCCAGACGGATAGCATCCTCTTTAAAAGCCCCGTTATGCTATATTTGAAGTGCAAGCATAGCCACAAGCAGATTCGGTATCACTAAATACTCAAAAGAAAAGAATCCTTCATGAGTTGTTCTTAAATAATTCAAAACTTTTTTAGCAAGTAAAATACATTTTGTGCACTCAAAGTATGCCACATGGGTCAGTGGATGTTTTCCTCCACTGAACTAAAATATACAGTACTTGTCAACTATTAATTATACTCCATCCAGAACAGCATCCTCAGATCTCTGTCATTGTTTGTTTTTCCACTAGCAAAACTGTGATATTCTACGTGTTCTAATACATATCAAAGATATTCTACAAGTGCATTGAGCTTTGCTGTGTTTCCCCTGTACTTTGGTTGAGCACATGGAATATTAGCCAGCTTGGTTATATTCACACTCAACATAACCACAAAAATTGTCTTAAGATGCATTCTAAACAACCCTTAAATTGAATTCTCAAAATGTTTATTCTCAAACTACAGTTAATTTAAAAACAAACCGTTCATATTCCATATATTGAACAAATAAAAATTTCCTACGAAAAATGCCAGTATATTGATCAAAGTAATTTGTTTACACATAATTTTCATGACTACTTTACTCAGAATACAGATTTTAAGAATAATTCTTAAAAACATTAGCTTTCAGTCTGCATCATGTCTAACCATTCTGAAGTTACTCTGGAAGTTTTCTACAGCAATCTTTACTCTTTTTCCTCCACATGTATCAATATCCATCCTACATCAGATGCTATAAATACGCCATTTGGGTTAGCTTTCTGGGGTTTAGCTGATTACTGGGGTTTTTGTTCTCAACTTCAAAAACTAGTATATTAGTAGAAACAAGTAATTTCTTAGAAGAACTTTCTACCTCTGTGGGAGGAGGGATGGCTAGTATTAGTTTACAGAGAACCATAAATCCCTTTCCAGAAGGCTCTTTGTTTTCTGCAACATGAGAAACAAAGAATTACACCACCATCTTGCCTCTTCAAGATTTCCTTCATCTTTTCTCTTACTTTCTCCTCACGTACCCTAACAGAAAGCTGTGAGAAGCAACCCGTCCTTTGTTTTAGAAATCTGAAATATTTTTTCCATCTGATCTTTAAATAATGTACCAGTATGAATTTGTATTAATACAGATAACACTAAGCTTCTGTAAAATTGGAGGTTTCAGTGGTTTGGACTACAAATTTTGCTTGCGGAAAAAGCCATGGAAGGCAGCAAAAAGGATTACAAACCTACAAATCTGTACACAAAGTCACCAGCCACAGCAGCTGTGGCTGGTTCCCAAATATTTTAAAGAGTTTAAGACATAAAACAGGAGTAAGAGGACGAAGCCTTCACAGCACAATTCTCCAGTATATGCTACCTCTTTCAACATGACTTGCTTTTATAATCATTTAGGCAAAGAAATAAACACACTCCAGAATACATCCACCCATTTCTAAGATTCTCTCCCTTCACTTCCTTCTTGTGGAAGCTTGACACATTTAGCCTTCGTTCATGCGTCTGTAACAACAGTATAAAACACTGCTAAGATCTTCTCTGCTTTTTCCTCTTCATCAAATTGCATTTGCATCTCTGTGTCCCCCTAGGATGTATCCAACTGACGAGTTACCTCCACTCTTTTGACCACAAAGCAGACTTATTCAAGTGAGGCTGAGATTCCCACATTTGGTTGTTAGTTTTTAAGGACTAAAAGGGGGCTGCAGGACACAACGCCTGCCCTGAGTCAGGACACTTACCTGCACTTGATTCTCCTCCACTCCTACATTCCTGAACTGCAAAATGATAACCCTCTCCCTCCTTGCAGTCACTGACTAGTCTGTGTAGACACAGCTGGGAATAGATACTGTATTTTTTTCAGAAGAAAAATAATCTGCCTCACTTGCATGGAGTAGTCAAAGTTTTGAGTTTCCAAATATCCTCATCCATCTACTTTTTATTATTGGACTGTGGATACATGGTACATGAAAAAATAAGACAGCTATAACAATAAAGACAACAAAACCAAATACAATAGCATGGGGCAGGGGGGAAGGGCAGAATATGAAACAGGAGGGACCCCAACCAAGTAATCAACCCAACACAGTCAAGCGAAAGGAATCCACCATCAATACGAGTGCTGTGACACTCGAAGCAAGCGAGATCTAAATTCTTGTGCAAGACTAATACCAGACATAAGTAGGAAACGGAAAAAAAAAAACAAAACCAAACCACCAAACAGTAACCATCCAAAGTTTACGTCATAATAATAAAATTTAAAAGAATTGTAGCTCTATACCTACCGCACTTCAAAATAACATTCTTTAAGGAAGGTGAAAAAATAAAATAAAATCATATCACTTTTCTTGGTCCAGTACACCCTACAATTCTCCTGAATGGGAGATGGAAGGAGAACTACTCAATACAAATTTATAAATTCCTGTTTTCTAGTAACTTCTGTAGTTTTAGCTGAAGAAACTGCTATTCATATATTTGTCCCAAAACCAGCCCTCCCACCCTCGAAGAGTGAGCTCTGCTGGTGTTAACAGCTATATATTGTCAGGGTAGGTTAATGGTTGGACTTGCTGATCTTAAAGGTCCCTTCCAACCTCAGCAATTCTATGATTCTATGTCATACTAATATCTTAATTGATATGTAGGTAATATATCAGTCTATACTACTCAACACACAAAAAAGTACATACATAGGCACCATGTATGAGAAACAGCTCACTAGGCCTTGCATGCAGGCAAAAGGATGACAACTCCTTTAAGCGATATACACCTATTACTTTTAATTAAACATAAAGAAGCAATTCACATATATTGGGGCTCCCATCTGGCATTAAGTAAAGCATACAGCAATAATGTATTAGATACTTTCTGGATCAAGTGCACTAGTCAAATGCAGTCACCAGAATGAAAAAAATTAAACATTAAACATTTATAACAACCTAGACTGGGAGAGTAAAAGTCATATTTAGAGCTCAGACTAGATTTACTGCCAGGCAGCAAACTGTTGAATACATATAATTAAGCATACACAAAACAGCATTATGCTAACAAGACTTTCAGAGCAGCAGTTAGGTAGAAGACTAAAATCATCCTTCAATGCAGCAAACTCTCCTACATTCCAAGGATGAGAACCATTTATGCTATACATGGTGCCATCTATTAGTCAGAAAACATCAACATTCCTGCAAACAAAGTGAAGAGCTGTGAGATAACAGGTTTTGAAAAATTTGTTAATCACGTTTCACACTCAAGAGCTAGTGCCCTCAAACTTAAAAAGTAAAATAAAAGAAGTCACATGTATTTCAAAACCAAAATCCAGTTTGGCTACTTCAGATTAGATTTTTAGGCAAAAGAAAAAAGCCTTTTTAGAATATCTTTTGTGTTCTTTAGAAAACAAATGGGAAGGGAGAGGAGCTTTCCTTTGATGAAAAGTAATGGATTGTGGCTGAAGATCTGCAAGCCTTCAGCTATGGCAGTGCTGGGAATGGAAGAAAATCTTACAAAGGGGAAACTTTGAGAACCAATATAGCAACAAAACTCCCAGTGACACAAGTGCCAAAAAAAGATCTGGTTTGGTGCCCTTAGTGGACAAATACAGAACTGCAGAGATCTTGAGTAAAGAGTAGTTTAAAATGAATTTTCATCTTCTATAAAGCCAAACCTTATTGTGAACTAGTTCTGTAAATCCAGAGGAACTGTGGATTCCCAATAAAGAGACTTGAGATAAAAAGGAGGAAAGAGTCGTACCACCACCACAAATTACACTGGAGACAGGAGACCCATGTGTAGTAAAACACGAGTTAAAAACCATTTAGAAAGTAACACCAGCACTCCACAGCCTCTCCCCCCAAAATGAACCAGCCTCAGACAAGACAGCATGGTTTCCAACATAAAGCTGTCTCTAATGTATCTATTAGGAAGCATGGTGCCAGCATAAAGATCAAAATCAAAGCAACTAAGTCATGGACTTGAACCTCTCAAAATACAGACACTATCAGGCAAATCCTTTATCAGAAATAATTACACTGGAAGTAATTTTGAAAGTGACACTGAATTTCATTTTGCCAGTACAATAGTTTATCAGTGCCCTTTCTGGTACTTACAATTGTAACTTTTTATTCCAAGTCATTATAACTTATTTTTTTTAAAACTAACTATATTTTTCAGATTGAAAAGTACAGAGAACTAAATATAATTTCCTGGAAATTTGAAGCAATTATTAAAGACAGATGTTTCCACCACATCTGAAGGGGAAAAAAAATTAAAAAAAAAGGTTTCACATCAAAAATTTGCCTTCACCTAGCAAATGATATAATTTAGTAAATTTTAATTCCAGATTGTTCTCTGAGCTACGCGTAGCAACAACGAGAAGCTTCAGACCTGTCCTACTGCATGTTCACAAGACTCCAACCTTAACTTTCTGGGGGCCCTACCAATTATTTCTAAACATTGGAAAGGCACAAGCAACACTGGGATTCTGAGACCAAACCAATGTCTCTTTCGAGCACAAAGTCAATAAATGCATGTTGCACATATTCCCTTTAATCATCTCTGGTCTGCCGGATGTGCTAGAAAAGCAGGGAGAAGTGGATAGAGCACATGTATGCCACCTCTCATCATCCTTATAAAGGTCCTTTTTAGAGCACCCAGCTGGTTTAAGTTAGAGCAGAATACCACCTGCACCAGTTGAGATTATGATTGAGGACTAAGAATCCATTATTAATTAAAGTTATTACTGTTTCCTACCCTCTACTCCCAGCATATCAACTGACTGCGTGGGATGAACAAGTGATAGCAGTTAGCCTTATGCAAGAGCCAATGTCAAATGCTATCCTGGGCTCCCTGAGACTTCCCAAAACCAGTAAACTATCAACTCATTACTGGTCTGAAAAAAAAAAAAAAGCAACAAAAAAGCCAACCAAACAAAAGGAGAGGGAACAGTACCCCCTCTTCTGATAAAAATACTCCAAGCATTTCAAGATAAAAGCCATATATTGTTTGACTGCCAACTGCAGTGTTTTCTCCAACTACTTAGTTTCACAATTACCTTTCATAACCCCACATAGTCTTCCTCAGATAAAATTATGTTATTAGTGTTTTTTTCCTCTCTCTGATCACAGCAACGTGTCCATATGATCAATACCATTAAGAGTTCCCACATCCTTACACAAGAGCCTCTAAGATAAAGCTTCTAAAGAATTTGTGCAAAATCTAAACGTTTGAATCTTCCACATGATCCTTTCTGTAGGTTGCCTCTCAATGTATTTGCTTTGGTATTTGTGTTTTCACAATATAACAGCGCATTTTAGTGAGAATATATGATTTTCTTGTGCTGTATGCATGGCTCAATGCACCCACAGGCTCACCTATGGCTTCACAACTGTCACATTATTGTTGTATCGCAAAACTGCAAGAAATAGTCTATAAGGACCTAGAATGCAAGATATACAAATGTAATTTATTTTCACAGAAATGCCCACCATTCCTCTTGGGATTTTTTAAGTTAATTGCACAAACAATTAAAGCAACCCCTACTCTCTTCCTTACCCACAAATAAGAGCTCTGACTGACACACGGTGGCAAATTAAAAAAAAAAAAGAAAAAGTCTGCCAGCTGAAGCAAGCCTCAACCCTGCCAGCTGCCCCTTAGAATACAAGTTGTTGCCCCAATGACAGATGGCCGTACACAGCTCACGTGGCAATTCAAGAGCAGCTCCAGTTTTCAGCCTGGCATAATTAAGCCAGCCAACTGCAATTCCCATTTACCTTAATATGCTGCCCTGAAAGATTAAAGCACAACCACATTTTGAGCTGTACAGTGATCCTTGCCTTGAACAGGGATCAGCTGGGAGCACAAGACAGAGAGAGCAACGACTCCCAGTTTGACCATCCCATTTCGATCCCGGGACAAGCTGAGCACTAAAGCAAGTCCAGTCAGAAGACAGGTATTCTACCACGAGAGTTCAAATCTAGACTACCAACCACAGGAACTCAAGAGCATCACGTTCAATTCTGTGCTTTGCCACAGATGTGGTTCCATGATAAAGCAATTAAAGAGTATAATACTGCCAGAAAGGAGAGTACAGACCTTTTCCCACCAGCTCCCTCACACAATGGCCAGTGATTGTACAGGTGCACTGTCCCTAAAACCAACAAAGGAAGGAAGGAGCAAAGCACCACTGAGAAAATCCCTTTTGGTGGCCATCTGCAATTACACCACTTAAACCAACGGTGGAACCATGCCTACAGACTTCCCTGGTGACTTTGGGCAAGTTACATCATTTCTTTATACTTTTAATTTCCCACTGCTGAAGTCAGAAGAATGGTAGAATCATAGAATCGGTGAGGTTGGAAGTGACCTTTAAGATCATCAAGGTACTTCACTATAACCCAGGTATGCAACAAGGACAGCTACAGACTCGACTGAAAGCCTACAAGACAAGAGTATTGCAAGACAGATATCCAAATTAGTAAAACAAAGGGGATCCTTTACCAGCATCTGAAATTACTCCAGGCCATCACTAAAAATCACTCTAAGAAATTATGGGATAAGAGACATTTTCCTACATTTACTGCAACCCAATGCAAGACCTTCAGGCAGAAGGGAAGGATTAAAGTTGAGTGCACCAATTAGTATATTTTACACATCACTGAATGCTTGAACTGCTCTTTCCCGAGCTTAAACTCTTCACATACCCAAAAATAAGGACTTCTATGAAGAGACTGGTACATCAGGAAACTTCTAGACTATAAACTGCTCCTTAGCCTCACTCCACCCACTGCATCACTGATACTAGAAATACTGAAAGAAGAAACAAAGAACCACCAAATTACTTCTCTCACTTTAAAGAAAATATGCACACATACATATGAGTCTATTTTTAAAGAAAAAAATAAATCACTAAAAGTAGTAATTTCTTACTTAATTTAAACCCCTAAGATCATAAAGTCTTTTACAGACACTTTCACTAACAGAAAATTTATCTAGGTGAGGAGACTTTGTCAGCTAGGTTTGGAGAAATGGATACTTAAGAATTTTGTTTCCACATATGTGATGAATATCTGGTGGGGGGAAGAGGTATGCCTTAGGAGAAGATGTATCACTTATCTGTATTTTTAAAAAAAAAAAGCACGTTGATTTTTTTTTTTTTATACACTGACCTACAAAATCAACACAAGCAGGATTTGTCGATACCAAATTCTCAAATTTCGCTATTCTGATCTATCCCTCTTTGCCCCTTTCTCAAACCATATTTTGATTTCATAAACTAGAGGAACTAAAATTAGTGTTCTGCACTACATTCAGCTACTTCTGCAGTATGAAAGAATTTTGGGGAAAGACAAAATATACGTCCCAGAAATCTTACAAAAGAAAAATTAACCAGGCTCAAGCAGTTCCCCCAGCCACCACAATCCACCTACAGTATTTAGATTACTGAAAAATGTAACTTTTCTGCAAACAGGACCCTATACACAAATATTAAGAAAAAACACAGTGAATGTTTAACACATAGTATATATACATAATTTTAGTGACTACATCTGCATCAAAACATCACCAAGACACTAAAACAGACCACTTCTACGGCTTTTCTTATTATTTAAAACTTGCTCATTATGAAAGTGGTAATTACTTCCACCACTCAAGTGACAAAAACAGTTGAAAAATTCCTGCCTTCCCCTGCCGTTACAGTACTACTTCACAGGCCCTGTTTGCCAATAGTGGTAGTGCAGAGAAATGCTGGAGGTCCAGCCTTGCTGCTAAGGAAGAAACACTTGGGTGGCACCTAAAATGTATTCAGTCTGAAAATCACCGTGCCCAACTCACTAGGATTTCAGCACGCTCAGTATCCTACTGTTCTTGACTTCACACAATTGTATAACATTTCTAAATCTTACACACACACAAATACATCGGCAGCAACACTCTTTGTGATCTTGGTCGTTAAGGTGACTGAAATAAATGAAACAAGCTAGGCAGTCTGTTGGGATTTACCCAAGAACATGGTAATGAATCCACTCTTACAGCATCAGCGGATGGCAGGTATGGCTCGGCAGGCCTTTCAAATAGAGAAATTAAAAATCATGATTTTTCCATACACTACCTATTTTTAACTTCCACTGTATTAACCAGCACAAGAGCAAGCCACAGCAGAATGCACGCTCAAATATTCAGTTTCTTGAAAAAGTTACCCATAAATCATAGGCTGAAAAATTCATTAATTGTATGTGAAAACTGATCTTAAATGGGGCTACCACAATATCAATATTGAAAATTTCAAACAAAAATCTGAAACCAATTTTCCATTCTTTTTCCCACATCATCCACATTTTTTACAAATAAGTTAACATTTCCTTTATACTCACTTTTTATTTTCAGGCCAGTTACGGAAACTATAGCTAATAGCTATACTAAAGCAAGAAGCCTCTAAAAGGTGAAGTGCTTATTTCAACATTAGCATGATAGATAAAATTTTCTTTTAAAATTACATATTAAGGTTATTTTGTCTATAACTGAAAATCAGAATAATTTCACCACCTCTTCCTCTCTGGCATTTAAAAATAGATTTAGATGAGATGGATCTGTCAGAAAACATTATTTCCTATTAACACTTTTAACGTTAACAAGCTCAGATGTTCAAACATTACTGAGACAAAATGGGAGATGCAGCATCACATCGACAGGTACTATGACGACTTTATCTTCAGAACAGAGCTTCGCTAGACACTCACTGAACCTATTTAGGTATGCCTTTTTCAGTTACTTAAACCATTTAAATTAAAATTTGACAACAGTAAGCATCCATACTGATATTGTCAAGTTTATCAGCAGATTATTGATCACAAGCTGCTGATCATTGAGCAGCTGCTGCCAAGAAATTGGGTGAGACATGAAAGGGCCTAAACTTGTTATCAAAGGCCATCTGAAGTCATTCAGATACTAACCGTTATCACAATCACACCTATTCTTCTTCTAATCATCCAGACAGCAACAGTAGCCCAAAGCATTTATCTCCTCCTGCCTTCCCACTGATGCTTAGCTAGCCAAATGACTGCACAACTTGTGTTGAAGGAGGTTCTCTCAACAACGATCTGAAGCATACGCCTTAGAGGCTCAATTACTGTATAGCTCTGCAGCAAGTTAAAAATGGAGCCAGAGAGGAAGGTCCAAACAGATCTGAATAACATGGTTCTTCTATGATGGAAAACCTGCTTCTAATTTTCATGTACTGCAACCAAGACCTTCAGTCTTGCAACTTCCAAGGTCATGAAGGATGGAGCTCAGCTACTCCTTGTCCCTATCCGTGATCTTGAGTTGGGCAGTTGCAGTCAATACAGGTCAAAACAGAGCAAGTGAAATTCCAGAGTAAATTCTGGTTTGTTTTGAATATCTGATCTCCAGTGACTGTTGAAGAAGGTGAAAACCCTTTCTGCAAAAAAAAAAAAGATGGTCACAGATCTTACCATCTTCAAAGCAAGGTGAAGTGTCGCATCTTGGATCTAAACAAAGTTGTTGTCCTTCCTCCTTCAAGACAGTAACAACTTAAGGAAATAGCAAACATTAATTTGAAGGGCTACTACACACAATTTAAATTAGTGACCCAACAGTATTTGGGTCATCTTTCTGGTCTCTTGCTTTCCCAAGAGTCAGGGAAGACTTAGCCAAAAAAAAAAAGCACATCCATTTTGTCCTCAGGTCTTAGAAAAATTATTAAGATCTGCAGTTTTCCCATGCTTCTGCAGAGTAAAGTCTTCTCTAAAGGTATGTTGACAAACTTTCACAGCTATTTATCTGTAAGAGGACTAGAGCAAGTCTGCACCAAGGCCTATGTCTTAAGATGACTGAATTCCAAGGAAAGAAAGAAGTCACACTTTTTCACTCACTTTCCCAAGTACAAGAAGCTTGGGAACTAAGTTTTACCCAATACGTCCTAAAAAACTCTCATTGGCCAAATAAGAACAGGAAAACAGGGAAGAAGCTTTACTTATTTGTCATATACACATAGGATCAGTAGTGCAGTTATTAACTGACCAGATTCACCTGTGGGAGAAGGGAAAGACAGACAGTTTTGAGTTTCTCTTTGGGAGCCGTAGAAATTCAGTAAGGCAGCAAAAGACAGAGTGGCAATATCTGACTACTGAAAAGTATTTTTCCATATGCATTTAAGTAGAGTTTCAGATTTTTTATAGTTATTGATGAGCCACACTGGATAGATATGTATTTACTGTTGCAAAAAAACCCAAATTTCAAATAAGAACTAAGCACTACAAAGAAAATAAATTGTTGTACCTTTCATGTCATTTCAGATCAAATTTGAGTGCCATTTGTGGTCAATGGGAATCTTTCACCTAGCCAGGATTTCAGTGGGCTTTGAATCAGGACGTCCAAAAGCATTATTGCAGTGTTAGAATGGTTTCAGTTACCAAGCACCTTCTGAAAGAACTCAAAGTAAAACCCACTACTTTAAAAACAAAAAAGAAGTATATCAAGATACTGTGAAATAAACTACTTATTTGTGGTGGTTTAAAATGCTCTAATAAAGCTTTCCTAAGTTTTGTAAGGAAAACCACACCTGGTAATTAGAACATCTGACTGATTTTCAGGGTAGCATCTTTGTGGTATTCACTCCTTCAGTAAGGTATGGTCTCAAAACAGGAACAATCCAAGAAACGGTGGCAAAGTCCTCATCTTACTGTTGTATAGATACACCCAAACTAGCTTGGGGACAGAAACTGCATTATTGTTTCAGCCAAGGCACTCCAGCAGGTCTAACAATCCACATGGAAAAGGGAGTGCCTTGAAAGAGCATAATGAAAGAGGGTCAAGCTAACTCAAATTACCTTCCATTTGCCACAGGCTAAGAGCATACACATGAACAATTACTGTGAATCAGATACCACAGATCAGCTGACATATGGTAACCTGTCATCCTACAATAACCTGTCCAAATACAAAGATAGCTTGAAATCTAGACCGGCTGTGGAGCTGTAATTCACCCCTATTCAAAAAGCAAAAGACTAGACCCTCAAAACTTTGCTTCTAGAGGTATAAACTGAAAACAAGCAGTAGAAGAGAAGCCACAAATCAGAGCCCTTAAGGCAAACAGGCTGTTTCCAAACACTACAAACTGGGATTACCAAAAGGAAATAGTTACTGTAACACGACCTATTCACGCTAACCAGTCCTTTGGTATAAAAGCATGCACACAGCACGATGACCGTGAGACTGCAAATTCAGCTCTTCTGCTGGTCTGGACAGTGGTTATTTAAAACAAGTGTAATGACTCCAAGTAGAGTTGTTAATTTTGCCTTGTAATGGCAACTCACAGTAGGACAAAACCCAAGCTTTTCCTTCCCAACCTCATTCCCAGGAATGTTTGTTTCTCTATGCTGCCTTGGCGAGCTAGGAACCAATGAGTTCTCTGGAACATAAGGAGGTCTATCCTTCCAGTGGCCTACAGCTAGAATAACCCACTTGTACTCCCCTACTGTTCACCCCCAGGTTTTTTCCAGCCCAAGAGCTATGTCTGATAAGAGGTTTACTTCATTTTTGAAATGAGCTTTCACTACTAATTGCAGAAATCATCATCAAACAAATAACCCTAACCCAAACACCTATGAAACTCAGTGAAGTCAAGCAGGACAGAAAAACTGAGGAAAAACTTTATCAGCACCAGACGGGCACTCACATGGCAGAGCTATACAGCTGAATCAGTTTTTTGGAACACAGAACCAGTTGCACAAGAAGATAAACACTACTATTATTTTGATATCGGAGTCCCAGTAATATCCGGTATGCATTAGAATGATATTTCTATACACTTTTGCTGAATAAACTAAGCAGAATCAAGAAATTATAGGTGCTTATCAAAAACAAACCAAGGAGCCTCAGCAACAAGATTTCTAGGCAGAAAACAACTACATAGCAGCTCGAGCTCCAAGAACAAAGCAGCGCCTGAACTCTCCTCCCATTTAAGACATGAGGAGAGACCTGACAAACCTGGCAATGGAGCGAAAACTGCAGGTTTCCGTTACAATGAACAGTAGGTTTCATTGTACATAACACAGCACGTATCGGAGAACAGAGCCCCAGCAGCATTCCAGCAGCTCCTCTCAAACAGACAGGGCTATCGCTGGTCACCTGGCAATGCTCCCGTCCCACGCAATGGCTAAACTGACCTGAGAGTCAGCAGTGAGGATGAGGGGCAGTCCCCTTGCCTTCCTCCGGCACCCAGCTGCCTACCCAAAGACCGCTTCTCTCACACATTCACCATACTCTGCAGTTAGTCAGTCCACAGAGCTAAACCAGCAGATAACACTTCAGGGATGTTTTGGAGGCTTAGTTTCCGTGGTGATGTGGTTGAGGGAGCTACAAGTGCTGAGGGAAGGCAGGGGATAGGAACACGGTGCTAGGAGCAGGGATAACAGGATGACCCTTTTCTCTAGCAACCAGGCTCTAAAATTAGTTATCTTGTCAAAATGCTAACAAAGGAAGTATCACTGAGGAGAGCATAAAAATAGTCCCTAAAAGCCTGCTGGAAGAACTGTATGTTTCACAAGTGTTCATTTGTTGCTTGTCTGCATCCTCCCAGCTTCTCATATGGATGAACAATAATGTTTTAAGAAGAAGCAGCAGCATAACCAGCAAAGTTTAGGTACAGAGAAGAACCACAATAACCACTATGCAAGTTACCTTTTAAGAAGTATTCCAGATTCAGAGATTTTAATCACCACAAAAAAAGTCACTAAACTTTCTAATAGGAAGCACAATTTAAATGATAGAATTCTCTAGAGTGTCTTCTTTACTTTAGAATCTATATATCTAGATCTTGCTCTCCCCTTTTACAAGAATTTGTCTTTTTTTAAAGTAGCACTAGATTATAAGAGCAGAATTTTGACAGATGTTGTAATGTCACTATATGTTTTAGTTTGCTTCCACTCCTTGCTCATTTCATCAAGAATTGAAGGACTCGGACTTAAATCCTAGGCTATATTCAGATACTGCAGTTTAGTGCCACGAAGAATAAATAAAAATCACCAAGTATGCTTCCCCTCCTATTCAAGCCCTGAGCGGAGAAACACAACACAAACAAGAAACAAACAGAAGTACTTAACAACCAGAAAACATAAGATGATTAGGTAATGACAAAGTCAACTAAACTAACCTTTCATTTTCTCAATTCCTAATAGTTCAGTCATGTTTTCCTCTCTTCTTTTATTGTCCACACATCGCACACTTCTGATTTATTTTTCCTACACCATTTAGTAGGCTAAATAACCAGCACAATTTAGAAATCTTAAGAGAAGCACGCTGCCTCCTCTCCCTAGCAGACCAAATGGCTCACAGCCACAAGCTGCAAGAGGAAGTGTAAGCGCTGCCACAGGTGACCCACGTTCCCACACACCTGGGGCACACTCACTCCCTTTGCAGAAGTGACCCAGGCTGGAGGATGGGCCAAAGGAGATGTCCCCTCTGGCTGCCACCTGGCCTCCCCAGTGACACCACCGCGTCTGTGCAGAGTTAAGTGTGTTTAACGCGCCGAATAAACACACGAGCACAGCAGTCACCCTGCACTGGCACTGCAAATTCCGCACTCGCTGGGCACACCACATTTACCGTGCTGTGGAGGAAACTGCCCATGTAAAGCAAGGTGCAAGCTGACATTCCCAGGCAGCTGCTGGCCTGACAACGCAGTCACAGTGCTCCAATTCTATGCACATACATTAAATCTTCCATATCCACTGCATATAACATTTATTATGCTTAATGCCCTGCACACCTGCAGCAAAAGCCTGACACACGTCGGACAGCTTTGGTCTTCTCCATAACCGTGATTCTCCCAGTAAGGACCAGAGAAGGAGGAGGGCACAGAGCATAACCTTCCACTAAAGCAGAAACATATCAAATAGACTGATGCACGAGACTTCATTACCTCTTTACTTAAAACCACTGGGCTCAGTTCTTCTAACACAGAAACTAAATTAAAAAATATTTTGTATTTCTGGGAAACTACAACAGATGTTAACAGTCTTGTGAATGACCAAAAACATACCAAAACTACGGGCAACGAACATTACTATGTACACCAAGAAGAAATACACTTGATTTTGACCTCTACAAATCAGACAGAAAGCTTAAATTTAGGCACTTGTCCTACATGAAGGACAACAGAGGAACCCAGACACTCCTTTGTACTCTTGATGCAGAATCAGGCTTTGGGAAACAGAAGTTGTACTTGAAGCACCAAGTTTATAAATTCTAATTGTTTATCTGCAACGTAGACTTTGGAAAATTTTACTGAAGGAACAAGGATTACATATCCATGTGTAAATATATCTTTTCCCAGCCTAGGACTCTCTTTTAAGAATATGCAAAAGCCTGAATTAGATTTCTTTCCACCTGAAGCAACTGATGCCTGACTTCTTGACTTCTTGCCATAAGGGATGATCCTACAAAAACTGAAAGCCATTTAGCTATTTTGATGCAAGTCTGGGCATTTGCTTCAGAATAAGAGTCATTTAATTCAGTTACTGTTACAGCCCAGCACACACCAATATAAGCCTTTTGGTGCATATATTAAAGAAAAAAACCAAAACAAACCACACACATGCTTACACACATGCACTTGAAATAGGGCCAAATAAAGACTCCTTAACTTCCCTGAGATATTTATCTCAACATTACAAAATTCAAGCTCTGTGAGCAAGAAATCTACTGGAGCTTCGTTTCTACACGTTTGTGTCTCACACAGCCTAACCTACTCTTTCTCCCAGTACTTCCAACCCTCACGTCCCCTATACAGACAAATAACTAATTCAATTACCTCGTGTGCTGACAGGCCAGCTGGTTGCTGCTTCTTGGCATGGGTAGAGAGGGTGAGTTATAAATGTCTCTCCCTCATTGTCTTCTTCCTCTGCCCAGCCAGCAATTTCCACAAAACTTAAGAACTTCACACCCCTTTGTCAAATCTGGTTGAAATGAGCTAACAAGTTCGGAAGTTGCAGAGTGACAGACAGATAGACCGTATGTGTGTATAAGTCTGGTTTTCTTTGGAAAATAAATCGGGGGAGGAGGGACAGCAAACTTGCAAGGTAGGTTTACAGGCTGTATGTATTAAATATGCGCCAGCTCCAAAAGTATTGACCCATCTTAACCCAATCTAAACTGGAGCTGCCACAGTCCCACCACACCCACAGGCATTCAGTGTTATCCTTTCCCTTGCACCAGCACTCGTGCCAAAAAATTCAACCTGGGAAAAAAAAAAAAAAGAAAGACAGAAAAAAAAAAAAGGCAGTCAGCATTTGGTGCAGGCAGCTCCGGAGCCAGCTCACTGCCTTGTCACATGGACACTGCTACCACGTAAAAGGAACGCGCAGGATTGTGGCAGGCGCAGCTGCCATGGTGCTACACATTTGGTACTTAACAGTATACAGGATCCAATCCTAAAGGCACTTAATACCGGACATAAAGCTCAGAACCTCATTAGTACCATATCCAGAAGTGTGCTGAATTTATAAAATAGCACATAGGCACTAATGTTGTTATTATTTTGAGAAGAAAAGAAACAAGAAAAAAATTTCTTATGTGATAGCTCTAAGGCTGACAGTTTTAGCTGCATTCTGGACAAGATTTTTTTTTTTTTAATGTCTTTTTTTTTTAAAAAAAGTGTCTAACCTTGTCTTCTTCTTAAAACCGCAGCCAAACCTATACCCTCAAGGAAAAAAAAAATAGCACTATAAGCAAACACAGGAATATTTAAACACAGACATCACCCAGTGCAGATTTCCTTTTGGGTAGACCATTGTCCTGAAGAAAATGAAAGGACCTATCTATTCTGTATCCTTCATGTAGAATTCCAAAACCACAGAATAACCACTGGCAACCCCACTGGTGACTGGGGAGAGATGAGGAGGGAGAAGGTAAAACAGAAGTAGCATAGTGTAGCCAGCATGGCTAATTTAGATGGAGGGAGGTGTGAACAGCAGAACATAAGGCAAAACATCTTGGGAAGTATAACCTGGTGACATCTTATCTTGGCTGTACAACACAGTGAGTCTGGGGGAGAAAAATTTTTTACCCACAATCATTTATGGATGATTCGTTCCCCATTAATCAGAATACAGGTACACAATCATTTTTTACCAATGTATAATATAGATAGTATGATTATGCATTCATTACATCTATTCATACTACATATAGAAAGACACTATAAAACACAGCTTGTATGATTTTTAAACCCTTACAAGGAACCTTTGATGGAGGATTTTTAGAAAACCGTTTTGTTCCTAGTGATCTATTTATTAATAGCAGGAGTCATAACTTGATTTTTACCCAGTGGTGAAAATTTAACAGCTCTTACACAGTTGCAAAACACTGTCTACTTATGCAGCATTAAATAGTAAATAAGGCTCAAGACCTAGTGCACGTTTTACTCAGCAATATACTTTAACAATATAAAACAACAAGAAGATCCAAAGATTAACTATGTGCTACATTATGAACTCTGTTCCATGATATTTGTATTTATAAGTAGTATGAAAGAGGAAACAAATTAATAAGGAATAATTTTCATTTAATCACAGCTGCACCCACATTACCTTATGACAATTTTTAAAAACAAATTTAAATCTGAGTTTAATAGAAACCCCTTCCTAATAACTTACGCTGCTTCTTTTGTACAGCCTTTTCTTAAGATGACCTACATTCCTTGGGAATAAAGGTGAAAAAAAGTGTGGTGTAGCCTAACCCTAGCATATTGGCTTATAATTTAGTAGCATTATCCATCATCCTTTACAGTAACAGCCCTGAACAAAGTCACAGGAAAAATTGGCATTAGCTACCAGAGATAGTGGATCAGATCTTGCAAGTTCTGAGATAGGAAAAGGAACTGCACTAGAGACACCCCAAATGTAGATATAGCACTAACCACAAAAGACCGTAATACAGCTGATACATTTTTGGGTAATTCAGCCCTCGTGCAACTGACCTTCAAAAATTCAAGGAAAAAGCTAGCAGTGATCCACATGGAACAGTCACCTCAGCAAACTGATTTTTGTACAATTTTATCCCCACTGAGTGGTAAACAGAAATGAACAACATAAATAATAATAATAATAAAAAAAAATCAGGTAAATGTAGAGTTCCACAAAACACCAGAGTTATACAAATAAATTGCAGCCTCATATTTTAACAGAAAAACTTTCTGCCTGTATCTTTAGCAAATTAATAACATATGAACAGTTTGAGACAGGCAGTCCAACGTAAAACTGAATGATGACAGCATTTAATCCATAAGCACACCTTTCCGGATGCCTTTTAGAAGTTGTATTTTCATCTGTTTAAAAGAAAGAGTAAACCGAGGTTGAAAAAATTCTATATTCTGTTCTATGGAACATCGATGATAAAAATCCTC